>CAXHUL010000419.1:0-136730 GCA_964019695.1 Loripinus fragilis
GGTTTGTCAGGTGGAATTATATATCTTAATTCAAATTCTGTAAGCAAACTGTGGAGATCCTGATCAGATGGTGTATTCTGCGGCATCTGATCTGGGTCTACACGGTTTGCCTATGTCCAACAAAAAGGATGCTAGGCTAAAACCCTTGTCCTACCATTCAATACAATTCTTGTCCCAAGGTTATAAAACTTGAGTTCATTCTCAAGCTGAAAATAAAGAACAATGATTGGCTGCTTGCGGACACGTGATGAACTCAAGTGTTATAACCTAGGGGCCTTGTCTGCTTTCTTGTCTGCTTATGTCCTTTGTTTGACTACATAATTCAATATCATTAAGTTTTGAAGAAGAAGGCTGAAAACCTTAAGTAGAAGGCAGATTGTATAGTGATTAGTGAGATTTTAAAAACATGTAATATTTTGCCATAAAGGAGACATGTAATATTTTGCCATAAAGGAGACGGCTCAGCTGGAAGAGCAGAAGGTAACTCTGCTAATGAAAAGGATGTTATATTGCAAACACTGTGGGGTCCTTTGGACCCAGACCAGTTTGTTTGATTCAATTCTTTACATCCCAGTCAACAATTTTTCAGTTATGTCGGGATGGGTCTTCCTGGGTTAAACCTGTACTAAGCAAGGATTAATATGTCTTGCTCTCAATGACAAAAGGCAGAGATGCCAGTGAAGCTCCAACTCGCAACGCCTCGATCTCCTGTCAAGCATTCTACCACTAAGCCAATACGCTCCCAAACCCAGATCAGAATTTATGCAGGATGGAACACTGAAAAAAAGTGACTTTATGGCTAATATTCTGAAATTAAATATATCATTTTATATATTTTTATCAAGTGATACAACTCCCTTTAATTTTAACTTCTGATAATTTAAAGTAAAAATTCTTTTTCTGATGACTTTGAATTAACTCTATATCTCGTGTTGTCTGCTGATAAGTTTTGCAAACAGTTTGGACCCAGATCAAGTCTGACAAAATGTCAAGCCTGATCTGGATTCTAACTGATTGACACCTTAAGAAATTTTTGAAAAAGTCGATTTTTAAAAAAATCTGCAGCCTACAAAAACCATGAAAAATTTCCAAGGGGCAAAGAGTTAACAAGAAGACTGCCCTGTATTTGATTTTTTACTTCTTTTCAGGCTTCAAGATAAAATGTATAAGTGAGAATGAATTTCTTTATTTCTAAACCCAAACATATGTTGTGGGCTCAAAAGAGCCATCTCAATGAGACGGTTCTTTTGAGCACAAAAAACACCGTCTATCATCGAAACCGGAAATAGCGTACCATTGAATCGAAAGTAGAGAAAAACGGCATGGCGGGCAGTGAGTTTTTACCTTTATTTGAGCTTTATTATTTGCTCCCGAGCAACCACTGACATCAAGATTAATTGCCAAGGGATTAATTTCAATGTTGTGTATCTTTATTGTATTCTGTGTGTCAACATAGCTTTGTTTACACAAAGTTATCGCAGCTTGGTACTGGCTGGAAAGTGCTCCTGCCGTAAAAACAACCTTTGAAATAACGAATACATGGTTTATCTTCGAGTAAGAAGTTAATTGCCTATTTCTATATGCAATTTGCACCATCCCAGTTTTATCTCTGGTCTTGAGTTGGTAATTTTAAATTGGAATCTATTAAAACAAAATAACTGTGGTATACGGCGAATAGTTGTTGATGGCAAAACTCGTGTACTGCAATTAGTTAAAATCGTGTACCGCGAATAGTGGCAACGTTTAATGAGATTGACGCTTATTTCATGACTGACACTAGAAAAATAAATAAAACATTGTTTTTTTAGCATTGGAGTTCATTTCAATTAATATGTAAACCATGAGGATTAAACGGGGGCACAGTTATTTAGTGGTAGAGTGCTTGACTCGAGATTGAGGGGTCGCAAGTTTAAGCCTCACCTGAGGCACTTTGTTGTTTTCCTGAAACAGACACTTATCATCTGTCTAGTGCTGGTTTAATCCAAGAAGACCCATCCCGGCATGACTGAAAATTTGTTGACTGAGGCCTAAAGACGAAGAAAAATACCCCAGCACACAAGGCTAAATGGTTCACATGTGGGCTCTATCTGAGCGTATTGACCATGTGGGTGCCACATGGGAATTTAAGCCCATGTAGAACCCACATAGGGCACATATAATTGTTTACACTCACATAAGCAGAAGCACTGCCGCTCGAGCCTTTGGGTGATCCCAAAAATAAAACCACAACCCTCTCCACCCGCCCAGTACTGGTTACTGTCAGAGAGACTGACTAGAAATTTGATATTTCACCTGTAGCCAGTTTAGCTATGATACTTTACAAAATGTGAACAACAAAGGTGCTGATCAGACAAAGCAGAAGTGCAGGCTGGTCTGCGTCTTTGGTGTTCACAACCCTCCGAAGACAGGTTTCTGATATTGAGGACCATATAACCGTTATGTGTTGTCCATAATGACCCAAATGGGTATCACATGCAACCCATATGGGTTTTCCCACATGGGTCCATGTACTACTGTTGCAAATCCCTTATCAGTCCCATTTGGACTACTACTATGCGACGCATATTATATCCCACATTATTGAAAAAAAATGTGTGTCACGTGCTATTAACAGTCATTTTTAACCAGTGTATTATCAAGGCAATTCACGTGCTATTGATTAACTGCTTTTGGACTTAACGTTCACACTGTTTGGGGACGTCACAAGAAGTGACCCCAGGAAAAGTGGGTCTATATTAGATTTGGGTTGTCTGTCATTCCATCAGTCATCAATTCATTTCCACTCAATATCTTGAGAACAACTTTATAGAATTTACCCAATTTTGTATGTGCATTGATATCGACTTATTTTTCGACATGATCTAGATTGGGATTTTACACATCAATTTTTGGACATTTGTACCAGAGTTATGGCCCTTGATTTACGCCAGAATTTTGTTTCCGCTCAATATCTTTAGAACAAATTGACCGATTTTCACTAAATTTTATATATGCATTCACATTGATAAGATCTAGCATTGGATTGTTACACGCCATTTTCGCACATTTGTACCAGAGTTATGGCCCTTGATTTATGCCAAAATTTTGTATCCGCTCAGTATCTTTAGAACAAATGGACAGAAATTGACCAAACTTTATAAATGCATTGACAATATCTGTGTCAATAGGATTTTTACCTGTTATCTTTTACAAATTTGTAACAAGGTTGTGGCCCTTGATTGGCAACAGAATTTTGTTTCTGCGCAAAATCTTGATGACAAATGGATAGAATTTCATCAAATTTTGTTAATGTTTATATATGTATAAGATATATGTTGGGATTGCTATCTTCCATATTTTGCTTATTTGTAACAGAGTTATAGCCCTCAACTGATGTCAGAATTTTGTTTCTGCTCAATATCTTTAGAACATGGCATTTTTACTGCATAAAAAACCTTATGCATCTTTCATGATTATGTGCGCCATTATTATACTACAGAAATTTAACTTTTCAAATCGTTTCCCCAAAGCTTTCAATCAACAATATGAATTTATGCAATAATAGCGGTCAAGTATTTATTAACGTTTGCTAGACCCCTTGGGCGCTGTTAAAACACCTGTCAGGCTGGGTTTACAACACCACCCTCATCTCATCTTATTTATTTTATTTTATTGTTTTATTTCCTTTTCATTGATAATAAACAAACCCTGAAGCTTCTCATCTTCTATCAAAGGGCACAACCCAAATATCTACTCGTTAAGCAGTGTCAAATAAGTAATTCAAATATAGCAAAGACAAAGTAAATATATGTTACCTGGCCACTTTTTTGGGGCCTAAAAGTGTTATCCGCTATTTACATCTACTGATGTGTTCAAATGTACTTCAGACTATTTTTTCATGAACGCAAACACTTTGAACCCTAATCAGACTGTTCCTAAAGGATTAGTCTAATCTGGGTCCATATTGTTTGCAATATAGGCTTCACATGAAAGAGCAGACAAAAATTAGCTGGTGGTAATTGTCAAAAATACGAAATAAATTCAATACGAAAAAATAACCAAAACAGTTTGCCTACGTTGTACCCTTCAAGACATACGCATACCTTTAATCTAGATGATGGTCATTTGAATGGACAGACAGACGGCAACTACACATGCACATGCTTTAGGTTATATCCTGTTATTCATTGAATATTTTACATATTTGAAAGGAAGCCTATAGCATTTGCTTCAATAATTTGACAGTTTGTCTTCTTTTGGCAGACGGTCTGTTTTATCGTTAAACGGATCACATTTTGCACCAGTTCAATTATAAGAAAATACCCCAAAATAGTAGTTTTACTTCATAGTGGGTAAGAACTCATAACTATTCGCAGTACACAATTTTCTTATGAATTTGCTATCTGCAGTACACATCCGCACCTATTCGCGGTACACAACGGGATTTAAATATCAGCCCATAAATGGCTTTATTTATAGATTCTAGCTTAAACGCTTGCAAAAACGTTTGTATTATATAATTTCACTTGCTTTCATTGGAAAAATCGACAAAATCCACATACTATCCTCGAATAAAGTGAAAGTAAATTTCAAAATGATGTGTGTTTTCATTACCAGCTTTCGGATTGATGATCCATTCCAGCCTTCAAATTCGTTAATGAACAAATACAACTACTTACTGTTCAAGCTTAATATATCCACTATTTAGGTATTGCAAATGTTTTGCAAAACTTTAGCGATTTTGTAATGAAATGTGCTATTTTTGAAGAGCACTCATCTTCGTGTGTTGTTTACTCTCGATTCAGTGGTACGCTATTTCCGGTTTCGATGATAGACGGTGAAAAAGGGCCAAAACAAATTGTTAAAACTGATGGATGAGAAAATATTCACATTTTTATGATGATTTATTTAAACCCTTTAAGCACCAATCATGACGGCATCAGACGACAAGTTTTGTGACATCTTCCAAATTTACGATAAAAATAAGGTATGATATTTCATGAGAATCTTCTGCCAGCAGACGATTCTCGTGAAATATCATGCCTTATTTGTTATTTTTAAAAAAGCGCCAAAATTTGAAAAGGTCGTCTGCTGCAAATTATAGGTGGCGCTTTATGGGTTAATTGTTTATATTGACCAGTACTTACTAGTTGACAACCTGTGCTCTTGAACAAATGGACACACACATAGCTCATTATATCCACTTCATGTGATTTCTTCGTATCCATAAAGGCTGACACAAACTCCTTTCTGTCACTTCCAGCAATATCAAGGAGAGTAAACAGTTCTTCAACAGAAACAGCTAGCCCTTGCCCTTCTATCGTGTTACTCCAGGCATCTTTACAGAAGTTTAAAACACCTTCATGACACCATCTACAAAGTTGCTGATCACTGTTGTCGGCATCCTCATCAGTTTCTAATGGAAAATTATGATTTAACTCTATATTTGAGGGTCTGGATGGGGTATAATGATTAGTGAATAATGACCCTTTATTATAATGAATAGTGAATAATTAGTAAAAAAAAATGAATAGTGAATAATAAGGGCCTAAAATTAATGAATAATCCTATTTTTTTAATGAATTGAAGAAAAAATTAATGAATAGTGAATAATCAGATTTCTTTGCCACATCTCTGTCTTTTAATGAATAATTGGTCTTATGTTAATGAATAACCTAAAATTTTAATGAGATGAATAATGGGCTAAATTTTTAATGAATAGTGAATACCAGACCCCCCCCAATCCAGACCCTCATATTTGCTTTTGATGTTTCATTACTACTTCCCCTGTCCTGACACCTATTGCTGCATTTCATGCTTAGTGCTTCAGTCACTTTGCATATTTTCGAAATAGCATCATCATTTGTAGCCATATTATCATGTTTAATATCTTCAAGTATTGAATCTGCATCAAGTATTCCCATGTCAGTCATAAAATCATTCACTTTGTCCACTCCAATCCTGTGCAGATCCAGATAGTTTGGTCAGAGGGGGTCAAACTCTGACGATTTTTTTCGTTTTTGATTTGGTTGATGAGGGGAGATAGGATCAAAATACCACTTAAAGCGGGCCATCATCGGCCCGCCAGCCAAACACCATTAAAATGGCGTTTCGCTGGCGTGCTGATATTGGCCCAACATTGAATTCTGGCTTCGTAGCTTTGTGATTTTTATGGAATCTGGTCCAGTATTTTCTAAGAAACCCTATATTTTTGTGATGTTTCACAAGGGGGTCCAGACCTGGTCCCCCTTCTGGATCTGCGCATGCCAATATTACCTTCAAGTTTGTCCTCATCCAACAAAGGTTTTGTCATTTCATCTGCACCAGTTCTGTTATGTGGTGTTTTAAGTATACTGTCCTCATTCCTTCCCAGCTCAGCTAGATGTTTTAATTGTTCATCAGTGAATGAAAGTAATTCAGTTTTGATGTCATCAGTTAAGAATGTTTCCCAAAACTGATCCGTGAGAAATGTTGACATGTGTGCATTTGCTAGTGGTATATGCTTTACAAGAAATTCTAAGTTTTTCTCAAGGAACTTTGTAACAGTATCTATATTGAATCTTGCACAACCCATAATTTTCTTGGGTAATTATCCTGCCTCATATACAATTTTCTCTGGTTTGGCTCATAGCTAAGCAATATCTAAATACGTGTATACTAGAATTAGACATTTATCTTAACTTGCTACAGTTGAAATTTCCATTTTCTAGCTAGGGCCTAAACTAAAATTTTATTTGTTTCCCCCTTACCCGACTGACCCTGAAAAAAGGCCCTTAATAACTCAAAAAAATTATTTCAATTTTCTGTCAAGATTTATTTTTTAAAATTTCATTGGAAACTTAGAGAATTGTCAAATGTAAACAGTGTTATCTTTCAAAAATATTCTTAGCAAATTGTTTGGGTATTTAATTTTATTGCCCATAGTAGGACTATACAGTAAACCTGCCTAAACTGGCCACTCAAAGATATACACAACAAAGGTCGTTAAGACAAATGGGCGCTAAATGAAGGTCAAAAGTATTGCAGAATGCATTCTGCAATACTTTTGAACTGCATTATGCGATAATCTGTCTTGGAAAAAAAAAATTCTTTTTGTCTTTTTTGAGTGACCTCTTAAGACAGGTTTTACTGTATACAATTAAATTTAAGTGGTATCTAATTCAGAAGTTAAAAGAAAATCCTACCAACCGACCCATACCAGTAAAACAGGGTCGGGTAAGGGGAAACAAAAATATTTTTAAGGTTGGCCTCAAGTCTATGTAGCTACAAGGAGGCTGATTTTAGTTCTGCTCTGTCGGAAACCCTGAAGACACTTTTGTTGCGATGAAGGAAAAATTGGCTTTTATCCAGGCCTCCGGGTAAGAATCTCTTCTGGGTGTCATCTGAAATGAAATGAATCACTGTAAATTCAGTACTGGTTCAACTAAGGAAGACCCATCCCTACATAACTGAAAGAATATTGATAGGACATAAAGAATCAAATTCAAACTGTAAATTCAGAAAATTTGTGAGGGTTTTATTTTTGCACAAGTTGGCATTGCCATATATTCATGAATATCTTTAAAACCCTCACGAAGTGGCAAAATCACTGACTGCCGTTTACTAGGGCCTGGACTGGGAGTGGACATGGTATCTAGATTTTGCATCGAACTAAATGTGTACACTGAAAATTATGGTAGAAAGAAAGACGTTAGTATTGCTAATACCCACTTTTTAACACCCTTTCTTTCTCTATCTCTTTCTCTATATACTGCCAGACCCTCTTTCGAGTATTATCGGCAGGTGTACTTTGTAAACTCCGGGTTGCAGGATGAAATCCTACAAGTAACCATATCTAAATTACCGTAGGGTTCTTTAATCTGCACAGGGGATGACTTTCCCTGCACAGGGGACATCCAGTTAACGTCCCGATCTGAAGGACGATGCACTTATCAAGCGTCATCCCTGCAATAGTCAATACCCCCCCCCCCCCCCACCCCCAAGATTGGATAGGGGTAAAGCAAGTTGATATGGGGCTCTAGGAAAAGAGAAATTTATGATGGCTCCATGCACCAAAGATGCTCTTTTCTTTTTTTCTACAAGGGGTTTTAATTTTGCTACAAGGAAAACTAATTTGGACACCCCTGTGTTTTACATCAACTGATCAAAACGTCAGAGAGGGTATTAAACATTTTAGATGTTGCACTGAAAAAAGGACTGCCTCGAAATTAGAATGTTCCATCATATGATAGAAAGAACACATTAAAATTTTAGTGTATTATCAATAATAAATGCCAAGCTCACCAGAACCGTCAACCAATTTAATTGTTAACTCAGAAACTTCTTAAACAGGGCTATCGGTATCATAAACTTCGCAAAATGTTAACTCAGAAACTTCTTAAACAGGGCTATCGGTATCATAAACTTCGCAAAACATTTTCAAAATTTTATAGAC
This sequence comes from Loripinus fragilis, assembly GCA_964019695.1. Lineage (NCBI taxonomy): Eukaryota > Metazoa > Mollusca > Bivalvia > Lucinida > Lucinidae > Loripinus > Loripinus fragilis. Next base: position 8,414 of record CAXHUL010000419.1, read on the forward strand.
GATACTATGATTTGATTTCTAAATTCCAAGTTGGACTTAAATCTCTCTTGCGCCAAGGACTTTCGGAACCTGATTTCTATGGTGACTTGGTGTATAAGTTGAAGAGGATTGTTGGCTCCAATAATTTTTCAGCGCAGTTCATTAAAATAATTTCCCATTATAAAAAGATTGGCTATAACATTAATGTATTGCAACAGACTGCATGCTTGGTAGTCAACCCAATCATGGTTGGCAACTTTGCTTTCCTCTTTAATTGCACGCCGGTGGGTCGGACTTCAGACTCTATGATGGTTCCGACTTAAAGACTTATCTATTGATGAGATGGTAGGGGCCTGATGCTTTGGCTGTTTGTCGGGCCCACCGGGGTTTACCTGTTGGATTTCTTTTGCTCCGGTATTCAGTTTAATTTACTGTTGAGTCCTTATCCTTGCTTTATCTCCTTGTTATATCTTGATTTATATGTTTTAGGAGATGATGCATTGATAAGTTAGGGGTCTTTCATGCAAACCAAATATTTATGTGTCTTGATCCACATCTGAATTAAGGGTGAGGTTGGCGCCGTTAAACCGGTTTAAGCCCTCCAGTAAAATATTTTACTGACCGTTCCAAGGCGGTACTTCTTTTGCGGATCTTTTATGTTTTTGTTCTGTCTTGTGTTTGCTATGTTTTGTGCGCGTCTGTTTATATGTGCTTTGTGGTCACCTGCTGGGAAAGGGCTGACCTCTTGGCTCTCGTTTGTGGTGTCTTCTGTGAGTTTGTCACTTTCCCATTGGTATCCTGGGTCAGGTGTGGTACGTGATTGTATCGATTCCTGATCTTTGCAACCTTATTACTTCGTTGCGAATGTGAGTTAAATAAGAAAGACAACTCTTGGAGATTACATACCTGTAATTTCCAATTTCAGACAGTGAATATATCTCCAACTGCAATGTAAGATCTATGAATGGATGGTTGGAAATTTGTTCAGAAGGCCAACCAGACGCCATTATATCCGGCTAGCTTACTTTCTTTCATTTATGTAACTGAATCAGTTCCATTTCGGTAAGCGTGGGTTTAACGTGAGATGACCAACACTTTACCAACATTAAAATTCAAAAGCCTAAAATGGCGCCTACGTATGTCATAATTGGGACTGATGAAGAGCGTGATTTCTTTTAAATCAAAAACACAAACTACATGTATATGCGTAGAGGCAAATAAAATCCTGCAATTATCGGTTTGCGCCCAAGGAAGAGTCTTTGCCTAGTATTTTATGTGAATCTCTGGAAAGCTAATGACTCGTATCCTTTCGTGCGGCCAGTAACGACACTGACCTGATGATGATCATCATCACCATCCAGGTGAAGGGTTGGAATCCAGATTGGAATGTCGAAAACCCTGTGTAAAATCTGTGCAGACACACATGTTGTTTTGATTCTTCTTAGGACGAACATGTAAATTGTTTTGAATGGCTAGGCCCTGGGTTAAGCCCCATTCTCACTGTGCCGATGTAGCCACGGTTCATCCCGATGCAGGCCAGCCGGTATACCGTGATGCACCGGGACACATTTCGTAAAAAAATAAATTGCGTTCTCACCTTGCCGACGTTACCCCGGTATAGCCCCGGTTCTCGAGAAAGCAAGACGCCGGTTGATCCCCGGTTCACCACGGAGCACTTACGGTGGAGCAACGGTTCGTGCCGGTATACCCCGGTGTTACCCAGGTTGTTAACGTGATGTCCCGGTAACTGCCGGTTGCGCCACGGTTACATGCCGGTAGGGCCACGGTTGCGTTCCGGTGCTTCTCTACACCATAAAACCAGGATAAAAACGTGGAGTAACATCAGTTTTCTTCTGTCTCTATCGCATAACAGTTATGACACAAATTTGACTGCACAGCCATATACGAGTTACTAGAGGAATCGTGATCTGTGTAGCGAAAGCAAATGCCTAGTAAACTCGCAGCTCATTTGCATGAGCAGACCTGTTTTCTTACGACGAGGTTTAAATGTTGTTGATCTGGGCCCAGAATTACTATGCCTCCTTAAAGTTAAGGAAGACTCAATTTAAGTATTGATACTTCAACATGTACATTAAATGCTTAATAAATTGCCAAGACCGAAGCAGTACTCATGGTCAAAGATATCATTGTGATCTACAGAAAAAATGAAACTATTTTGGTTTTAATCAGTTTGGAAACGTTATTTTTCGCATCCAGGAAATTCATTATTAACTTAAGTACCCCTTAACTTTAAGGATACATTGTAATTCTAGGCACATATTGTCTTGCTTTTTCGTAAAAAATATATAAACACTTTGAGCGGGGCATGTGATTAACCATTTCCAACAGTGTGATATTTTGAGAAGTGTAGACTCAGACAAGCCTGTGCAGTCCCCAATTAAAGCTGCATAGTCTGTAACTTTTGATCTTTTAATTTTGAAGTAAAGTTTCTATTTTTCAAGAATACAGTAAAAATACTCAAATTCACGTAAAGATTTTACCATTTTCGTAAATCTTAACAAATTATCACGATCAAAACAAGAGCATTTATGTTAAAATTCAACTGTCTAGAATTATTGGAGGGACGCAAATAATTACTTACAAGAGAAAAAAGCACCTGTTTTATAAGATAATTCACTTTTCCATGCAGTTTTCAGCTGTATTGAACATTTTTATTGTGAAAACATATATTAACTCTATTTTTACAAATGATTTAAAAAAAGAAGAAATTTTTTCGAAAAATGTTCAAGGTTACAGAGTATGCAGCTTTAAGCTTAAAGTTGTTCGGTCAGTAGCTTAACAGTCATAGAATAATCGAGCGACTAGCAAAGGCTCTGATCAGACTGCGCCTAGGCGCAGGCTGATCTGAGGCTTTGCTAATAGCACATTGTTGGAAACCTCACGTCGTGGCTCATATATGCTTGACTCTTCAGTAACTATAAGTGCATTTATTCATAAGCTTTGTAAATGAGCACATTTATACTACTGACAATTTAACCAACTTGTGATGAAAGGACTCTCCCCTCCTTATCATTTGGATGAATCCACTTTCATTTTAGGGGCAGCAAGAGTGACTTTTCATTTTTATTTTGCATTTTATTACATAAACATAGGCAGTGGAACCTTACGGTTTATCACGGTGGAGACACGGATGTTCCCGGATTGCGCCGGTATCGCCCCGACGCCGTCCCGGTGGAGACACGGCTGCTCCCGGCGTCTTCCCGGTTCATCACGGTATTTGACAGCCTTCCCGGTTACTCCCGGTGAGTCCCGGTTGTTTTAAACATTTTAAAACAACCGGGGACATGAGCCGGTTCAACACGGTTCAACACGCTTCATCCCGGATCTCCAAGGTTGTCCACGGTGCCGCCACGGTTGTGACACGGTTCATCCCGGATCATCAAACCGGGATGAACCGGCACCTTAAACCGGGACAGTGAGAACGGGGCTTTATATGAGCCGCGTCACGAGAAAAATTCGACCAGGTCCTACCTACACCGACTATACAGCCACAGTAGACAGCTAAAGGCTAGACATTATGGATTACGGATGTAGAGGTGTTGTACCATCTATGTAGTAGAAAAGGTGCTGATCTCTACAGTAACTGCACAGCTGATCTGCTCATTTCCTTTTGCACATGCAGTCAGGTCTACTTCTGACGCGGTTAATATAATTCCGTATAGCAATGAAATGAAATGTTCCAGTTTAAAATGTTTAAAAGTTTCAAAATAAAAAGTATTTTATCTCTACAATTGTTCATGCAAATTCCACTTTTAGATATCTTTTGCTGTCTATATAGACAAGTCAAATGGCTTAAATTATGTTCGACAAAACCATCTAACTACATCAAAAACAAACGAATTCCTTTTTGTCCAAAAATGGTATATAGGCCTATACTGTACGATCAGTTGCGTGAACAAGTAGACTAAAGCAAGAGAAAAATGCACCAACTTGCCCCAAGCGTTGCATCAACTTGCCCCGCTACTGGGGCAAATTGATGCACTCGACCGGCCAGCGAAGCCGGTTTAAACGGGCGAAATATATAACGAAATTTAAGGATTTCTTTTTGTTTGGAATAAAGGAAAGATAGAGCTTTTAGCTCATATAAAAATGATCATATTTGGCCATTCCGTTCACGAGATATCCCGAAAAGACTAAAAATGCATCAACCAGCTCCGGTCTCCCCTACCTGTGCTAGCTTGATTAATAAGCCTACTAACGATCCAGGGCCCGGAATTACAATGCCTCCTTTAAGTTAAGGTAGACTTAAGTTAAGTATTGAAATTTGAACATGCTATATGAAATGCTAAATAAATTGCCTGGGTCGATGTGGTATTTATGGTCAAAGATATCACTGTGATTTTCAGAAAAATTAAAACTATTTTGATTTTAACCATTTTTAATCGTTATTTTCATTAACTAGACTCTAGTGCCTGTAGTAAATTCACCCCCAAATGTGACCTAGGACCTACATAAGAATTCCAAAGCAGCCGGAACTTATGTCGTGCGCTGCATTGTGAGCGATACAAAAGACTAGCAGTTATACCACAGAGAATCAGAGACTCTCAAGTCTAATGAGGTTTTCCAGGCCATAACATAGCAGGTTTCCAGTTCTGATTACACAGTATACAAGATTGATAGGTACCTCCATAAGAACTTTTATACAAACATTTTAAAGAAACATTTTATAAACTTTTTTAACCTGTATTAGAGACTCTCATAGAGTGTAAATAGGGTAGTGGACTTAATCGACCATTTTAGCTGTGAAACGGTACTCCAACGATCAACTGTGGCAGAATATCTTCAAGAACAAGAACAAGAACAAGATGGCTCGCCCATACTTGAAAATTACGTCAGGGAGTGCTAATTCTGAAATTTTGAAGAAAAAACTCTTGGCTGCACTTTAACTAATAATTATTAAGGAGTTCTGTGCAATGCGTGTTGACCACAGAAGGAGGCAGAAGCAGGCAGTTGTAATTAAGTCAAACAAAATCCCAGTCTCCTCCGGCGTCCCGCAGGGCTCTCTTCTCGGGCCCCCGAGAAACAGACATAGCAAGCCTCGATCAGTGGCAAAAGATGTGGGATATGCAATTTAACCCCTCTAAACGTCAGGTCATTCAAATCACAAAAAGGCAAACCCCCTCAACACTAAGTACATTCTATATAATGTAGAGCTGGAAAGTGTTCCCGCAGCAAAGTACACGTACTTAGTGGTCACCATTGCGGACGACCTCTCATGGTCCAAACATATCGACATCACCACAAAAAGGGCAAAAACTCTCCTCACAGGGGTTTTGTGGATCTGGAGAAAATGGCTTTTTATTTTCAGGGAGCTGGGGAGCACTGTTAGTTATTTTAGGGGATATGGGGAGCACTGGTAATTATTTTAGGGAGCTGGGGAGCAAGTTCATAGCTTTGGGGATTTAGGGAGCCCTGCCAAAAAGTAAAAACAATAGAGGAAAAGCCTCCATTTTGTTTGATTTTTTAAAATTTTCTTCTGCTTCTGCCCCCAGACCCCCCTTTCCAAATTCTACAGGTATTCATTTTCTGATTAACATGCACATTTTTATCTTGATTAAGTTTGCTTGTTGTTGATTTATATTAGGTCTTGCTTTAAGAGGCTTGTATAGGGGTTTTAGGGATACAGGATATTTGCCATTTTACTTCCAGGGATATAGGATACTATCCATTTTACTTCCAGGGATATGGGATACTTGGTTCAATATTTTCGTTACTTCCAGGGATATTGAAAATTTAGGAAAATAATTATGGGGATATTTGCCGATTTATAACGGGTACATGCCTGTTTACTTCAAGGGATATGGGATATTTGGTACCCCCCTATACAAGCCTCCTTAAAAGTTGTTGATTTTTAGGTTGGAAATAACATACTTTGGAACACCTAGATTGCACCATTTTTTTATCAATTTTTTGTCCGCTTTTTAACAATCAACTCTGAATCATGTGAGTGTCGATAATAAAATTTAAGAAAAAAAAAGCTTTACAATCGATAACCTTGTTCAAGTAACTTAGAAGTCAAAAACTGGTTTCTGTTGTTGAAGTCTTCACTTTATGAACATACTTTTGCAAAACGAATAAGTTGTAAAATCTATACACCATAGGAAGGGGAGCGAGGGACATCTTCATCAAGAATTGGAAAATTGACTATTACAAAATTAAAATCGTCCCCATTACAGATTTTGGTATTAAAGTTGTGAAATGATGCCATGCGGAACAGAACCAATTGTTCCCTCAGCCAAACTTTCTACAGATGGTCCGCGTCGAGTCGGGTTGATAATATGGCTTGAAAGATCAGGAAATACCACAATCAAACATATTCTTGATAGTGGATGGTGAAGCAGTTACCCACAATGCAAAGGGCGAAATGCGAGAGATCTAGATGAGGTATCGTCAGGTCTCGCGAGAATGGCGCACTTCCGGCGTACGCCGATCTCGCCGAATTTCAACCAAGGCGTGGTTCCAAGCGGCGAGGACAAAGTAAGTACTGTTGCGCCATTTTGCACGATTGTGGCGGCTTACTACACATCCCCGGTCACGTGATCGGCGTAAGCCGGAGGCGCAGGCGAGGCAGTTTGGTGCCAAAGAAACACAGCCTCTGATTATCTGTGAGTCGTGAGACCTTTTCTTTGTTTCATCATAGTATGTTAATTTGATTTGATTGTTTCTCCTTGATGAAAAATTGCAATAGCACGAGCTTAACATGTTGTGTTTCAACAACATCAGAATCCGGAGCGAAGATTTGGTACAGGTAAAATGCCTTTAAGCCCCCGGTGGCTTTGGCTGCTGTCCGTTCTAAGGTAGCCTGGGTTGCAGACTGATCATTTGTTCTTTTTTTTATTTTTCCGTTTCTTGGTCAAAATGACAATATTAATCGAAATCAATAGCTGACAACGGATACCTTTGATGCGGTATCTTTTTATTCTCTTATTTTTTTAGAATATTAGCATTAGAAAATATTGCCAAATATTGACGACTGGACCCAGGCTATTCTAAGGCGGCGGTTCTGCTGTTGCTGACATATTGTTTTAATAATGTACTTCCCATTGCTTGTGGGGGTTATGCGTTTGTCTTTGTGTCCATTCTAGTTTTGCAACCATCTTAAAGAGGAAGAGAAATTCAAAGCTGGTTGTTTTGCTTTTATTGTCTTTAGATGTCTTGCTAATGTAAATGTTCTGTGTCTCTTTCTCATGGTGCCGTGGGTTGGTCTTCAGTGTCTGATCGTGGTATTTCCTGATTATACTCGCTTGCTTTTGCAATAGAACGGGGGTAGGCTAGTGCCTTCGAATCGGACTTCGAATCCCGGTCCAGCCACGTGCTTTTATAAGGATTGTTCTCCCCTATCACTTGGGCAATTGACAGTTGTACATGTATGTTAAGGCTACCTACTTAGAACAGTCTCGAGAACAATTTAATTCGTTTTGCCGCGAATGGAGTACATGTGGGCGACCCGGGTAGGCAGGCGCGGTCACATAAAACGCCGTTAAAAACGACGTTTTTTGTTTTTTGTTTAAACACGTGCTCCAGAAATTCGGTCAGGGGTGTCAGCTCTGGCAACGTTTTTGTTTGTTTGTCTTTTTAGTCATTTGAGCCATGACATGAGATTTCCAACAATGTGGTATGTGCATACGCGCAGTCTGATCAGAGCCTTTGCTATTCGCTTAAATATTCTTAGAGTGTAAAGCTACTAACCGAACATAATTTGGAGTTTCTTTGCACCATTACTTACTTTTATAAGGAGGGTGCACAGGCTCAGCTGAGTCTACACGTGTCAAAATGCCACATTGTTGGAAATCACATGTCACGGCTCATTTTAATTTCACAGAGAAGAGAGGGAGAGGAGATCCAGGTGCTTCTCATGCATTCCTTTGAAAACGAAGTATATATTGTATAACTAAAAAGCGGACCATCATCAGCCTGCCAGCGAAGCGTTTCGTTGGCGGGTCGATGATGGTCCATCATCATCATCATCATCATCATCATCATCATCATCATCATCATCATCATCATCAATTGCCTCCCTACGTACTTGAGTATGGATTTTGGCTGGTATAGCCTTGTGATTTTTAAGTGGGTTCGGACCAGTATTCTTAGGAAACCTATAGCTTTGTAATTCTTCAGGGGTGGGGAATGTTCGTACTCCCATCCGTGCATGGTTTAAGAATTAACATATCAAACTTGCCGCATTTTCAATTTAAAAATAAATAGATAAATAAATAAAACTGAAATTTGAGCAACCCCCAAAATATCTCCATTTTGTATTCTGTACAGTGAACTTAAGAGAGGGCCCGAAATTGCATAGAAATGACCCCTAAAACTAGTCCGATTCGAGACCCCCCCCCCCAAATATCGACGAAATCTTCATTACCCCCCCCCCCCCATAAAACATAAATAAAATTATTTTTTCTGTCCCCCCACCCCTCCCCCTCACCATAACAAAGATAAAGTTCAAAATTTTGAATGTATATGGAAATGTCAGATTAAATCCACCCCTCTTACCAGGTCGCAAATACAGGGTATTAACCCAATAAACACGTAAAATCGGACCACAAATCGGCCCGCCAGCAAAACGGCATCCAATGGCGTTTTGCTAGCAGGCCGATAGTGGCTAGAGATGGGTTTCTGGCTGGGAAATACCACGCTAATCTATGGCGAGGGCCTGTTTTCATGGGACATGAGTTTTTGTCTCACTGTTGAAAGCATTTGGGCAAATCTTTGGTCAGCTGGTCGGGCATTCGAGGTCTGATTGGCTATTGATCTATTGCTCATTTTACCCGCCACACATGCATTTTGTGAGATGTTTTAGAAGTTGTGCGCGAATCTTGGTGGCCATTTTTGCGATATGGAATATGTGATGTTTTGGGGAAAATGTAAGTCTTTTATTTTATCTGATGATCATACATTTAGGTCCTGTTGTTCACAAGTTGTGACAGAACATGACCAGACAGAAGCATGGAGCAGTTTTGTCACTGGAAACATTTACGGATGTAGAGAAGTGCGGCGCGGATAACAAACTAATCCTAAAGTCTCTTTGCTTGCTGGGTTATTTTTCATGCTTTAGTTGTCGTCTGCTGACTTTTCAAAATTAACTTTCAATAAGTATCTCTCAGGAACACAATCAAAGTGTAAAACGATTTAGATCCAGATCAGTACCGACGTTCTCGGTCCGGATCTGGGTCCAAACTATTTGCAAAGGTTAAAAACAGGCGATGGATTAATCATACATGCCCCCTCCAATTAGGCCTAAATAATTGAACCTGTTAGTCGGCTAAGAGAAGATTCCGCCCGAACTGCTACTTCTCGCATACAGTATACGACTCATCGCATAACCTATTGCACTTAGCTGCAGTCTCGCCAGTCTTCATTGTTTGAACACCGCACAACTGAGGTTCGTATGTAAAAGCTTATGCCCGGTTATGGTTTCTTCGTGCGGACAGAGAAGATCTATCAGACTTGGTGGTTCACGGTCCAGTCTGTCGATCACAGTAGATCCCACCGCCAAAAAAAGCGTGCGGTTATTGCAGTTGCATATATACTTTTTCTAGTTCGCTGAGTTGCCCCTCCTTTATCGAAAAGCTAGACTATCCTTGAAAAAAACTTCCGGTTTCGAAAGAAATGTTGAAGATCGTTCTCAGAGAAGACTCAAGAAAATCTGACAAAAAAAACTTGTTAAAAACGACAATCTGGGACTCATTTCATCACACATTTATCATTCAGACTTTGTTTATTCAATCAGAGACCTAATTTGTATCAGATAATGGCTCCAGGCAGAACAAATAATAAGCCTAGTGGAGGCGGTGCGCACGCCACATCGTCTAACTTTGATATGGATGATTTCCAATCTCAGCTTTGGGAGTTGTGTGAAGACTCCGAAAATATCACGCAGATGCAAACACTAGTAACAGATGCGAAAAAGACTAAGCTTTCCTCAGAGGATCGGACTGTGCTAAATGTAGTGGGGTTAATCGCCCCGTTCATGGTCTCCGCCAGAGCGGTGGCAGACAGTTTGGGGGCTATCAAAGAGACAATTGATAAAAACAAGAAGAACATTCGTCTTCTAGCTTATGCCCAAGAAAAACTAGAGCAGTACACCCGCAGGGATAATTTGAGATTGTTTAATTTTCCAGCATGCGAGGACTCTGGCCTTAGAGCCAAATTCATTGAATTAGCCCAAGTTCTTGGGGTCACAGTTCAAGAATCGGACATTAACATAATTCATCACCTCCCATCTAGGTCCCCTAACAAACCAGTGATTGTTAGGCTTAACAATCGTCATTTGAGAAATCAGATTCTGTACGCCAAGAAAACCATACTGAACTCTGATGCTTGCCCCTTTAAAGGGGTTTATGTCCAAGAGGATCTGACTGTCCAGCGTTCCAAGATGTTTCGTTATCTGAAGGGACTCGCAAATGTTGAGCGAGTTAAGACGTCTGAGGGTAGACTACAAGTCTCGTTAAAACTTGATAAAGGGTCGGGCAAGAAAGTAACCATTGAAAACCCTGACGACCTGTTCCGGGTTGGAGTTGACCTGAGTGATACTGACATTGTCGAGTTCGGGTTCAAAGACATTTAGGAAGGATATGAAAGCATCCCTAATTATCCTCCCAGTGGCATCCCCGCATGTATATTAAAGCAAATTATACGTTTCAATTTAAATTGTTTATCTGTTAATCTCAGTGTTAATTCAAGTGTTATTGTTCTTCTCAAGATATTAGTTCTTTTAGTAACTCAGGTTTTGATTCTAGTCAGACTGATTCATTAAGCGAGAGTACAGTTCTTTATCATTCACCAAATACAAGTAATTTATCTAGTAGTTCTCAAGATACTGTGATTTATTCAGAAATCATGATACTTTCATTAAATGCCGGTGGATTGAGAAAAAGACTGAATACACCAGAATGGGAAGAAACTATTTCGTCATACGATATAGTGTGTATTCAAGAAACACATTTCGATGCATTTGATTCACTTGACATTCCTGGATTTAAGTGTTTACCTTTAATAACTCGTAATAATGCAAAGGTTAGATCAGGGGGATTAGCCATCTTGGTGAGGGAACACTTATATGACAGTATTAAAATCTTGAAAAGTGAGGGTGGTCATTTTTACTGGTTCACTTTAATTAATCATTTTCCACAGGACATTGCATTTTGCTGTGTATATGTTGCTCCAGAAGGCAGTAACTACAGTAATATAGATTATTTTGACTCACTAGAAGCAGACATTCTTTATTTTGCATCACATAACTATAAATTTTGTCTTTTGGGTGACTTTAACGCACATACAAATAATGAGCTTGACTTTACGTGCGTAGATGACAATATTCAACAGTCACTTAATATAGGAAATGCCATTGATAATAATCTGGGCTTTTGCCCTTTAGAAGAATTGGGTTTTTCGAAGGAAAGGCATAATTCTGATTTATCACATATCGATAATTTTGGGAAACGGCTATTGGAGCTATGCAAATCATGTGGCTTGTGTATTGGTAATGGCAGATTGGGGCGGGACAGGTCTCTCGGTTGCAAAACCTGTAAAGGTGTTACAGTTGTTGATTATGTGATCTTGTCACCATCTTTGTTTCCATATGTTTCAGAATTTGAAGTTCTTCCATTTGATCCTATGATCAGTGATGCTCACAGTGGAGTACATTTCTCAATAATTTGTAATGAAATTGATTTACATGTGAATCAAGGTGTTAATGCAAATATAACCATGGCAAAGTGGAATAACGCTGAAGCTGAATCTTTTGTCGAGCATTTAAATACAGACAAAATAGCCTCATTTTTACATAAGATTGATGTGCTTGACATTGATCAGGTAGCCGCATGTGACATTAATGATCTAAATGCTGAATGTTCATCCATTTTGATTGGTGCAGCTAGGGAGGTGGGATTTATTAAGGATGTGGAGCTTCAACCTCCAAAGAAAAACTGCAAATTAAACACTAGGCCTGTTCAGCGTCCCTGGTTTAATAATGAATGTCAAAGACTAAGGCGCCAATACAAAAGGGCTAAAAACTTGAGACACAGGATAAATAATGCTGAAAATTACAAATTTGTGCATAATGCTAGTAAAGCATACAAGAAATGTATAAATAAGCAATTTAACTTGCACAAGAAAGATTTCATTGCCAAACTTCGTTCTTTAAAACACTCTGATCCAAAATCTTATTGGAGTTTATTGAATAAGGCTGATAATTCTAGATCACAAGTTGTGCAAAAGGTTTCTTTGGAATCCTTTGCAGATCATTTTAAGAAATTAAACATTGCAAATACTACAGACACGGACTCAACTTTTCGAATTGACCCTTCAAAAGTATCTGAGCATAACTTTGAGTTAAATTCAGCTATTTCTGAAGATGAGGTTTTGAAATGTTTAAATCATTTGAAGCTTAACAAAGCTTGCTCTTCTGATCTTATTCTCAATGAATTTCTAAAATCTTCAAAAACAAAAATGCTAACAGTTTTCACAACATTTTTTAATTTGGTTTTCAATACAGGTATTATTCCTGATGAGTGGTCACAGGGCATGATTTCACCCATTTACAAAAACAAGGGAGATAAGGCTAGTCCTGACAATTATCGCGGAATTACCATTCTTAGTTGTTTCGGAAAACTTTTTACAGCTATATTGAATAACAGAGTGAATAATTATTTAGAAAGTATGAATTTGCTTTGTGAGGAACAAGCAGGATTTCGTAAAAAGTATGGTACCACAGACCATATTTTTAACTTGAAATGTATAATTGACTTGTATCTATTTAGAGGTAAAAAACTGTTTTGCGCCTTTATTGACTATAAAAAAGCCTTTGATTCTGTAAACAGGAGTTTTTTATGGCAAAAATTACTCACACACCATGTTGATGGCAAAATGTTTAAAATTATTCACAGTTTATATGCTAATGCTAAATCATGTGTTCGGATGGGACATGCTAAATCCGAGTCTTTTGTAAGTAATGTTGGGGTTCGACAGGGAGAGAATCTTTCCCCAATTCTGTTTTCTATCTTTCTCAACGATTTGTCAGAATTCATCTCTCATGCATATAATGGTTTAAACGACATTTCGGAAATGTCTAAAATTTTACTTAGTAATGATGAAATTGAAGTGTTATTTAAGCTATATGTTTTACTTTACGCCGACGACACAGTTATTTTTGCAGAATCAAAAGAAGAATTGCAATCAGCATTAAATGCAATGTATTTGTACTGTAAATCATGGGATTTAGAAGTAAATCCTACTAAAACGAAAGTGACTGTATTTTGTAATAGGAAATTTGAGCATAACATGGCATTTACTTATAATGGTCAAGATTTAGATATTGAGGATGGTTTTGTGTACTTGGGTGCTTTTTTTTCCTCTAATGGTCGTTTTATTAATAACAACCGCAGACTTGCAGAACAGGCAAGAAAAGCTATGTTTTCTGTACTGAGAAAATCTCGTAAATTACAGCTGCCAGTTGATTTACAGATACAACTTTTTGACAGTATGGTGGTACCAATACTGTTGTATGGATCTGAGGTTACTGGTTTCGAAAATTCTGATATACTAGAAAGGTTGTGTACCCAGTTCTACAAAATCATTCTCAAAGTTAAAAAGACCACACCTAATGTAATGTTATATGGTGAACTAGGAAGATATCCTATCAATATTCTATGCAAATCAAGAATGGTTGGTTTTTGGCAACGCATTATAAATGGAAAACATGATAAAATTGCTTATAGACTGTATAAAATCTTACTCTCAATGCACCAGAGAGACCTTTTTCACTCTAGGTGGCTGTTATGTATCAAAGAATGCCTTATATCAAGTGGTCTTAATGATATGTGGAATTCTCAAGACACTGCACATGTGCCGCAATCTATGGGCAAGATGGTTAAGTTAAAACTTCTCGAAAATTTTAAACAGGTTTGGAGAGAATCAGTTTTTAATTCAGCTAAATGTCTCAATTATAGAATATTTAAAACAGACTTAGTATTTGAGCAATATTTTCATTTGCTCCCCAATGATTTAGCTATGGCTTTTTGTCATTTTAGGTGCTTAAATCATAAATTACCTATAGAACTTGGTAGATTTTGGGGTGTTGAGAGGGATGACCGGAATTGTGAGCTTTGCAGAGTAAACAGACTTGGTGACGAGTATCATTACTTATTTGAATGCTCTTATTTTGATGAGCAGGGAAGGTTGTGTCTCCCGAGGGGCTTGCCCCGCCATCCAAGCACTGTCATTTTCAGTAAAGTTATGAATAACAAAGATATACAGGTGTTGTTTAAGCTCAGTAAGTTTTGTAAGGACATTTTAGCAACATTTAAAGTGATACACAGCAACATTTAGATCTGAAAACTGTCATTTATTGCATATTTCTTGAGTGAACCAGTACAGAGCTCCTGGTATCGGTAAAGTGGTGGTGCACTGGATCTTCCTTGACTTTTGCCCTGTATATTGGCAGGGGAACAGCCTGGTCAGTACCAGCTGATGGACTATTCCAACAACTTATACTGACTTGGTTGGCCCATCTGTTTTGTTTTGTTTAAGAAGAAGGGTGAGTGTTTTTTTTAACCGGTTGATACCAGTAGGTCTGATCTCATGCTGCATTTACATTCCATTCGTCTTTGATTGTCGTCCAATTCTAGTCTTCTTTGAAGCTTTCTTCAATGTTTTTTTTTGTGTTGTTATTGTTTCATGTATATGTGTTACAGTTGGATCTATACCTCGGTTAGGGGTCCTGATCCGTATTAAAATCTTGAAATCTTATCCTTTTGTTTCTGACGCACAGTTATAGCATATTTTGTTGATTTTATCATGGTGCCCCGTGAAACCCTGTCTCTGGAGTAGGTCAGCGTATTATATTTTCCAGAGAGCGAAATATGCTGAGAGGAGCGTGGTGGCTGGGGTGGTGGCTCTGTATGCCTATTTCAAGTATTTGCTTGACTGGATAAAGGGGATCGTCAGAGTCACTGCCGCGCTGCATTGTGCCCTTGAGCAAGATACTCTATCAGACTGCTTACATTCCAGAAAAATATTGACTGGGACCTAATTAAGCATAATCACAAACAAGCAAAAATGCTAATGTTTTTTGCATTTTCCTCATTGTGTGGCTCATTATTGATATAGTGTCATTCCTATTTCAGGTACAAACCCTAGGATGCTTTTGCTGGTAAGATTGACCATTGTGATTGAAAAGGCCAACGGAAGAAGTCTATGAGTAGTTGAAAAGACTGAAGCAATATCTCTGGTGAGTTATATTCTTATTTAATGAGTCTTTGCATCTCAGAACTTTGCATACTCGTTAATTTTCATGCTTTTATTGTCATCTGCTGACTTTTCAAAATGAACTTTTTCCCAAAATTATTTCAGGAACACTATCAGAGTGTCAAACGGTTTGGATTAAGATCAGGACAGACATTTTTTTCAGTCCTGATCTGGGTCTAAACTATTTGCAAAAGCTGACAGCAGATGACAAAAAGTCGCCGCTAACAAGGAAAGAGCTAAAATTTAGAAACTTTTGAATGCTAAAAAAAACCCAGAATGTAGGTCCTGATCTGGGTCTGAGCTGTTTGTGAAAGGTTATCAGCAGATGACAAAAGTCGCTAGTAGCGCTAGCAAGAAAAGAGTTAATAAACTTATACACACAGACAGTGACCTATATAAGAGTGACTAGAAACTCTAATGAAATTCCAATACTCAACTCAAATAACACTGTGGTGTATCTTACACAGGTAAATGAGGGAAACTCGATATCATTTATCTACACGATTGGCTTTTACCGCTGTTTTGGAATACACAGCGTAATTTCTCTATTGTTTACCTAAACTTTCAACACCTTTATAAACACCCAAATTATATAATAACAATAATTATGAATCATTGGACAATGGACATCTTAGTTTATGAATATTGATAAATCGAGACACAGATATAGCCATGTTTGAAACTTTATTCGTCAGAGTGAAAGAGGTATTTTTGAAGCCATTTTTGCCAATTTCCGCAACTTTCTTAAAATCGGCCGATATTTACACGGTCATAACTCAATAGGATTAGTTTTTAAAATTGCAGAAACATAGCATTCAGCAATATTTCATATATGTTTTTTTGATTGTTATTAACAATATTTACCAATAAGCGATATTTACGACAAAGTACGCCCTTTAAAGTACCTATAAATGCAGCGGTCTCACAAGCTGCATTGCCATTTTGAGAGTGTAAGATAAAAGGCGCACCAGGCGTTAGTCACGTGACACATGCCACGACATACCTATATGGCTGAAAAATGAAGTGTCCAGTCACTCTAATATAGGTCACTGACACAGAACAATAATACAATATGGAGCAGCTTTAGAAATTCACACTTATACCCTAGTAGTGCATAGGGCCAGATAAGCAATTCTTAAGCGTAAAATTGCATACATTTTCTTACCCATCAGTTTAAACATTTGTTTTTGGTGCTCAAAAGAATCATCGAGACGGTTCTTTTGAGTACCCACAACATATGTTTTGGTTGAGAAATAAGAAAAATAATCTTCTGTTACACACTCTGCCCTAGTAGTAGTTATGGGGCTATTTCATATTCTCTATTTTCATGTTGGTTACAAGTCAGATTAGGTTGTAAACTTAATGCAGAGTATCAGCAAATTAAGAATGGGGACAGTCAACGTGAGATTGTGATTGTTATTGCATCATCCAGCATCAAAGGTATATATACATTAACAAAGTATGAATGTAGATGAAGGCTCAGCTTAAACAAATTTTAGACATGTTCAGGGATTTTTTCGGTGATCTCGGGCTGAAATTCGGCCCCATTCCCAATGAAATTTAGGTGACTTTTTCCCCAATTTTGAAAAAAAATCCCAATCTTCAAAACAAATTTATTCACCACCCACGCAAGCTACAATCTACTACCATTTGATCTTATTTCTCCTTCAATTTTATTTATGGCAAAAGTATTTGTAATACAGTGCTTCTGCAAGGCCAGAATTTTTTAGGGGTCATTGATGACCCTTGTTTGAAAATTTGGGGGTCATTGGCAAATTTAGAGGGTCAGAACTTTTTTAATGTATAATTAATTTTTGTCTGAGCATGCGTCAATATTAAAGGTATTTGAAGAATGTCCCCTTTCGTAAGATAAAAGTTCTCGAAATTCGAAGCATGTTTTACTATCAATAGGCTTGTGATTGACGGCTTTTGTTACATTTTCTGTTTCATGGGAATTATTCAATGTTGTGTTGCTTGTAGTTAAAGCCCTATCTTCCAGAGGACAAGAAATAAAAGCATCTGCCTACAAGTTTCATTACGGGTCAGCCATTGTTGTTTAACAGTTGAGCGCTTTACCCATGCGCAGACTGTCAGTCTAAAAATAGACATGATGCATTGGTTTCATTTCTTTTAAAATCGTTGTCTTATATATTTTGGTGTATTGGAGCAAAGAAAACTTTCTTTTCTAGACCACTTTTTTCAAAATTTATGCTGCATAATGCCCCAAAATAGCAGCGAGAGCGAAACAAGCGCAAATTATTTGGAACGAAACCCCATCTGCGCGAATCGCAAGTGACTTTTGACATGCGCAGTCGTCGTTTTTGAAATGAATCAGATATGTCATGGAAATACCAAGCAAAGATTTGTGCGCAGGTCTATTTTCCACAGGAACACTATTTATAGAAGCGTTATCATCAAGGTAAATTGAAATCCTCAGATCTCAGCACATAAAAAAGATGGAGTCTCATTCTCGCTGCTGTTTTTGTGTGCGTCACGAAAAACGCACAGACAAACTGTCAGTGCGTCAGCAGTCAATTTATTGCGTCGAAAACGCAAGAAACGCACTCTCGCGGAAACACTGTAAGCTAATTTGTTTTTTATTAACCAAAGATGACATAGTTGTGCACTATAACAAATTCCCTATTTATTTCTATACCCCTAAATAGGGAATTTGTTATAGTGCACAACTATGTCATTTTTGGTTTATCTCACAGACTTTAGTCCAAAGCTTGAAGCATGTATAGTTTTATCCCATTAAACATTTCATATTTTGATCAGGATGCTACATGAAATGTGCATCTACAATGTTTGTCAGTGTACCCATATACAGATTTACAATACACAACTATTGTTTGTTTTCCAATTCCAGTCCCAATTATGGGGTATCCCGGTGTGTTGCCAGATCAGAAGTGAACGGACTGTATGTGTAAGAAATTTGTCAAAGAAGAAAATTGGTGAGTTATAGCATTTGCTTACTTTATTAATGGTAGTGTTTTTTCTGAACCCTTGTCCTGCTGAAAAAATAATAGTAGCACAGCACTTACTTCTGTTTTCCTGTCAGTTTAATTGAATGATTTTAATTAATAGGATGAGCCTCACAGGCATCACTGCGCTGAGTCCTTGAGCAAGACACATTAATCCCTGCTAAGTACTGGTTCAACAAAAGATGACCCGTCCTGACATAATTTAAGATTGTTGACTGGGACGTAAAGAATCAAATCAAACAAACAAAATTATAATTACTTTAATGTTTACTGTTGTGACTTGGCTCCCTGTATCATTAGTTTAACAGGGCCCAGAGGGACGACAGTAAACAATGCGCTTACAGTAATAGGATTGATTCTGAGGCTGTTTGGAAAACAGTGCAGATCCTGATCAGATGGCTTTGTCAGAAGCCATCTGATCTGGATCTACATTGTTTCCCAAGAGGATTTATCTGGGTTCAGCAGGACAAGGGTTTAAAATAGCTGGTAAAGGGTAAAGGATAGCTGGCAGGACTTTAGTAAAGAGTGCATAACAGAAAAATAATTTTCTTATTTCTCAACCAAAACATGTTGTGGGTACTCAAAAGAACCGTCTCATTGAGACAGTTCTTTTGAGCACCCAAAACATATGCTAAAAATTATGAGTAAGAAAATATTTACAATTGTACTCTGAAAATTTTTCTTCATTTAAACCGGTGGCTGGTATCCGATCTATGGGTAGATTTACCTTTCTATACAGTCCGGATGCACTTAACCACTACTTTCAAGATCCCCATATGACCTTAGCTGCATGTGGGACTTTAAACACAAACAAACTTTAATTAATGATTGAGGAGCACAGTGGCTCCATGTATAGAGTGCTAGACTCGAGATCGAGGAGTCAGTGGTGGGAGCCTCACCAGAGACATTACATTGTGTCCTTGAGCAAGGCACTTTATGCATATTGTATATCTTATATGCATCCCGCTTTAGATAGCCTGTCATATACTTGTAGCTTGAGTAGTTAAACATTACTTTAAATCAGGGTTCATCTCAGCAAACAGTCCATGACCTGATCATATGGCCAAATAAAAGAATGAGTGTGTTTTGGGTAACGGGTCTGAAGATTATAGGTAGGGTAAGCACACATTTTTTTTCACATTATTTTTTCCAGAAAACCTGAAAAAAATTCTAGGTTTCACCAGTAAATTTATGTAGGGTCGGGTTACCCTAATTATACATATTTTTTTTTGCCTATGTTTGCCAATGCCACCATATACAAATTTACAATATATAGCCGTTGTTTGTTTGTTTATTTTGGCCGGGTGTGAATAGGTTAGCAAGTAAGGATAGATAGTGTTACAATATTATACGCATGCAATACATGTAAATAGAGGATCTTACATGAGTGCTCATGTTTTATTGAATTTATTTAATGAGTTGAGGAAAATAGATAAAATGCAAGTATTTCATCTCTTTTTCTCAACAAGTTTAATAAATTCAATAATACAGGAGTACGGATGTTAGATTTGATTTATC
This sequence comes from Loripinus fragilis, assembly GCA_964019695.1. NCBI lineage: Eukaryota > Metazoa > Mollusca > Bivalvia > Lucinida > Lucinidae > Loripinus > Loripinus fragilis. The sequence continues at coordinate 28,165 of CAXHUL010000419.1, forward strand.
ACATGACATTAAAATTACTTAAAATTGCTTTTTTGGCGGTAAAACATCAAGGTTTTGCCATCTTTTATGCAGTGTTATAATGGACAACATTATGTAATGTTACTAAATCTGTAAACCACTAGTGGCATTACTGGCGTGTCAATTTTATTGCATGGCATTATATCACTCCCAGATGTGACATCATGTGATAAATAATCCTTATTCTAGAGATTTTGTTAGAAAACAGCAAGTATTCATTATTCTAACACTTGTATCCTGTAATAGTGATAGGGATATGACCAGGCCAAACTTAAAAATATTTTTGTTTCCCCTTACCCGACCCTGTTTTACCGGTATGAGTCGTTCGGTCGGAATTATTTTTTTAACTTCTCAAATAGGATACCCATTAAACTTAATTGTATACAGTAATACCTGTCGTAAGAGACCACTCCAAAAAAGATGACCAATTACCACATAATGCAGGTCAAAAGTATTGCAGAATGCTCCCAGGGAGCATTCTGCAATACTTTCCACCTTCATTTAATCTTCAGGTTTTAATGTATAGTACTATTATAGGCAATAAAATTAAATACACAAACAGTTTGCTAAGAATATTTTTTAAAGACTGTTTACATCGGACGATTCTCTAAGTTTGCTATGAAATTTAAAGAAAATAAATCTTGACTGAAAATTGAAATAAATTTTTTTGAGTAGGGCCTTTTTTTTCAGGGTCGGTCGGGTAAGGGGAAACAAATAAAATTTTAATTTAGGCCTCACATTGTAATATTATTGTTATTATATGGAGAGCTGATTCTAACTGCCTAACTCACAGCTCTTCGAGTTTGAGAACATGATGTTAGATGTTACATACAGGCCTTTACAGGGGACAAAAATATTTCAATATTGCACTCGTCCTGCAGGACGAGTCACTTACAGTTTTCATTGTCCTGCAAACACATGCACTTGTCCTTTAAAAGCATATGCAATAAAGAACATAAGGAAGTAATGACTTCCTCGAGTAATTCTTCCCAAAGCACTCATCCTACAGGACGAGTGCTTTGCAAACAATTACTCGTCCTTCCTAGATTTCACTCATAATTACAAGCGGACAAATGGAATTTTTGTCCCCTGCTTTAACAAAAACAAAACATGTTCTGGGCACTCAAAAGAACCGTCTCAATGAGACGGTTCTTTTGAGCACCCAAAACATGTTAAAACTGATGGGTTAGAGAATATTTACAATTTTCACGCTAAATTTTTAGGCTTATCTAATCCTGTATACATACTAAACATCTCTAGAAAACTTAAATGAGCTTGTACATGAGATTTCCAACAATGTGGTATGTGTGACCAGCAAAGGCTCAGACCAGCCTGCGCGTATGCACAGACTGATCAGAGCCTTTGCTAGTCACTTAAATATTATATGACTGTTAAGCTACTGACCGAACAGTATTTGGAGTTTCTAAGCTTAAAAGGAGGCTGCACAGGCCTGTCTGAGTCTACCCTTGTCAAAATGCCACATTGTTGGAAGTCACATGTCGCGGCTCAAGTGAGCTTGTACATGAGATTTTGGTACTTATCTTAATTCAGCCCTAATGATGTGGTATCACAGAATGTTGATCGGATCATGTGAACAGGCTGATCATGTGAGAAATTATCAAAGAAGAATATTGGTGAGTAATACAGGACTTTAGTTAAGAGTGCGTAATGAAAATTTTTTTTTTTTTATTTCTCAACCAAAACATATGTTGTGGGTACTCAAAAGAACCGTCTCAATGAGACGGTTCTTTTGAGCACCCAAAACATATGATAAAATTGATGGGTAAGAAAATATTTACAATTTTACGCTGAAAATTTTTGTTTATCTAAACCTGTGGTAATAGAAATTGCTTACTGATCTGGATCATAATTATTAAATGGCAAAATATTGTGATCAAATGATTTCCTTCATCCACCGGCACTTGTCCGTCATCAGTTAACAATTTTTTTTCAAATATCTTCCTAGCTACTGGTTGACCCGTTGGAATGTCATCAAACTTCAAAGGAAGGATCTTTGGGTGGCCCCCTTTCAGAGTTGTTCAAATATTTTCAACTCCATGAGAATTCTAGTTGCCATAGCAAACACTTTAAAAAATGGCAGGGTTTGAATATAAATTTGCACAAATAATTTCAAGTTTGTAGAAATTATTTTGATCCATTGAAAAACATGGCGCTAGTTTTTCCTATGTAAATACATTTGTGTTAGGGTTTCTTTTTTAAATCTCATCTAACCTTACTGGGATATTTTGAAAAAAAATGGCACAAATGATCCTTATGTGACCTTCTTCCAAGGTTCAAATTAATTTTGATTGGTTGAAAAAAACAACTGTGAGTGGGTGGGGTCTGTTATAGGGTAAACTTTGAAAATCATCTTGTCAAAACCTAATGGGTCAATTTGAATTATCTTGGCACATTCATGTATGACCATTGGGTGGAGCCAGGTTTTCCTTATAATGTAGGGAAATTTTTGATAGAATATTTTTTCAAGAGCTTCATGCATCTGGGCAGTCTGTAGTCCTTAAAACAATTTTCATTAATGTGTCATATCATATACTTGTAGCCAGTCTAACTCTGATGGCTCTGTTTTAAAACAGAGCAATTAGAGTTAGACTGGCTACAAGCATATGATATGACACATTGATGAAAAATTGTTTAAAGGACTGGAGCCAGTCTAGGCAGTCTGATCAGCATCTTTGTTGTTCACTGCCTAGATAGCAGGATATTACCCAGTCTTGAATCCAGAATTTCAATCCTGAAGGTTGTTTCTGTAGATGAGGAGGCTGGTTTGAATCTTAGCTGGTCGGATTTACCAAAGACAGATTTTTGCATGAGATGCCTCATATCTTTATCAGCAAGTCCTTTGCACACTGGTAAATGTATACGTCGATTTGTTGGTATTTACGCATATTGCCGGTACTTCATAGACCGGAAGTGGTAGATATTGGTGTTAATACTATATAGAAAAACATGCCCTATGCCTAAAGGACTATAGAATTAGGTCATTTTTAAGTATTCAGTATGTGCATGGCAATTTATTTAAGCATTTAGGAATAGATTCGAGTACCGATCATCCAGATTGGTACTCGAATCTATTCCTAAATGCTTACATAAATCGCCATTTGCATGCCTAATACTTAAAAATGGTCTAATTCTATAGTGCTTTAGGCATAGGGCAAGTTTTTCTATATATGATTCAACACCAATATATCTACCACTTCCGGTCTATGAAGTACCAGCAATATGCGTAAATACCAGCAAATCGACGTATACATTTACCAGTGTGCTTTGGTGATTTTTATTTTTGTTTGGGCTGACAAGTAGTTAACTTGATTAAGGTTTGGTTGAACTCCATAAAAAAACGCTAGTCATATTTCAAAACTTTGCCATTTTTTTCATCATTGGACCCATTTGACCTAGAAAGCTTCAAAATAAACGAAAAAACTTTCTGTCGGGCCTGATCTGGATCTAAACTGTTTGCAACTGCTATCACCTGCGTCACTAAGTTGTGTCCTTGTGCAAGACACATTTATCCTAGCTTAGTACTGGTTCAACCCAGGATGACCCGTCCCTACATAACTGAAAGATTGTAAATGGGACGTATAGATTCAAATGAAACAAACAAAAGCAAAGAGTTAACCCTTAAAGCGCCAAGAAAAAAAATGCATCTGAAAATGTTGTCTTTGGAAGTCGTCTGCTGCAAATAAATGCCCAACATTACTGACGAATTAAGTATAGAAGCAAACCCTGTGGGCCCGGAACAGACTGCTCCTATAGGAGCAGTCTGATCTGGGTCCACACTGTTTGCCATAGAGGCTTCTTAAATATTTCAGCAGACGAGAAAAGCAGAGGACTTTTGTTGTGATTGCCGCATTAAGAGTTAAATGTTGTCTTTTTTGTTTTGCAGATGAAGAAGAGCTAGACAGTGAGATCGAGCTGGACAAGAAGATATTGTAAACATGATCGGTCCCTGTGATTGTGATAGAAGAGAGCAAAATTTAAAGGTAGTTTTCTTCACCTTTAATCTTTTAATTAAAGCATATGCTTGATAGGTATCAGGACTTTAGTTAAGAGTGCGTAACAGAAAAATTATTTTCTAATTTCTCATCCAAAATATATGTTTTGGGTACACAAAAGAACCGTCTCAATGAGACGGTTCTTTTGAGCACCCAAAACATATGCTAAATATTATAGGTAAGAAAATATTTACAATTTGATGCTGAAATTTTTAGCTTATATAAACCTATTATCCCAACCTTGATAATATAGAAGTGAAGGTCTGTGAGACCTGCATTTCATCTGCTAGTGATGTATAATTATTCCAAACTTTTTATGGATGGGTATGATATGTTGGGATGATTCTGTACGACCATTGGTCCAAAGTGATAGTAGGAGCCCAGTGGCTCAGTGAGTGGTAGAGTGCTTGTCTCAAGACTGAGGGGTTGCATGTTCAAGCCTCCGGGGTCACTGCGTTGTCCTTGAGCAAGACACATTTATCCTTGCTTAGTATTGGTTCAACCCATGTAGACCTTTTCAGACATAAATGAAAAATTGAAGAATCAATTCAAACCAAACAAAGACACATCATTATGATTTCTTTCATATTTAAATCACTTTATCAAAAAAAAAAATTCAGGAATACTATCAAAGTGTCAAACAGTTTGGATCCAGATGAGGCCCGACATTTGTTCGGGCCTGATCTGATTCCAAACTGTTTGCAAAGATTATCAGCAGATGACACTAGAAGGCAAATTGTTCTCCATTCGTACACATGCATGCAGCATATGTATCATGTGGGGCTACAGGTTTACATTGCAGTGGCTCAGTTAGTAGAGGCTTAGACTAGGGATCAAAGGGTTGTTGATTTGAGCCTCACTGCCAGCAGTGCCAGTGTGTTGTGTCCTTTGGCAAGGCACTTTATCTGCTGCTTAGTACTGGAGTTACCGGGTTTTTGGTTTGATTCTTTATACTCCTTAATCCAGACCCTTTATCCCCTGCTTTATAGTACTGGCCCTGAGGTTATAAAACTTTATTCATGCTCTAAACTCAACTGAGCATGAAATTTCAACTGTTAAAAAGTAAATTGCTGAAAAAAAAGACTTCTCATTTCCAAACTCTTAGATGTTGTGTTTATCATGCTGATAAATGTTAAAATGCCAATTATAGGCACTTTTACATTTATGAGCATGGTAAATTTCATGCTTGGTTGGGCTGATCATGACCTCGAGCCAGGTTCAATCCAGGAATCATCCCGATTTATTCTTGACTGGGCGGTTAAACATCAACTCAAACAAACTTTATCAATTTTGATGAAGACTGTACATGTATTTGGCCTTTGTAAACAACTAACCGCTTGTGGAACTTGTGTCTGATATATGAGTGATGCTCAGAAAATAGCAGTATACAGTTTAACTGTGCATCACTCATATTTCAGTAGAGAATTGGTTTAGAGTTTATTTCTTTGTATAAATACATAACAGCAAAATTATAAGCACTTAAATTAATAGTTACATGTACTAATTTGATACAAAAGGGATTCAGAAGAAAGTCTGTAGACTTTTGGAAATTGTATACCTGAGTCGAGATTTCAATATGTAAATGCGGAAATGTTTGTGAATTTTATTTTCCCAAATAGCGTTAAAAACGTATTTGCCACATTAAAAATTCATGACTTACATCAGTAAAGGTTTTATTTTCACAAAACTCTGCATCTGCAGGGGAGCGCAGTGGCTCAGTGGTAGAGTGCTTGACTCGAGACCGAGGGGCCGCGGGTTCGAGCCCCACCGATGTCACTGCATTGTGGTCCTTGAGCAAGACACATTTATCCTAGCTTAGTACTGGTTCAACCCAGGAAGACCCATCACTGTTTAACTGAAAGATTGTTGATGGGACGTAAAGAATGAAATCAAACAGACAAATCTGCATCCGCAAAGCTTCATGAAAATAAAACTCTCACGAAAATTTACAGTATGTGAGCAGCAAAACATAGCAAAATATAGTTTCTACATCATGCACTAGGTCATAAAAACCTTACCCATTCAAAGATTTTAAAGGTAAAATAAAATAAAGTTGACCACTTAAGCATAATACAGTAAAACCTTGAAAATTCAAACTTCAATTTTTAGAAATATTCACTAAACTTTAAATATATATTCAGACACAACAGATTCATTCATGAACTATTTTATAAACTATTTTAAATACTATCTATAAAAACAATGTTTTGTGTGCGTAAAAGAAATGTCTCCCTGAGATGTTTCTTTTATGCACACAAAACATAATGTTTGATAGAAAAAAAACCTGATAATAATTATTGTTGTGGGGTTATATATTCTTATGTCTACCTCCCTATAAATCAAATTATTGATACTTTGAAATAAAATCTCTTGTCCTAGGATTTTGAATGATTAGACTATGTTGCTCCTATACTTTCTGTCCATTAATTTTGCCTTGTATTATTGTTTCAGATGACAAATGGCACTGACAGGGGATGTTCAACTTTTCTACCCAGACACTTGCTCGAGTTTCAGATGTGTGAATGGTTATTCCAAAGTCTACACTCGCAGATTAGCGTTATCACCCCCAACAGTGTATAAAAGGTATATAACTCTGTACAATAAAGAACACAATCATTATGTCATGAGCTATGGTAAATTTTCTAAAATTTCAAACACCTTTCTCTTTCTGTTCTCAAATAAAATATTAGTTTTCAGGGCTGGAATTCACAAAAATGCTGTCAGAATAGCAAACAGTGAATATCTTTATCAGATTGCTTCATCAGAAGCAGTCTGATCTGGGTCTGCACTGTTTTTCTAGGCTTGTTTGACAGAAAACTAGTTCTTCAATAAATTGTTGGTTTTCAGAGCTGAAATTTGCAAAAATGCTGTCAAATAGCAAACAGTGAAGAACCTGATCAGACTGCTTTTTAAGAAGCAGTCTGGTTTGGGTTTGCACTGTTCTTGGTTTTCAGGGCTGAAATTCACAAAAATGCTGTCAGAATAGTAAACAGGGAAGACCCTGATCATACAATTCTTAAGATTTGTATTTGCACTGTTTATCTATTGTCTAAGATTGTTTGGCAGGCAACTAGCTCTCAAATAAAATGTTGGTTTTCAGGGCTGGAGTTCACAAAAATGCTGTCAAAAAAGCAAACAGTGAAGACCCTGATCAGACAGCTACTTTAGAAGCAGTCTGACCTTGGTCTGCACTGGTTGTCTAGGCTTGTTTGACAGGCAACTAGTTCTTCAATAATATGTTGGTTTTCAGGGCTAAAATTCACAAAAATGCTGTCATAATAGCAAACGGGGAAGACTCTGATCATACTGATTCATATCTGGGTTTGCACTGTTTGTCTATTGTCTAAGATTGTTTGGCAGGCAAGGCCAAAAATACTGTCATGATAGCAAACTGGCTAGACCCAGGTCAGACTGCTTCTTCAGAAGTTCTGGTCTGGGTCTGCACTGTTTTGCAGGCAACTAGTGTTTGAAATTTTAGAACATATGCCATAAATTACTTTGCATCAGGGCTCCAGATAAGAGGGGGTAAAGGGTATTTCAGCATTGATTTCTTGGAATTCAGCATTGAGTATTAAATTGAAGGGTGAAAATACCCTTTGCAGCTTGAGGTTTCAGTGCTGATATTCAGTTTATGTGGTGAAATCTTTTATTCATAGGAAGAAAAAACTAATTAATATACGCCAATTGTATAAATCTTGGAAGTTTTCCTAAAAACGCAACATGTATTTGATATAAGCAACTTTTCTATAAAATATTTTAAGCAAATATTGGGTCTTTTTACAAGGCTTTGCATTTTCTGCAGTTTGATATTTTAAATATGGAGTAAAATACTCATTAAATTAAATAGTAGGAAGTGAAAAACCCATCGGTCCAAATCCTTATCTATACCACTGTTGCATTGTTATATCCTACACATCACATCAGGCAGGTGGCAATGGCAAATGAACTGTTTTATACCAAAAACCTTTATCTTGCACACCAGATAAAGATATCTGATATTTTATCCTGGGATAGAAAATCTTATCTTACCCATGTTATCTTACCTAGGCTGTCACGTGAGGGCGAACACTAGTTGTATTGGAACTCTCGGTGAGGTCATTATTATTTTAATGTGACATCATCATGTGAAATTGCATCTTGGATAATTCAGGTCTTCTGGAAGCTTATTTAAAAAAACAGTGGTGAGCAGGAAAAAGATTACATTATTCGTGTGATGGTAGGATAGAAAAATCTGTTCCTCAGGATCACCTTTGTTATCACTCGGCAAGCCTCGTGATGCCAAACAGCGATCCTCAGGATGGATTTTTCTATCCTACCCACACACTCATGATAGATTCTTATATTCCATTTCCCAAAACCATGTTTAGACTGCAAAACGGCAGGCTTCTAGATAAGAGTGGGCAATAAAGAAATGATTTTCTTTCTTACCTTGAACATATATTGTGGGTTCACAAAATAACTGTCTCAATGAGGTGGTTCTTTTGAGCACCCAAAACATGTTCGCACTGATGGATAAGTAAACATTCACAATTTTACCCTCAAAAATTTTGTTTTTTGAGCTATGAAGATGGTGATTTAATGTCAAGCACGCATTTAACATGATCAATTTATAACAAAATATGAAGTTAGGTGTGTTTTGGCAATCAGATATATTGCTTTGGCAATTCTGTTAAATTGTTAATTTTAGGTAATTGCCTACCCGGTGTGATACATGTCAATTATGAAATAATTAAGCCGCATCACCTGAAAACCTGAGAACGCCATGTGTGATAACAAAGAGACCAATCAGCCTGATCAGTGGCGTTGTTCTCAACCAAGATACTAGGCACTGATCAGACTGTAAGGACAGGCAGGCTGGTCTGCGCCTTTGTTGTTGGCATGCATCTAAGTCAGGGTTTCTCGCGTCAAGGCTCATTTATTACCGTATGATTGCAGTAAAACTTCATTCTAATGCACTTGCTTTTGTAACGCGAAGTCTCATTGGATAACGTCAAAAATTTGTGATAGTATATCCTGCGATATACTGACGGAAATAGTTTGACGTCATTAATTACATCACATATTGTCGGACGACATGCAGCTTTTTATGGCTTGCAACGGTCCAATTTGAGACAAAACTGCAGAATTGCATTAGAATGGGGATAACCATATTCAAAATTTGCATTTGGGGAGGTATATCATTAAATATATGGCCAGAAATGACGTCTTACGTCCCCGCTCTCGCGTTGCAGTAAAACTAAATTTCCAACCATATATCCGACGATATACCTCCCCTAATTAATATTTTGAATACAGTTATCCCCTAAATGGCTCAAACACCAATGACTCATTTATTATGGTTAACTCTTAGCAAGCTGGGTAATTTTTTAAGCTTTTTTGTCGTCTGCTGATTTTTTTTTCAAAATCAACTTTTTCAAAAAAATATTTCGGGAATACCATCTTAGTGTCGAACAGTTTTGATCCAGAACAGGCCCGACAGAATGTCGGGCCTGATCTGGGTCCAAACTGTTGGCAGAGGTAATAAGCAGATGACACTCAGTAGGCAATGAGTTATTTCAACCTCCCTTTGGAGTGTCTAGAAAATTATTTTCGTAGCTCCAGACATAATCATATTGAAGATGGTTTAGGCGTAGTTGTCTTTTCTTCAAAGGGTATGTTGTGAGTAATCATTTGAATCACCTTAATAAGGCAATTCTTAACATACCTTTATTTTATGAATTTTAAGACCCATTATGCTGCCTGATATGGCTTTACAATTAACTCACACTGGATCAAACTAGCCCTAAATCATCAATAAAATTTTTATGGTTGCAAGGGTGTTTGAAGCCTTCAAATGCTGTATACATGTATGTATATGTCCCTCATGTTGTTAGATAGTGTCTTGAGTAATAAACAAACCCTATATCGAAATATTTTTATGGTCCCAAAGTTGTTGAAGCCAGTTCATCTGTAGTTTGCTATGTATAATGTATTTGCTTCTCATGTTTTTAACTGTTTGCCGACCAAGTAATTTTGCATGCTTTTTTGTCGTCTGCTGATTTGCTGATTGTGAGATATCAGCAGCCAGCACCAGTAGGTAGAGTTGATTAGCTTCTTGAGTGAATAAATAACTGTGAAATTTTATCTTTGTAAAGGCTTTCCCTTTCTCAAACTCTATCTTAGAGAATGCTGATAACCTTTGCAAACAGTTCTGACCCAGATCAGGCCCGACAATATGTCGGGCCTGATCTGGAACTAAATTGTTTGACACTGTGATGGTATTTCTGAAAGAATTCTTTGTTTTGAAAAAGTTGACTTTGATAAAAAAGCATGAAAAAATTTCCCAGGAGGCAAAGAGTGAAATGAGACATTGGATTCAGTGCATAGAGAGTACATTCTGGCCAGCACATGAGACTTTGGTACTTATTGCACATGCCCAAAGCCTGTTTAATTTTTTGCATGCTGGGTAATTGTTCATGCTTCTGTTGTCGTCTGCTGACTTTTTTTTCGAAATGAACGTTTTCAAAAAATTCTTTCAGGAACACCATCAGAGTGTCTAACAGTTTGGATCTAGATCAGGACCATTGTTCTGTCGGTCCTGATCTGGGTCCAGACTGTTTGCAAAGGTTATCACCGGACGACAAAAGTTGACACTAGCAAGGAAATAGTGAAACGTCCATGCTAACTAGACCAGTCAGGCTAGAAGTATTATCTTTGGCTTGGGCCTTTCTCTACCTCCATACTTGTGTATGTGAGAAGTGAAGGATCTGGCGAGACTGACCATATGCGAAGGCTTATCAGAGTGATGGCTACTTGTGGATGCAATAAGTTTCGAAATCTTGTATGCTGGCCCATTTATTTCTGGATGGCTTTCCTTATTCCATCTCACCTTTTCGCAAGATGAAATATGAATGTTTGTAGTCTGCTGATAACCTTTGCCAATGGTTTGGACCCAGATCTGGATCCAAACCATTTGACACTCTGAGTGTTCCTGAAATAATTTTTTGTAAAAATTAGTTTTGAAAAAAATCAGCAGATGACAAAAAAGTCATGAAAAATTACCTGGCATGCCAACCAAAACATATGTTGTGGGTACTCAAAAGACGGTTCTTTTGAGCACCCAAAACATACATTAAAACTGATGGGCAAACACATATTTACAATTATATGCTCAAAAATTTTGTTTATCTAAACCAGTGAGGAGTCCTGAATATAATAAGTAAGAGACAAGATTTTGGTACTTATGATATCAGTGAGCAGCAAAGGCTCAGACAACTCTTACACCAGAACCTTCACTGCTCATATACACATAGTATGGATACAGATGAAGACTCAGATCCAAATTTAGACTTCTAGCCCTGCTGAATACATAGAGGATCTTACATGTACATGAGTGCTCATGTTTATTGACTTTATTAAAAAAGTAGGGGAAAAGAGATAAAATGCTAGGCTTGCTGAGCATTTTATCTCTTTTTTGCAACGAGTTTAATAAATTCAATAATACAGGAGCACAAATATTAGATTCAATTTATCAAATGACCATGATGACATCAAACTTACTTAAAACTTGAATTTTTGGCGTGAAAAAGTTGAAGATTTTGCCACTTTTACACAACGTTTTTTAAAAATGCATCTGTTCATATTATGCAGTCGACTTTCATTATTTTGAAATTCATGGGACCAGATATTTCACAGTTATTGTTAGTAAAAAGGAATTGGTATTAAAAGTATACTGAACAAAATCTGGCCCCTGAGGCTATAAAACTTATTTCATGCTCAACTCAGCAGAGCGTGAAATTCCAACTGCTCATGAAACCAAAATGCTCACAAAATCAGAACTTTTCTAGCTTTCAAACTCTCAGATGTTGTATTTATCATGCTAGTAGATGTTAAAATACAAACAGTTGTTGGCATTTTAACATTTATGGGCATGATAAATTTCATGGTCAGTTGAGTTGAGCATGAAAAAGTTTTATAACCTCGGGGCCATTTATCTTTCTCATTTGATCCTATCAAATGATATTGTGCATTTACTTGCGTGTCTCTCGATAAGACAACAGAATTGAACATTATTTTTTCTTGTTTCTCAACCAAAACATATGTTGTGGCTACCCAAAAGAACCGTCTCAATGAATACCCAAAGCATGTTTAAAAATTAGAAAATAATTAAACTTTACACCAAAATATTTTGCTTACCTTGCCCTATGATAGTACTTAACTCTTTACCTACTAGTGTCGTCTGCTGATATTCTTTGCAAACAGTTTGTACCCAGATCAGGCCTGACAAAATGTGGGGTCTGATCTGCATTCAAACTGTTAGACACTCTGATAATATTCCTGAAAGAATTTTTCTTTCAACAGACAGCCAAAAAGCACGAAAATTTCCCAGTAGGCAAAGAGTTAAAGAATAGTCTCATGGATGATGGCGAGAGACAATGCATCTTTTGAAAGGAAATGAGAAAAAATAATGCAGACATCCACCCTCTGAATCCAGGGTGTATTCCATATAAACTTTGACTAAAGAATGTTGACTCTGCCTGCCCCACAAATTATTTCGTCTGTTGATAATCTTTGCAAACTGTTTGGATCCAGACCAGGACCGACAGCATGTCGGTCCTGATCTGGATCCAAACTGTTTGACACCCTGATATTGTTCCTGAAATAATTTTTTAAAAGAAAGTTAATTTTTGAAAAAAGTTAGAGGACAACTGTAACAATAGCATGGAAAATTACCCAGTACTCAAATAGTTAATATACTTCGAGTTATCTGGACTAGGTTTATTGATATCCACTCTTGATTGATTTCTAATAAGTGGTGTGTATGTTATAAACACTATATTTTATCTGTTGTTTTACATGTTTATATTGTAAATACTTAAAGCTGCATAGTCTGTAACTTTTGATATTTTTCGAATTTTTTTATTTTCTTTTTAAATCATTTGTAAAAGTAGAATTAAGTTATGTTTTCACAATAAATCTGTTCACTATAGCTGAAAACTGCGCGGAAAAGTGAATTATCTTATAAAACAGGTGTGTTTTTCTCTTATTGGTAATTATTTGCGTCCCTCCAATAATTATAGACAGGTAATTTTAACATAAATGCTGTTGTTTTGATACTGATAATTTGTAAAGATTTACGAAATTGGTAAAATGTTTACCTGAATTTTAGTTATTTTACTGTGTTCTTGAAAAATAGAAACATTAGTCCTAAAATTAAAAGATCAAAAGTTACAGACTATGCAGCTTTAAGGCCATTTCACATACACACCGAAACCGAACTGAAACCGAACCGAAAAATTAAAATGCCTTAAACCCTATGGGCGCTTTCACATATGCGCCGAAACCGAACCGAAAGCCGAACCGAAAACGTGCACGATTTTGATTTTATTTTTTTCGGTTTCGGTGGCCGAATTTCAGCAAACACGACAGGTAATTTTAATAAAATCTGCACATGCACAACCACATGCGTTGTATATAACTTAGTAATCATGAAAGCCATTGATGGATTGTCCAGCGAGACAATTGTGCAATTATTTTACAAGCACAATACTGTTGACTACAGACTTTTGTGGGACAATACCCAGAGCGACTATGAAGACAACAAACTTAATGCAGCGACATGGAACAATTTGTATTGTAAAGGTATTTCTGCTATCTGAGAGGGAAATTAGTCCAAATTATACAGGCATTTTCTAAGATTTCGTCCACGGATTCGGTTCATATGTGAAAGGTCTGCCGAAAACGAAACGATGCAATTCGGTGGCCGTTACGGTTTCGGTTCGGTTTCGGTTCGGATTCGGTGTATATGTGAAACAGCCCTTAGTGTGTACATGTATTTGCTAAGTATGTGTTGTTTATAAAAGTGCTTTCATTTTAAATGTTATAACATGTTTTGATATACTGATGCTTAGATTTAAGACATACTCTTGTATTAATACCTGAGCCGCAACATGAGATATCCAACAATGTGGTATGTGCGACCAGTGAAGACTCAGATCAGCCAGCACCTATGTGCAGTCTGATCAGCGCCTTTGCTAGTCACTTGAGTATTCTATGAGTGTTAAGCTACTGACTGAACATCATGGCTTATAAGGAGACTGCACAGGCTCGTCTGAGTCTACACTTGTCAAGATGCCACTTTGTTAGAAATCACATTGTGGCTCATTTCTAAATATTTTCCTTAACTCTTTGCATGCTAGGTCATTTGTAATGCATTTGTTGTGGTTAGCTGACTTTTTTTCAAAATTAACCTTTTTGTGCGCTCCATACCTCTTTTACCCTTTGATATTATTACCTGCGTCACCTTAGCCAAAGCAGATCTAGTAATGGGTCCACTCTGTCCGTCCATCCTTCTGTCTGTCTGTCTGCAACACTTTTGGTGTGACTAGTTTGTGTAATCTGTAACTCCAAAAGTTTTCATTCCTTTTTATTCAAACATTGCATAATGACATATTGAAGATGTGCACCTCATATTTTGTGCACATTTCATGAATATTTTCTCAATTTTTAGGAGTGTTGAACTTAGACATTTTTCTGCCAAAAATGCTTTGACGGCGTTTGGTTTGTGTAATCTGTAACTCCAATAGTTTTCATTTCTTTATTTTCAAACTTTGCATAATGATTATTCATACATTGAAAATGTGGACCTTCTAATTTGTACACATTTCATGATTATTTTTTTCATTTTTGGGGTCTTGAACTTTGAATTTTTTTCCGTAAAATGCTTGGAGGGTGTCAGGTTTGTGCAATCTGTACCTCCAAAAAATTTTATTCCATAATATTAAACTTTGCATGATGATTGTTCATACATTGAAGATGTGCATCTCCTATTTTGTGCACATTTATTAGATGTTTTCTTATTTATTACGGCTGTTGGACATGGACTTTTTATCCATTCAAAATGCTTATGGGGTGTCTTGTTTGTGTAATCTGAAACTCCAGCAGTTTTCATTTCTTCATATTCAAACATTGTACGTTATGATTGTTCACACATTAAACATGTGCACCCTATATTTTGTGCACATTTGATAATATTTTTGGAAGTGTTTAACTTAAACATTATTACGTCTTCACCACCTTTGGAGTGCTTACATTGTTTATTTGTGTGTAATCTGTAATTCAAAAAGATTTCATTTCTTTATATAAAACTTTGCATAATGATTGTTCACACATTGAAGATGTGCACCATCCATCCAGGTACAGAGCACAGTTTGGTCTTGTTTTGATGATATTTGGTAATCAATATGGTGTATCTCATGCAGATATGGTTGCTGTCCCTTGCTTACAGGTTTAATTTATCTCCCTTGATTCAACTTTAGGGTTGAAACCTTGTACTCTTCATAAAAATAAAGAAGGCAAATATCAGGAATCAATACAATCAAGTACCACACCTTACCCAAGACACCATATGGGAAAGTGACAAAAACATAAGGAAACATCCAAGGGGTCAGCCTTTTCCCAGCAGGTGATCACAAGGCTGCAAGGAACAGACAAGACAGTATAATAAAGACCTTTTGAGATATTTTATAGTCAATTTTGAAAAATAGTCAGCAGACGACCACAGAGGCATGAAATATTACCCTGTAGCAAAGAGTTAATTTGCTGTTCATTGAGAATTGATATATTGGCCTCGACACAACAAAACTGTCTTCGGGGGTTCCGACAAAGCGTCAGACTCAAACCTCAGCTACAGAGACTATCTACAAAATTGAAAATTTGCTTGTAGCAAGTTTAGGTATGATACTTTCTAATAAAAGAATAACAAACAGGGTGTCTCAAAAAACGTGGACCATTTTTCCAAGTTGCAATAATTCCTATATCAAATGTTGAAACCTTTTGATTTTGTGTGTGGCTATAGCAAAGTGATATCCTATTCGTCTGATGATGTTTCACTTCAAGATGGCAATTCAATAGGAAGTGACGTCATGATGACATCATTATGTAATCATGACGTCATTTGCTCGTCATGGGCACATTTGCTGTTGTTAAAATGGCATCCAGTGAAAACTTCTTCTTGTCAGAATGTTCACATGCCTACATTTATATGAAACAAGAATTTAAAGTGTCTCAGATAATGGAAATTCATATAAATCAAAGAAGTGGGTGATAGAATAGACTGTTTGTGGTGAAACTGGAGAATTTAGCCGCAGACAGGGAAGTGGTTGGTCAATTAATCTGTGATTTGGTCAACGACAGGAAATAATGCCATGATTGCTTTATGATGTCATCACAATGTCACTTCCTGTTGAAGCACCATCTGGTGATGAAACATTATCAGAGAAAAGGGATATCACTTTGCTTTAGCCACACAAATAATCAAAATGTTTCAACAATTTATACAGGAATTATTGGAATTTAAAAATGGTCCACATTTTTTAGACGCCCTGTAGGTGCTGATCAAGCTGTGGTGGATGCACAGTCTGATCAGCACCTTTGTTATTCGCAAATACTGAAGACTGGTTTTCTCACGTCAAGGCTGTATATCTTAAGAGGTAGAGGACAAATATATTTTTCTTGTTTTGTTGTTGTTGTTTTTTGCATCCTTGTGTACTGTATGATTGATATTGATATGGTCATACTTGTCAACCTTTGTACAGTTAAGTCACACCCTGATAACTCAAATGACCTGCTTCAGTGGAAGTGAATTTTGCATGCCTGGTATATTGTATTATTCTGATCAGAAGAGTTACTTCTGCATTCTTTCCTATCAAATTACTACTTAACTCCATGCCTACTCAGTAGTGGCCAGTGAGGTGTGGTCTTCTGATAACTTTTGCAAACAGTTAGGACCCAGATCAGGCCCAACATAATGTCAGGCCTGATCTGAATCCAAACTGTTTGGCACTCTGATAGTATCCCTGAAAGAATTTTTAAAAAAAGTAGATTTTGAAAAATAACAGCAGACGACAAAACACATGAAAAATAATTACCCAGTGGGTAAAAAAAGTGAAATGAGCTCTCTCCCTAAAATGGTTCTTTTGAGTGAAATACAAAATGGTCATTTTGAGTTAATCCATTTATGCCGAATGTATTTTCCCATCCTTATCAATTGGACGAGTCCATTTCCAATTTTAGGGTTGTTTGGTGGTATTTTTTCATTTTTTATTCAAATTCTAAAAGAAACTTATGCAGGCATACAGTGGAGAATCTGATCACGTTTTGAGGCTTCTGATCTGGTTTTGCACTGTTCGCCGATGTCCCACAAAAAGGACACTATGCTTATATGGGTTAATAAATTCTTTAAAATTTTTTTTAGATTAAAATGGCTAAAAGCCCAATCTGATTAACCTGCTACTGTGGATTTAGAATTAATGAGAGCCCAAAATTTATTAAAAATTAATTGATATCCATGCCTCGTCGTGCAACATACATATTGTGTTTAAAGGTCAACTTCCCTTTAAATTTTCCATAAACTTGCAAAATTTGTTTAATGAGTGATGTTACATATGATCTAGTTACGAATGTGGAGACTGATTTAAATTTGGCCTTTGTAAACTTCTAATAGCATATGGGAGTAAAAGCTGGAACATGAATGACGTCTGAAAAGTGCATTTGAATATATACCGCAGATGTAAAAAGCAGACAACAATATCCAAAAGCACATTTGAGCAACCATGAGTGTCAGTGAATGGCAAGGAGGCTGAATAGAATGCAAGGATTCCATAAGCAAATCTGTTCTCTGATAATACCCTGGCAAATGGAGTATGTTGGGGTATATAGTCTTCACATTTCTGTTTGTCCTTTTGTTTAATTGTCCTTCAGTCCCACATGGTCAAAGTTTTTACAATGAACTTGTGTTAGAAACTTATAATGAAGACCCTTTGATGGTTTCCTGGTGGCAGATAATAAGGTCTCAAGTGTTAATCAACACAATCCCATCCTCTGGATGTGACCTTAAGGTCAAGGTCACAGACTATATAAGTCCTCTTTTTTACCTGCCTTGCTTTAGCGAAATCAGGTCTAGTAATGGGACTACTCTGTCTGTCTGTCTGTCTGTCTGTCTGTCTGTCTGTCCAAAACACTTTTGGGGTGACTAGTTTGAGTAATCTACAATTCCAAAAGTTTATTCAAACATTGCATAATGATGGTTCACATATTGAAGATGTGCACCTTTTATTTTGTGCACATTTCATGAATATTTTCTCAATTTTTAGGGGTGTTGAACTAAGACATTTTTACGTCCAAAAATGCTTAGATAGTGTCTGGTTTATGTAATCTGTAACTCAAACTTTATTTTCAAACTTTGCATAAAGATTGTTTACACATTGAAGATGTGCACCTCCCATTTTGTGCACATTTGATAAATATTTTCTCATTTTTTACTAGTGTTGAACTTAGACATTTTTTCCATCCGAAATGCATAGGGGGTGTCTGGTTTGTTTAACCTGTAACTCCTACAGTTTTCGTTTTTTATATTCAAGCTTTGAATAATGAGTGTACACACATTGAAGTTGTGCACCTTCTATTTTGTACTCATTTCATGATTTTATCTTGAAAGCCATTTTCATTTTTGGGGTCTTGAACTTAGAATCTTTCCCGTAAAATGCTTAGATGGTGTCTGGTTTGTGTAATTTGTAACTCCAACAGCTTCCATTTCTTTATTTTCAAACTTTGCATAATGATTGTTCACTCATTGAAGATGTGCACCATTCATTTTGTGCACATTTGATAAATATTTTTTTCATTTTGGATGGTTGTTGAACTTAGACATTTTTTTCCATCTGATATGGGTATGAGTCATATGGTTTGTGTAATCTGTAGCAGTTTCCATTCTTTATACCCCCTGCAAACGTAGTTTAGGCAGGTATACTGTTCTCAGCCTGTCCATCATTTTGGATTCCGTCTTTCCATAAACATTTAAAGGTTTTTGTTGAATAACTTCTGTAGCTTCTGTCCGATTTTTATCAAATTAGAACCACACCTTAACCATTAGACAAAGCATGTTTGGTAGGAAAAAAATGGGCTGAAGTAGTAGTATTAAAAGAGTTATCCCACTTTGAAGTTCTAACTGTATAGTTTTAACTATATGGTGATTGCAATATGTCTAATATTGCATACATAGTGAAATCAACTGCTCCTAGAGCTTTTAGTGTATCCTTTTAATACTTTGCAGGGATGCTACAGGCATATTGAAGATTTGCAATGTGGAAGTTTAATGATGAAAAAATATTTTTACATAAATTTACAACATTTTTAACTTAGCCAATTCTCGACCACAACTCATATTGAATTATGGCTGATAGTGCCTACTATTGTGAAATCAACAACTAGAGTTTTCAGTGTATCCTTTTAATACTTTGCATTATTGAAGATTTGCATGTGGAAGTTTAATGATGAAAAAATAATTTTTGATAAATATACAGGATTTTTAACTTCGCCAATACTCAACGACTGCACATATTGAATGATTGTTAATAGTGCATACTTTGTGAAAAAAGTAAGTAATGGTGCAAAGATCAGGAATCGATACAATCAAGTACCACACCTGACCCAGGATACCAATGGGAAAGTGACAAACTCACAGAAGACACCACAAACGAGAGCCAAGAGGTCAGCCCTTTCCCAGCAGGTGACCACAAAGCACATATAAACAGACGCGCACAAAACAAAGCAAACACAAGACAGAACAAAAACATAAAAGATCCACAAAAGAAGTACCGCCTTGGAACGGTCAGTAAAATATTTTACTGGAGGGCTTAAACCGGTTTAACGGCGCCAACCTCACCCTTAATTAAGATGTGGATCAAGACACATAGATATTTGGTTTGCATGAAAGACCCCTAACTTATCAATGCATCATCTCCTAAAACATATAAATCAAGATATAACAAGGAGATAAAGCAAGGATAAGGACTCAACAGTAAATTAAACTGAATACCGGAGCAAAAGAAATCCAACAGGTAAACCCCGGTGGGCCCGACAAACAGCCAAAGCATCAGGCCCCTACCATCTCATCAATAGAAAAGTCTTTAAGTCGGAACCATCATAGAGTCTGAAGTCCGACCCACCGGCGTGCAATTAAAGAGGAAAGCAAAGTTGCCAACCGTGATTGGGTTGACTACCAAGCATGCAGTCTGTTGCAATACATTAATGTTATAGCCAATCTTTTTATAATGGGAAATTATTTTAATGAACTGCGCTGAAAAATTATTAGAGCCAACAATCTTCTTCAACTTATATACCAAGTCACCATAGAAATCAGGTTCCGAAAGTCCTTGGCGCAAGAGAGATTTAAGTCCAACTTGGAATTTAGAAATCAAATCATAGTATCGTCTATAAAATTTTGAAAATGTTTTGCGAAGTTTATGATACCGATAGCCTTGTTTAAGAAGTTTCTGAGTTAACAATTTATTGCGAGTGTTGAAGTCAGCAACATAGCTAGATGCTCTAGCAAAACGAATGAGTTGAGAGATATAGACTCCATAGGATGTAGAACGAGGAACATCACCATTTAAAAATGGGAAATTGACAATTTCAAAATCAAAGTCGTCACGTTTGTCATAAATTTTGGTAGAAACAATATCATTAGAAATTGACAAATGCAAGTCTAAAAATGTGGCTTCGGTATCAGAGGCATTGGCTTTATTAAGTTGGAGCTCTGAAGGGTATATTTGACTAACCATATTGTCAAAATAAACATTATTAATATTTAAAATATCGTCCAAATATCTGGAAGTAGTGTTAAACGCATCAATAACATCAGCCTGCTTATCATCAGAAAGAGACATCATAAAGTCCCTTTCATAACAAAACAGGAATAAATCTGCAACCAGGGGAGCACAATTAGTGCCCATAGGAATCCCAACAACTTGTCTATAGAGCTTGGTGCCAAATCGAATAAAAATGTTGTCCAACAAAAAGGTCAGCGCATCGCATACATCACCTTTTGTGTATCCTTTTAATATTTTGCAGGCTGAAGATGTTAATTGATGAAATGTTTTTTGTATAATAAATCTACAAGATTTTTAACTTAGACATTTTTGGACCATTCCATCTACATTTATAAAATGATGGTTAACAGTGCATACTTTGTTAAATTAACTCATCTTAGAGCTTAAAGCTTAACCTTTCAATACTTTGTGAACATGTTACAGATATATTGAAGATGTGCATGATGTACCCGTTTGGTGCTTATTTCTTTTTTTGACAATTTTATAGCATTTTAAACTTAGCCAATTTTGGATCATTGCACTGAATACCTTGTTTCATTTGTGTCATTTTTGTTTAGAAGACAGGTTCATTGCTTATTTTTAACTGTAGAAAATCTTATTTGGGTAATTTTTATTTTGGTCAATTAAGGCTTTGAGAGAACTTAATGAGGAACATAATATTGCGGGGGATATACTGAAAGCCTTGTTGAAAGCCCAATTCTTGTTTATGTTCAAACTTTGCATAATGATTGTTTACACATTGAAGATGTGCACCTCCTATTTTGTACACATTTCAAGATTTTTACATGTGGCGCTTTAGTGAAAGCAGGTCTATTAGTGGGTCCACTCTGTCCTTTCGTCTGACCGTAACTATTTTGGGGTGCCTAGTTTGTATAATCTGTAACTCAAGTATATATTCAAACTTTGCATAATGATTTTACACACATTGAAGATGTGCCCCTCCTATTTTGTGCACATTTGAAAAATATTTTAACATGTTTTTACGGGTGTTGAACTTAGAATTTTTTTCCATCAGAAATGCTTAGTGGGTGACTGGTTTGTGTAATCTGTAACTCAATGAGTTTTCATTCCTTTATATTCAAACTTTGTACAATGATTGTTCATACATTGAAAATATGCACCTCTTATTTTGTGTACATTTCATGAATTTTTGATTCATTTTGGGGGTCTTGAACTTAGACATTTTTTTGTAAATTGCTAAGAGGGTGTCTGGTTTGTATAATCTGTAACTCCAAAAGTTTTCATTCCTTAATATTAAAACATTGCATAATGCTTATTCATACATTGAACATGTGCATCTTCTATTTTGTGCACATTTGATTTATATTTTTTTAGGGCTGTTGAACATAGATATTTTGTCCATCCGAAATGCTTAGGGGGTGTCTGTGACTCCAGCAGTTTTCATTCCTTCATATTCAAACTTAATACGTTATGACTGCCCACACATTGAACCCTGTGTCAAATGTGCACCCTATATTTTGTGCACATTTGATAATATTTTTGGGATTGTTGAACTTAGGCATTATTACGTCTACACCACCTTTGGTGTGCTTACATTGTTTATTTGTGTGTAATCTGTAATTCAAACATATTTCATATCTTTATATTCAAACTTTGCATAATGATTGTTCACACATTGAAGATATTCACCAGCGACGCAGGTCCAGAGTAGAGCTTGGTCTTTTTTTTTTCATTTTTGGGGTCTTGAACTTAGTTTTTTTTCCCGTAAAAATGCTTAGATGGTGCCCGATTTGTGTAATCTGTAACTCACAGTTTTCATTTCTTTATTTTCAAACTTGGCATAATGATTGTTCACACATTGAAGATGTGCACCTATCATTTGTGCACATTTGATAAATATTTTCTCATTTTTGACTAGTGTTGAACTTAGACATGTTTTCCATCTGAAATACGTAGTGGGTGTCTGGTTTGTGTAATTCATTTTTGGGGTCTTGAACTTAGAATTGCGTTAAAAGACATATTTGCCATGTTTCAAATTTGCGACTAGGGCATGAATTACCTACATCCGTTAAGGACAGACTGATTTTGACATTTCGCGAGGATATTATTTTCAGGAAACTAAACCCCTCAAGATAATTTCCTAATTTACAGTACATGATCCAGCTTATAAGATTGTAGTACTTATCTCATATACGAGCAGCGAAGGTTCAACAGTCTGAGAAATCACACAGAATTCCTCGAGCCTTTTTTTCACTGACACATATAAATGAGAGACATAGATGAAAGCTCAGGCCAACATATATGCCTCTAGCCCCACTAGATAGCTGCAAGAGAATATTTATGTTTAAAAAATGACTTTACACTCCTATGGGATAAACAGCTCATATTCTGACCTATATACAATTGACTCTCGTTAATTGGAAGTCCAGGAACATTAGTTCACATTGAGTGTGAGAAAGTAATTGATATGCAAGACATTTAATAAGCTTTTAAATATCCTACTGATATTTGTTGTCCAGAAAATGTTATCTGCTTTTTATGCCTGCTGCATATATACAAATGCACTTCAAACTAGTTTTAACGTGAAAGCAAGCATTATGAACCCAAGTCAGACGGCCCCAAGAGCAGTCTGATCTGGGTATATTGTTTGCAATATAGGCAAACAAAGTATATACCCAGAAGATAGAGCAGACCACAATGTGAATAGCTGAAAAAGGGTTAATCTCCTATTTACTATAATTATATGTTGTGCTAACTTGAAAGAATTGTCTATGGGAGAACGACAGTGCTCTGAGTATATATCTTTAAATAAGAAAGAGCCCAAAATATGCATGCGCTGATCCAGGAAGTTTTGTCAGAGGTGGTCCAACAATGACAACGGTTTTCTTTTCCTTTTTTTTTAGTTGATGAGGGGAGGGAGGAGGCAAATACCACTATGAGCGGGCCATCATCAGACCGTTAGTGAAACGCCATTTAAATGGCATTTCACTGGTGTGCCAATGATGGCCCAACAAAGAATGCTGGCTTGGGAGCTTTGTGATTTTTCAGGGGATCAGGACAAGTATTGCTATGAAACCCTATATTTTTGTGATTTTTCAGGGGGGGGGGGGGTGGAACCCCCTGTCCTCCCCTCTGGATCCACCCATGATATGCCTCATACAGGAACAGCATGTGTAAACAACATAGTCACAGATCAACCTGTGCCTGGAGGAGCAGTTTGATCAGGGAGACTGTTTGTTTGATATTACTATTTGTTTGATATCCTCAGCAAATTGTTTATTGTTACTAGGATGAATTAGTTAAGAAAATAAATTGACAGCTAGGATTTCAATGTTTTCCTGCCCCCTTTTAATCTCTTCATTTCTTGGGTGTTTGTCTGTATTTCTGTCTCTTTCTGTCTCTCTCTCATCTCCCCATTCTCTCTCTTCTCCATTTTATCTCTTCTCTCCTTTTTCTCTTTTACATTCTCTCTCTCTCTCTGTCCTTTCCCTTCTCTCTTTTTCCCCTTAACTCACCTCTCACTTCTCTCCCCTCTTATCCTTTCTCTCTCTCAATCCACTCCCCTCTGTCTAGTCTCCCTTTACTCTCTTCTACCTTCTCTTTTCTCCCTTCTCTCACTTTTTTCTCCCTTCCCTCTCCTCCCCATTCTTTTCTATCCTTTCAACTTTCTCTGTCTCCCATTCTGTCGGTTCTCTCCCATCTGTCTCTCCTCTACATTTTTCTCCTCTCTCCCACTCCTCTCCCTTCTCTTCTCCCTTCTCTACCTCTCTCCCTTTCTCTTCTCTCTTCTCTCCACGCATTCTTTCTTTATCCACTCCCTTCTGTTTATCTCAACTCATTTTCTCTCCTCTCCCTTCTCTCTTTTCTCCCTTCTCTCACCTCTCCCTTTCTCTTCTCCATTCCCTTTACTCTCCACTCTCTGTCCACTCATTCTTTCTCTCTTCACTCCCTTCTGTGTCTCTCAACTTCATTCTCTCTCCTTTCCCTTTCTCCCCTCCCTATTTTCTCTCTTCTCATCCCTCTCTTCTGTCTTTCTCCTGTCCATTCTTTCTATCCTCTCCCATCTCTCTTTTCTCCATCTCTCATCCATCCTTTCTCTCTCATCTTTAGTATCTCTTATCTCCTCTGTCCTTTCTCTTATCCTCTCTGTCCTTTCTCTTCTCCCCTCTGTCCTTTCTCTATTCTCATTTTTCTGCTCTCTCCTCGCCTTTTTCTGCTCTCTCCTCCCCTTCTCTCTCCTCCACTTTCTCTACCCCCTCCATTCTCTCCTCTCCATTCACTCCAGTCTCTTTCATCTATTCCCTCTCTACCACTTTCTCATCTCCATTTCCTTCTAACTCTTCCCTCCATTCTCTTTTCTCTCTCCTTTCTCTCCTTCATTCTCTCCCTTGTCTCTCACCTCCATTTTCTTCTCACTCTCCCCTCCATTCTCTTTTTTCTCTCTCCTTTATCTCCTTCATTCTCTCTCATCTCCATTTCCTTCTCACTCTCCCCTCCATTCTCTTTCTTCTCTCTCCTTTCTCTCCTTCATTCTCTCCCTTGTCTCTCATCTCCATTTCCTTCTCACTCTCCCCTCCATTCTCTTTTTTCTCTCTCCTTTCTCTCCTTCATTCTCTCCCTTCTCTCTCACCTCCATTTTCGTCTCACTCTCCCCTCCATTCTCTTTTCTCTCCTTTCTCTCCTTCATTCTCTCCCTTCTCTCTCACCTCCATTTCCTTCTCACGGGTGGTTGGGTGAGTGGGAGGGAGGGAGCGGGTGGGAGGGAGGGAGCAGGTGGTTGGGTGAGTGGGAGGGAGGGAGGGACGGGTGGTTGGGTGAGTGGGAGGGAGGGAGGGAGCGGGTGGTTGGGTGAGTGGGAGGGAGGGAGGGAGCGGGTGGTTGGGTGATTGGGAGGGAGCGGACGGTTGGGTGAGTGGGAAGGAGGGAGGGAGCGGGTGGTTGGGTGAGTGGGAGGGAGGGAGGGAGGGAGCGGGTGGTTGGGTGAGTGGGAGGGAGGGAGGGAGCGGGTGGTTGGGTGAGTGGGAGGGAGGGAGGGAGGGAGTGGGTGGTTGGGTGAGTGGGAGGGAGCGGGTGGTTGGGTGAGTGGGAGGGAGGGAGGGAGCGGGTGGGAGGGGGAGGGAAGGAGCGGGTGGTTGGGTGCGGGGGAGGGAGGGAGCGGGTGGGAGGGGGAGCGGGTGGGAGGTTGAGGGAGGGAGCAGGTGGTTGGGTGCGGGGGAGCGGGTGGTTGGGTGCGGGGGAGCGGGTGGTTCGGGGAGGGGAGCGGGTGGTAGGGGGAGGGAGGGAGCGGGTGGTTGGGGGAGGGGGAGGGAGGGAGCGGGTGGTTGGGGTAGGGGGAGGGAGGGAGCGGGTGGTCGGGGGAGGGATGGAGCGGGTGGTCGGGGGACGGGGAGGGAGGGAGCGGGTGGTTTGGGGAGAGGGAGGGAGAGAGCGGGTGGGAGAGGGAGAGAAAGTGGGAGAGCGAGAGAGTGGGAGAGAGAGTGGGAGAGCGAGAGAGTGGGAGAGCGAGAGAGCGAGAGAGAGAGTGGGAGAGAGAGTGGGAGAGAGAGAGAGAGTGGGAGAGCGAGAGAGAGAGAGAGTGGGAGAGCGAGAGAGTGGGAGAGCGAGAGAGTGGGAGAGCGAGAGAGTGGGAGAGAGAGTGGGAGAGCGAGAGAGAGAGTGGGAGAGAGAGTGGGAGAGAGAGAGTGGGAGAGAGAGAGAGAGAGTGGGAGAGCGAGAGAGAGTGGGAGAGCGAGAGAGAGAGTGGGAGAGAGAGTGGGAGAGAGAGAGAGTGGGAGAGCGAGAGAGAGAGAGTGGGAGAGCGAGAGAGAGTGGGAGAGCGAGAGAGAGTGGGAGAGCGAGGGGGAGCGGGTGGTAGGGGGAGGGAGGGAGCGGGTGGTTGGGGGAGGGGGAGGGAGGGAGCGGGTGGTCGGGGGACGGGGAGGGAGCGGGTGGTTTGGGGAGAGGGAGGGAGAGAGTGGGTGGGAGAGGGAGGGTGGGAGAGGGAGAGAAAGTGGGAGAGCGAGAGAGTGGGAGAGTGGGAGAGTGGGAGAGCGAGAGCGAGAGAGAGAGTGGGAGAGCGAGAGAGAGTGGGAGAGCGAGAGAGAGAGAGAGTGGGAGAGAGAGTGGGAGAGCGAGAGAGAGAGAGTGGGAGAGCGAGAGAGAGAGAGTGGGAGAGCGAGAGAGAGTGGGAGAGCGAGAGAGAGTGGGAGAGCGAGTGGGAGAGCGAGAGAGTGGGAGAGCGAGAGAGTGGGAGAGAGAGAGAGTGGGAGAGAGAGAGAGAGTGGGAGAGGGAGTGGGAGAGCGAGAGAGTGGGAGAGCGAGAGGGAGAGCGAGAGAGAGAGAGTGGGGGAGAGAGAGTGGGAGAGAGCCAGAGAGAGAGAGAGAGAGTGGGAGAGCGAGAGAGTGGGAGAGCGAGAGAGAGTGGGAGAGTGGGAGAGGGAGAGAGAGAGTGGGAGAGCGAGAGAGAGAAAGAGTGGGAGAGCGAGAGTGGGAGAGCGAGAGAGAGAGTGGGAGAGCGAGAGAGGGAGTGGGAGAGCGAGAGAGAGAGTGGGAGAGCGAGAGAGAGAGTGGGAGAGCGAGAGAGAGAGTGGGAGAGCGAGAGAGAGAGTGGGAGAGCGAGAGAGAGAGTGGGAGAGCGCGCACGAGAGAGAGTGGGAGAGCGCGCACGAGAGAGAGTGGGAGAGCGCGAGAGAGAGTGGGAGAGCGCGAGAGAGAGTGGGAGAGCGCGAGAGAGAGAGAGAGAGCGGAGAGAGTGGGAGAGCGAGAGAGAGTGGGAGAGCGAGAGAGTGGGAGAGCGAGAGAGTGGGAGAGCGAGAGAGTGGGAGAGAGAGAGAGAGTGGGAGAGAGAGAGAGACAGAGAGAGTGGGAGAGCGAGAGAGTGGGAGAGCTAGAGAGTGGGAGAGCGAGAGAGTGGGAGAGCTAGAGAGTGGGAGAGCGAGAGAGTGGGAGAGCTAGAGAGTGGGAGAGCTAGAGAGTGGGAGAGCGAGAGAGAGAGAGTGGGGGAGCGAGAGTGGGAGAGAGCCAGAGAGAGAGAGAGAGCGAGAGAGTGGGAGAGCGAGAGAGTGGGAGAGGGAGAGAGAGAGTGGGAGAGCGAGAGAGAGAAAGAGTGGGAGAGCGAGAGAGAGAAAGAGTGGGAGAGCGAGAGAGAGAGAGTGGGAGAGCGAGAGAGAGAGTGGGAGAGCGAGAGAGAGAGTGGGAGAGCGAGAGAGAGAGTGGGAGAGCGAGAGAGAGAGTGGGAGAGCGAGAGAGAGAGTGGGAGAGCGCGCACGAGAGAGAGTGGGAGAGCGAGAGAGAGTGGGAGAGCGAGTGGGAGAGCGAGAGAGTGGGAGAGCGAGAGAGTGGGAGAGAGAGAGAGAGTGGGAGAGAGAGAGAGAGGGAGTGGGAGAGCGAGAGAGTGGGAGAGCGAGAGAGTGGGAGAGCGAGAGAGTGGGAGAGCGAGAGAGAGAGAGAGTGGGAGAGCGACAGAGAGAGAGTGGGGGAGAGAGAGTGGGAGAGAGAGAGAGTGGGAGAGCGAGAGAGTGGGAGAGCGAGAGAGAGTGGGAGAGCGAGAGAGTGGGAGAGGGAGAGAGAGAGTGGGAGAGCGAGAGAGAGTGGGAGAGAGAGAGAGTGGGAGAGTGAGAGAGTGGGAGAGCGAGAGAGAGAGAGTGGGAGAGCGAGAGAGAGAGTGGGAGAGCGCGCGCGAGAGAGTGGGAGAGCGCGCACGAGAGAGAGTGGGAGAGCGCGCACGAGAGAGAGTGGGAGAGCGCGAGAGAGAGAGAGAGCGGAGAGAGAGTGGGAGAGCGAGAGAGAGTGGGAGAGCGAGAGAGAGTGGGAGAGCGAGTGGGAGAGCGAGAGAGTGGGAGAGCGAGAGAGTGGGAGAGAGAGAGAGAGTGGGAGAGGGAGTGGGAGAGCGAGAGAGTGGGAGAGCGAGAGAGCGAGAGAGTGGGAGAGCGAGAGAGTGGGAGAGCGAGAGAGAGAGTGGGAGAGCGAGAGAGAGAGAGTGGGGGAGAGAGAGTGGGAGAGAGCCAGAGAGAGAGAGAGAGTGGGAGAGCGAGAGAGCGAGAGAGTGGGAGAGCGAGAGAGAGGGAGAGAGAGAGTGGGAGAGCGAGAGAGAGAAAGAGTGGGAGAGCGAGAGAGAGAGAGTGGGAGAGCGAGAGAGAGTGGGAGAGCGAGAGAGAGAGAGTGGGAGAGCGAGATAGTGGGAGAGCGAGAGAGAGAGTGGGAGAGCGAGAGAGTGGGAGAGCGAGAGAGAGAGTGGGAGAGCGCGCACGAGAGAGAGTGGGAGAGCGCGAGTGAGAGAGAGTGGGAGAGCGAGAGAGAGAGAGAGTGGGAGAGCGCGAGAGAGAGAGTGGGAGAGCGCGAGAGAGAGAGTGGGAGAGCGCGAGAGAGAGAGTGGGAGAGCGCGAGAGAGAGTGGGAGCGCGAGAGAGAGAGAGAGCGCGAGAGAGAGAGAGTGGGAGAGCGAGAGAGAGTGTGGGAGAGCGCGAGAGAGAGAGAGTGGGAGAGCGCGAGAGAGAGCGGAGAGAGAGTGGGAGAGCGAGAGAGAGAGTGGGAGAGAGAGTGGGAGAGCGCGAGAGAGAGAGTGAGAGTGGGAGAGCGAGAGAGAGAGAGAGTGGGAGAGCGCGAGAGAGAGTGGGAGAGCGCGCGAGAGAGAGTGGGAGAGCGCGAGAGAGAGAGTGGGAGAGCGCGAGAGAGAGAAAGTGGGAGAGAGCGAGAGAGAGTGGGAGAGCGAGAGAGTGGGAGGGCGAAAGGGAGAGAGAGTGGGAGAGCGAGAGAGAGAGTGGGAGAGAGAGAGAGTGGGAGAGCGAGAGAGTGGGAGAGCGAGAGAGAGTGGGAGAGCGAGAGAGAGTGGGAGAGCGAGAGAGAGTGGGAGAGCGAGGGGGAGCGGGTGGTAGGGGGAGGAAAGAGCGGGTGGTTGGGGGAGGGGGAGGGAGGGAGCGGGTGGTCGAGGGACGGGGAGGGAGCGGGTGGTTTGGGGAGAGGGAGGGAGAGAGTGGGTGGGAGAGGGAGGGTGGGAGAGGGAGAGAAAGTGGGAGAGCGAGAGAGTGGGAGAGCGAGAGAGTGGGAGAGCGAGAGAGAGAGTGGGAGAGAGTGGGAGAGCGAGAGAGAGTGGGAGAGCGAGAGAGAGAGAGAGTGGGAGAGAGAGTGGGAGAGCGAGAGAGAGAGAGTGGGAGAGCGAGAGAGAGTGGGAGAGCGAGAGAGTGGGAGAGCGAGAGAGTGGGAGAGCGAGAGAGTGGGAGAGCGAGAGAGTGGGAGAGCGAGAGAGTGGGAGAGCGAGAGGGAGAGTGGGAGAGCGAGAGAGAGAAAGAGTGGGAGAGCGAGAGAGAGAGAGTGGGAGAGCGAGAGAGAGTGGGAGAGCGAGAGAGAGAGTGGGAGAGCGAGAGAGAGAGTGGGAGAGCGAGAGAGAGAGTGGGAGAGCGAGAGAGAGAGTGGGAGAGCGAGAGAGAGAGTGGGAGAGCGAGAGAGAGAGTGGGAGAGCGCGAGAGAGAGTGGGAGAGCGCGAGAGAGAGAGAGAGAACGGAGAGAGTGG
This sequence comes from Loripinus fragilis, assembly GCA_964019695.1. Classification (NCBI taxonomy): domain Eukaryota; kingdom Metazoa; phylum Mollusca; class Bivalvia; order Lucinida; family Lucinidae; genus Loripinus; species Loripinus fragilis. The sequence continues at coordinate 58,292 of CAXHUL010000419.1, forward strand.
GAGAGCGAGAGAGAGTGGGAGAGCGAGTGGGAGAGCGAGAGAGTGGGAGAGCGAGAGAGTGGGAGAGCGAGAGAGTGGGAGAGAGAGAGAGTGGGAGAGAGAGAGAGAGTGGGAGAGAGAGTGGGAGAGCGAGAGAGTGGGAGAGCTAGAGAGTGGGAGAGCTAGAGAGTGGGAGAGCGAGAGAGAGAGTGGGGGAGAGAGAGTGGGAGAGAGCCAGAGAGAGAGTGGGAGAGAGAGTGGGAGAGCGAGAGAGAGTGGGAGAGCGAGAGAGTGGGAGAGGGAGAGAGAGAGTGGGAGAGCGAGAGAGAAAGAGTGGGAGAGCGAGAGATAGAAAGAGTGGGAGAGCGAGAGAGAGAGAGTGGGAGAGCGAGAGAGTGGGAGAGCGAGAGAGAGAGTGGGAGAGCGAGAGAGAGAGTGGGAGAGCGAGAGAGAGTGGGAGAGCGCGCACGAGAGAGAGTGGGAGAGCGAGAGAGAGTGGGAGAGCGAGAGAGAGTGGGAGAGCGAGTGGGAGAGTGAGAGAGTGGGAGAGCGAGAGAGTGGGAGAGAGAGAGAGAGTGGGAAGAGAGAGAGAGTGGGAGAGGGAGTGGGAGAGCGAGAGAGTGGGAGAGCGAGAGAGTGGGAGAGCGAGAGAGTGGGAGAGCGAGAGAGAGAGAGAGTGGGAGAGCGACAGAGAGAGAGTGGGGGAGAGAGAGTGGGAGAGAGAGAGTGGGAGAGCGAGAGAGTGGGAGAGCGAGAGAGTGGGAGAGCGAGAGAGTGGAAGAGGGAGAGAGAGAGTGGGAGAGCGAGAGAGAGAAAGAGTGGGAGAGAGAGAGAGTGGGAGAGCGAGAGAGTGGGAGAGCGAGAGAGAGAGAGTGGGAGAGCGAGAGAGAGAGTGGGAGAGCGCGCGCGAGAGAGAGTGGGAGAGCGCGCACGAGAGAGAGTGGGAGAGCGCGCACGAGAGAGAGTGGGAGAGCGCGAGAGAGAGAGTGGGAGAGCGCGAGAGAGAGAGAGTGGGAGAGCGCGAGAGAGAGTGGGAGAGCGAGAGAGAGTGGGAGAGCGAGAGAGAGTGGGAGAGCGAGTGGGAGAGCGAGAGAGTGGGAGAGCGAGAGAGTGGGAGAGAGAGAGAGAGTGGGAGAGGGAGTGGGAGAGCGAGAGAGTGGGAGAGCGAGAGAGTGGGAGAGCGAGAGAGTGGGAGAGCGAGAGAGAGAGAGAGTGGGAGAGAGAGAGAGTGGGGGAGAGAGAGTGGGAGAGAGCCAGAGAGAGAGAGAGAGTGGGAGAGCGAGAGAGCGAGAGAGTGGGAGAGCGAGAGAGAGTGGGAGAGCGAGAGAGAGGGAGAGAGAGAGTGGGAGAGCGAGCGAGAGAAAGAGTGGGAGAGCGAGAGAGAGAGAGTGGGAGAGCGAGAGAGAGTGGGAGAGCGAGAGAGAGAGAGTGGGAGAGCGAGATAGTGGGAGAGCGAGAGAGAGAGTGGGAGAGCGAGAGAGTGGGAGAGCGCGCGCGAGAGAGAGTGGGAGAGCGCGCACGAGAGAGAGTGGGAGAGCGCGAGAGAGAGAGTGGGAGAGCGAGAGAGAGAGAGAGTGGGAGAGCGCGAGAGAGAGAGTGGGAGAGCGCGAGAGAGAGAGTGGGAGAGCGCGAGAGAGAGAGAGTGGGAGAGCGCGAGAGAGAGTGGGAGCGCGAGAGAGAGAGAGCGCGAGAGAGAGAGAGTGGGAGAGCGGGAGAGAGAGAGAGTGTGGGAGAGCGCGAGAGAGAGAGAGTGGGAGAGCGCGAGAGAGAGCGGAGAGAGAGTGGGAGAGCGAGAGAGAGAGTGGGAGAGAGTGGGAGAGCGCGAGAGAGAGAGTGAGAGTGGGAGAGCGAGAGAGAGAGAGAGTGGGAGAGCGCGAGAGAGAGTGGGAGAGCGCGCGAGAGAGAGTGGGAGAGCGCGCGAGAGAGAGAGGGAGAGCGCGAGAGAGAGAGAGTGGGAGAGCGAGAGAGAGAGAGTGGGAGAGAGCGAGAGAGAGTGGGAGAGCGAGAGAGTGGGAGGGCGAAAGGGAGAGAGAGTGGGAGAGCGAGAGAGAGAGTGGGAGAGCGAGAGAGTGGGAGAGCGAGAGAGAGTGGGAGAGCGAGAGAGAGTGGGAGAGCGAGAGAGAGTGGGAGAGCGAGAGAGAGTGGGAGAGCGAGGGGGAGCGGGTGGTAGGGGGAGGGAGGGAGCGGGTGGTTGGGGGAGGGGGAGGGAGGGAGCGGGTGGTCGGGGGACGGGGAGGGAGCGGGTGGTTTGGGGAGAGGGAGGGAGAGAGTGGGTGGGAGAGGGAGGGTGGGAGAGAAAGTGGGAGAGCGAGAGAGTGGGAGAGCGAGAGAGTGGGAGAGCGAGAGTGGGAGAGAGTGGGAGAGCGAGAGAGAGTGGGAGAGCGAGAGAGAGAGAGAGTGGGAGAGAGAGTGGGAGAGCGAGAGAGAGTGGGAGAGCGAGAGAGTGGGAGAGTGGGAGAGCGAGAGGGAGAGCGAGAGAGAGAGAGTGGGGGAGAGAGAGTGGGAGAGAGCCAGAGAGAGAGAGTGGGAGAGCGAGAGAGTGGGAGAGCGAGAGAGAGTGGGAGAGCGAGAGAGTGGGAGAGGGAGAGAGAGAGTGGGAGAGCGAGAGAGAGAAAGCGTGGGAGAGCGAGAGAGAGAGAGTGGGAGAGCGAGAGAGAGAGTGGGAGAGCGAGAGAGAGAGAGTGGGAGAGCGAGAGAGAGAGTGGGAGAGCGAGAGAGAGAGTGGGAGAGCGAGAGAGAGAGTGGGAGAGCGAGAGAGAGAGTGGGAGAGCGCGCACGAGAGAGAGTGGGAGAGCGCGAGAGAGAGTGGGAGAGCGCGAGAGAGAGAGAGAGAACGGAGAGAGTGGGAGAGCGAGAGAGAGTGGGAGAGCGAGTGGGAGAGCGAGAGAGTGGGAGAGCGAGAGAGCGAGAGAGTGGGAGAGAGAGAGAGTGGGAGAGAGAGAGAGAGTGGGAGAGAGAGTGGGAGAGCGAGAGAGTGGGAGAGCTAGAGAGTGGGAGAGCTAGAGAGTGGGAGAGCGAGAGAGAGAGAGTGGGGGAGAGAGAGTGGGAGAGAGCCAGAGAGAGAGAGAGAGCGAGAGAGTGGGAGAGCGAGAGAGAGTGGGAGAGCGAGAGAGTGGGAGAGGGAGAGAGAGAGTGGGAGAGCGAGAGAGAGAAAGAGTGGGAGAGCGAGAGATAGAAAGAGTGGGAGAGAGAGAGAGTGGGAGAGCGAGAGAGTGGGAGAGCGAGAGAGAGAGTGGGAGAGCGAGAGAGAGAGTGGGAGAGCGAGAGAGAGAGTGGGAGAGCGCGCACGAGAGAGAGTGGGAGAGCGAGAGAGAGTGGGAGAGCGAGAGAGAGTGGGAGAGCGAGTGGGAGAGCGAGAGAGTGGGAGAGCGAGAGAGTGGGAGAGAGAGAGAGTGGTAGAGAGAGAGAGAGTGGGAGAGGGAGTGGGAGAGCGAGAGAGTGGGAGAGCGAGAGAGTGGGAGAGCGAGAGAGTGGGAGAGCGAGAGAGAGAGAGAGTGGGAGAGCGACAGAGAGAGAGTGGGGGAGAGAGAGTGGGAGAGAGAGAGAGTGGGAGAGCGAGAGAGTGGGAGAGTGGGAGAGCGAGAGAGTGGGAGAGGGAGAGAGAGAGTGGGAGAGAGAGAGAGTGGGAGAGCGAGAGAGTGGGAGAGCGAGAGAGAGAGTGGGAGAGCGAGAGAGAGAGTGGGAGAGCGCGCGCGAGAGAGAGTGGGAGAGCGTGCACGAGAGAGAGTGGGAGAGCGCGCACGAGAGAGAGTGGGAGAGCGCGAGAGAGAGAGAGTGGGAGAGCGCGAGAGAGAGAGAGAGCGGAGAGAGAGTGGGAGAGCGAGAGAGAGTGGGAGAGCGAGAGAGAGTGGGAGAGCAAGTGGGAGAGCGAGAGAGTTGGAGAGCGAGAGAGTGGGAGAGAGAGAGAGAGTGGGAGAGGGAGTGGGAGAGCGAGAGAGTGGGAGAGCGAGAGAGCGAGAGAGTGGGAGAGCGAGAGAGTGGGAGAGCGAGAGAAAGAGAGTGGGAGAGCGAGAGAGAGAGAGTGGGGGAGAGAGAGTGGGAGAGAGCCAGAGAGAGAGAGAGAGAGTGGGAGAGCGAGAGAGCGAGAGAGTGGGAGAGCGAGAGAGAGTGGGAGAGCGAGAGAGAGGGAGAGAGAGAGTGGGAGAGCGAGAGAGAGAGAGAGTGGGAGAGCGAGAGAGAGAGAGTGGGAGAGCGAGAGAGAGAGAGTGGGAGAGCGAGATAGTGGGAGAGCGAGAGAGAGAGTGGGAGAGCGAGAGAGTGGGAGAGCGCGCGCGAGAGAGAGTGGGAGAGCGCGCACGAGAGAGAGTGGGAGAGCGCGAGAGAGAGAGAGTGGGAGAGCGAGAGAGAGAGAGAGTGGGAGAGCGCGAGAGAGAGAGTGGGAGAGCGCGAGAGAGAGAGTGGGAGAGCGCGAGAGAGAGAGAGTGGGAGAGCGCGAGAGAGAGAGAGTGGGAGAGCGCGAGAGAGAGTGGGAGCGCGAGAGAGAGAGAGAGCGCGAGAGAGAGAGAGTGGGAGAGCGCGAGAGAGTGGGAGCGCGAGAGAGAGTGTGGGAGAGCGCGAGAGAGAGAGAGTGGGAGAGCGCGAGAGAGAGCGGAGAGAGAGTGGGAGAGCGAGAGAGAGAGTGGGAGAGCGAGAGAGAGAGTGGGAGAGAGAGTGGGAGAGCGCGAGAGAGAGAGAGTGAGAGTGGGAGAGCGAGAGAGAGAGAGAGTGGGAGAGCGCGAGAGAGTGGGAGAGGGCGCGAGAGAGAGTGGGAGAGCGCGAGAGAGAGAGTGGGAGAGCGCGAGAGAGAGAGAGTGGGAGAGCGAGAGAGAGAGAGTGGGAGAGAGCGAGAGAGAGTGGGAGAGCGAGAGAGTGGGAGGGCGAAAGGGAGAGAGAGTGGGAGAGCGAGAGAGTGGGAGAGCGGGAGCGAGAGTGGGAGAGCAAGAGAGAGTGGGAGAGGGAGAGAGAGTGGGAGAGGGAGTGGGAGAGGGAGAGAGAGTGGGAGGGCGAAAGGGAGAGTGGGAGAGGGAGAGAGAGTGGGAGAGGGAGAGTGGGAGAGCGAGACAGAGTGGGAGCGAGACAGGGAGAGCAAGAGGGAGAGAGAGTGGGAGGGAGAGAGTGGGAGAGTGAGAGGGTGATAGAGTGGGAGAGCGAGAGAGAGTGGGAGGTCGAGAGGGTGGGAGAGGGAGAGAGAGTGGGAGAGGGAGGGAGAGGGAGAGAGTGGGAGAGGGAGAGCGAGTGGGAGAGAGTGGGAGGGAGAGCGGGAGAGAGAGTCGGAGAGAGAGAGAGTGGGAGATAGTGGGAGAGAGTGAGGGTGGGGAGAGCGAGTGGGAGAGGGAGTTAGGTTGGGGAGAGCGAGAGAGTGGGAGAGGGTGGGGAGAGCGAGAGGGAGAGAGGGTGGGGAGAGAGTGGGAGAGAGAGTGGGAGAGCGAGAGAGATATAGAGAGAGAGAGTGGGAGAGAGAGAGTGGGAGAGAGAGAGAGTGGGAGAGCGAGAGAGAGTGGGAGAGCACGCAGGAGGGAGAGAGTGGGAGAGCGCGCAGGAGGGAGAGAGTGGGAGAGCCAGAGAGAGGGAGAGCCAGAGAGAGAGAGAGTGGGAGAGCCAGAGTTGGAGAGAGTGGGAGAGAGAGCCAGATTGGGAGAGCGAGCAGGAGAGAGAATGGAAGAGAGAGAGAGAGCAGGAGATAGAGCTGAAGTGAGAGAGAGTAGGAGAGCCAGAGTGGGAGAGCGAATGAGAGTGTGAGAGACAGGGAGAGAGAGAGAGAGTGTGTGAGCTAGAGAGTGTGTGAGAGAGTTGGAGAGCAAGAGAGAGTGGGAAAGAGAGAGGGGGGAGAAAGTGAGTGTATGTGAGAGAGGGGTAGAGTGTGTGTGAGGGATAGGGGAGAGAATGTATGAGCAAAGAGTGAGAGGGGGAGAGAGTATGTGTGTAAGGGGAGATAGGGAGTGTGTGTAGGAGAGATGGCAAGAGGGGCAGAAAGTGTAAGGGGGAGAGAGACGAGCGTGTAGGGGAGAAAGAGTGTGTGAGAGGGGAGGGAGAGGGATAGTGTGTGAGAGGAAAGAGAATGAGAGGGGGAGAGAGTGTGGGTGAGAGAGTGTGTACAAAGGGAAAGAACGTATAAGCGAAAGGGAGAGAGAGGTGTGTGTGTGTGAGAGATGAAAAAGGTATGTGTGTGTGTGTTTGTTTGATTTGATTCTTTACGTCCCAATCCTTCAGTTAAACAGGGACTGGTCTGTTGAACCAGTACTAAGCTAGGATAAATGTGTCTTGCTCAAGGACCACAACGCAGTAACGCTGGATAGGCTCGAACCTGCGGTCCCTCGGTCTCGAGTCAAGCACTCAACCACTCTGTGTGTGTGTGTGTGTTTGCATGGGTGTGTTTGAGAGTGTTTGTATGTGTGTTTGATAGGGAGTTTGTATGTGAGGGACAGGAAGTGAGTGTTAGAGAGGGAGAGAAAATGTGTGTGTGTGTGTGTGTGTGTGTGTGTGTGTGTGTGTGTGTGTGTGTGTGTGTGAGAGAAGTGTGTGTGTGTAAGGAAGTGTGTGTGAGAGGGGGAGAGAGTGTGTGAGAGGGGGGATTCGTCCAAACTGATAAAGACATCAGGTTAAACCACAGTTTGCTTCTGGAGACCCCAAAACACATACACACAATTTTGATGATCAAATTTGCAAGGTCTAAGAGTTTTCAAATATACCAATAGTAAGCTCATCAACTTTTTGTCAGCACTACAGATCGTTTCTAGGCCATGCAGAGAACGTGATTCTATTTCTGAAAAGATTTCTGTTACTTATCCAAGGAAAATCATCAGAAACAAATTTAAATGCAAGTTATACATCCATAAAGAATGAATAGAAAGTAAGATTGTTTATGACAAAGAATGATTAAAAAGTTCGTTTGACTCTATCATATGGGTATTGAAGATGCGATATTCCGACAGGAACTTCTATAAAATGAACTGGCATGCTTTCTGTTAGTTTGAATTTTGTTATATGGCTCTAAAACACAATAACTATGAAATCAAAATGGTAAATGTATTTATTATTTTTTACATAAAGACATATTTTTCTTTATAATTTGATTGACAGGAGAGCATTCTCTTAGATTTTAGCCCCTCCAGAATTTGATTAAATTATATGCCTCAACGAATGCTTATGCACATGCTTTCATACACTATGTAATTATCTTAATATTTTATCGAAAATTATTCAGATTTTGGTATATAAGTTTGAATACACACTGATTCATGTCAATTTTCTAAGACACACGGATAAAGAGAACTTTTAAATGGCCATAACACTATCTCCCTACCAAATCCGTCATCCATACATTAAGAAATGGTAAACATTATTTACTTTGCTCATTTACACACCGGATAGGCGGCAATCGAAAATGCTCTTAACAATCGACGAACACGTATGAAAAAGCGCTAGAAACAGTGTTTTCCATCGCCATTTGTCACCAAACAGGCGACAAATGGCAACCGGGAAAACTGTTTCTAACGATTTTTGATCGACGTTCGTTGATACTTTTAACGTTTTTGATAGCCGCCTATCCAGTGGGATTTAGAAACAGTTGGTATTAAAACAATGATTTAAGAAATGCAAAGGGTTTCACATTAACTTTGCAAGAAACCCGAAGTATTCATGATTCCATGAACCTTCAAAAAATTTAATTTATTGCTTATATTTACATTTTATTATAAAAACTAATATATAGAAATTATTTTTAATTTAGGAGATAAAACATTTTTTGTCTTTTTGACGGTTTTGTTGGAGTGCAAAACGGAAAATCGGAACAGCCAGTGTGAACACTGACAGCCAATGGAGCAAACAAGAAGCTTGTTTTGCACAGGTAACTCAGGTGTGGCTCGCTGTCAATCACAACACCGCTGTCACATCTGGTGAATGAATTTGATGTTCGAAGCAAATTGCACGGGCAAGTGAGCTTGGCAGCTGTCAATCAAATTTTGTGTAATTCATGAGGCTATGAACGGTGGCAGAATTCTAAAGATTTATTAAAGGATTGCTTCGAAAATGTAAATATTTATATGTACAACTTTAGCCTCATCATGAGCAAAAAAGTGATTACCACTATCACAATTACAGACCAATCCATGACATCTTGAGGAAGAGCCTGCTTTAAGCATTTGCACACAAAAGGTGCATCATTTGTTTGTTGTGTGCTGCCTAGACTCGGGTAAGTTGGACATGGCTAACGTAAATATATGACAAAATGTTACATTTCCATGCCAGGGCCCAGAATTACAATGCCTCCTTAGAGTTAAGGAAGACTTAAGTTAAGTATTGATTTTTCAGGATGAGAAAAATAACGCTTCAAACTGATTAAAATCAAAATGGTTTCATTTTTTTTAAAGATTACAACGGAATTTTTTACTACAAGTACTGCATCGATCCTGGCAATTTATTTAGCATTTAATTTAACATGTTGAAATATCAATACTTCACTTAAGTCTTCCTTAACATTAAGGTGGCATTGTAATTCTGGGCCCAGAACGTGACTCTTAAGTAATTCTAGTGTCATATTGTAAATACATGTTATAATCTAATATATGTGCCCCTGAATTATAACATTTGATCGCAAAAAAGCGATAAAATTCTCTATAACGCTTCGTATATTACCGCTTTCCCTCAATGAATTCAATAATACATGAGCACTCACGTTAGACTTGGGTACTTAACATTTGGGTGAATAGTGTATGCTCAAATAAGCCACATGTGTATACACGTGTGGCCTCTGACCATACACTATTCACCCATACGCAGATATGCAAAACAACACAAACGCACGCACACATACCATAGACTCTACCAAAACCCGAGTCATGCTCATATGATGGCCCAGTTATTACGTTTTCATAGCCTAGTGAATACGTTCTGAATTAAGCAATACCAGAATTGGCCCTAAAAAGGAAAACTTTATGCGATCACCATTATAGAACAGTAAAGTCACTTGCATTGTCATTTGTCGTTCTACATGGAAAACAAAAATTAATTTGCAAAATAGGGTGGACCTTAAATGGCAAAATGGCCACAACTGGATTCATTAGAGTACATCCAATGAACATTCAAACTAAGATATATAATTTTATACAATACATATATAATACTATTTTGCTAACATATTTTGCTTACATATTTTGTTTGGTTTGGTTTTTTACATCTCGGTCAACAGCTATGGTCATGTTTGGACAGTCAGTTCACCTAGTATACTACACTTTCTTTCCTGGGCAAGCATTCAGTACTTCGTGCACATTTTCACTTGTAACTGACAACCGGAAGGAGGAGAATGACCGTAGAAATTATTTTTAAGATCAATCCCAGAGGGTGTAACCGCCCTCCCCCCACCCCTGGGATGGGTCCATGCCATATCCTATCAGGTAAAAGCTAAAGCTCCTATAAGCACAATTAGTAGTAAATTAAAAAACACAATTTCATTATTTATATGGATTATCATGTAAATGGAAAACAGTGTGTATTCTGTAAGCTGGTTGCTGTATCTACTCTGTTTTTAAAATTTGGTAAATAATTTTCAAAAGGTTTCGTGCACATTATGCTTATTAGATCAAATTGGGTAGTTGCTATTAACCCTTTGTATTCTGATGGATTTTCCCATATACATTGACACAATACGTATGGAACTGCCCATTGTATACTTTAATGGGTCACAGGTTGACATTACCAAATCATGATGTGTTTTTGTTCCTGAAGATTGTTTTAGTCTAAGCAAACAGTGCAGACCCTGATGAAATGCAGCATTATGCTGCATTTCATCTTGGTCGACACTGTTTGCCAAAGTACCCGTTTTGGGGTTTCGAGTATACAAAGGGTTAAATAATGTTCACCAAAAACTAATGAATTACTTTCTATCATTTACAGCGATGCCTTTAAAGCATTGAGTGCAGCATTGTACTCCTCTCCAGCGGCATCCAGGAAGCCATCCGATTCCACCCATTGCACAAGGAGCTGATAGGAACCATCATCTAAACATTCAGCTGCCTGCTACTTTGTTAACATCACCAAATAACACTTTGAAGTAAGCATCAAGACCTTCATCTGAAAGGCCCCAGGGCCCGGTTAGCCTTTCCCCACCTTCAGGATGGAACATAAGACTTTTAGCCAATCTAGGATCCTTATCTAGGGGTATCTCCTCAATTTCACCAATGCCTTCCGGTCTTGTGAGATCAGAATCTGAACTCAAAGAGCCTTCCTGTATGAGACCAGAGGCTTTTAATATGGCTAACGTTGAGTCTGGGTGTGCACATCATAGCTAGCTTAAGAAGTCTGGCCGGGTTGTTTTCTTTACCTGTGCCAACCAAACAATCGGTAATCAGGCTCCTGGAAACATAAAAAACATTTGTTATAATGCTTCTAATTATAACTTGCACTTTCTACTAACCCTTAAAGCGCCAATCACGACTGGAGCAGACGACAAATATTTTTGAAAAACATTTGTTATAATGCTTCTAATGATTGTTGCACTTTCTATTAACCCATAAAGCACCAATCACGACTGCAGCAGACAACAAATTTTTTCGAAAAAATTAAGACCTGATATTACATGAGAATCCGCTGCCAGCAGTCGTCTGCTGCAAATGATAGGTGACGCTTTAAGGGTTAACTTTCATGAACGGACGTGGTTAAACCGACTTAAAGACTTATCTATTGATGAGATGGTTGAGGACTGATGCTTTGGCTGTTGTTAGGCCCACCAGGGTTTAACTGATGAATTTCTTTTGCTCTGGTATTCAGTTTTATGCATTGTTGAGTCCTTATCTTTGTTTTATTTCCTTTTCTATATCTAGAATTATATGTTCTAGGAAATTATTCATGGATAAGTTAGGGTCTTCCATGCAAACCAAGCATCTATGTGACTTGATCCACATCTGAACTAAGGGTGAGGTTGGCGCCGTAAAACTGGTTTAAGCCCTCCAATTAAACTATTTTTACTGACCGTTCGAAGGCGGTGATTCTTTTGTGGACCATTTTTGTTATTTATACTTATTGTTTGTCATGCTTTCTTATCTGTTTAATGCAGCATTGCGGTCACCTGCTGGGAAAGGGCTAACCCCTTGACTCTCTTGTGCGTGGTGTTTTGTTGTGTTTTGCCACTTTCCCATGTGGTGTCCTGGGTCAGGTGAGGTACTTGATTGTATAGATTCTTGATCTTTGACTCCTTACTAACGTTGCTTTACAAACAAAATTTTAGAGAAAAACAAAAACACTGCAACACAAGAAATACGCAAAAATATATCCCATCTTGTGGTCATCTGTAATGTTGGACAAATGGAGATTTTTTCGCGAATTCATTTAATATACTTAAACGCAAAAGTTTCGCAACCGTTTAATATCTGTATTTTCTTCAGTATGGTCCATGTTAGAATATTAATATACTCATATTTTATGCTCCTGCACAATGCGGAATGATTAACCATTAATCGGTTTTGATCATACTCTTCATTCTGACGTTATAATGACGTCAGTGTTTTTCAACAATTTACGTCTAGCATAAAGATTGTTATCTCGATTTGAAAACAAACGGTGCTATGTGATAGCCAGATGTCGTATCTGACGGAAAACATTTTAAGGTTTAACAATTTACGTTTATCAACGCTCAAAGTCGCTGTGTTTCTTTATTAACGTCAACGAATTTATCAAAATTGTTCATGTTATTCCGTTATGTCGCGCGATACTTCTGTCATCTATGCAATGTGTTGAAGGTTTTCACTTGTGACATTAAAAACTCGATTATTGATATTTAGCTGTGCTTAAACGGCCAATTACGTCAAATATTGAAGGCTTCACGTTGACGTAATGAAGGTTACCAAATGCATAAAATAACCTGCTTGGATTTGTCTGCCCTTCTGATTTTGAAAACAGATAACGGTTAAACACCTTTTCCGAATAAAATGTAAGGTGGTGTAACACTGTGACTCGATAAAATGTAAGGTGGTGTAACACTGTGACTCGATAAAATGTAAGGTATTGTAACTCTGTGACTCGATAAAATGTAAGGTATTGTAACACTGTGACTTTCCAAATTTGGGTGGACTTACATTTCTTGTCGAAGATCGGCAATCGTAAGTCTCACTGGTCTGATTTTCATGTTGTTTGGACGGCACATCATTGGACTTGTTAATCATAATATCATGGAGTAAAATTTTTGGCTCAAAAAGAAAGAAATAGCATTTTAGTAAGAGTTGCGAATCTTTTGCGTTTAAGTATATATTACCCCAAGCAAATTTAAAATAACTTTTCACTATTTGTGACAAATTTACTGTGCACACGAAACAAACACTCCCATAACATTTTTGAGCATAACGTTGTTGGGCAACTGCACTTCTGTGCATAAAAATCACCAGATTGATTTTTATTAATTATATGTCCGGGTACTGTAAAAATAATTGTCACATGATTGTCCACCATGCTATTTTTACCTGTAAACATCATACGTATTTCCTTTGTTTGCTGCACCAAATGCAGTTCCTGTTTCTGAAGCCAGGATTTCGTTATCACACTCCGTTGGTATCACCATGGATACGAACTGACCCTTAGACCAGAGTTTGACCCATTTGGAGAACTGTGGATTCAATTTGGCTAGGTTTTCTCGTATTATGTCCTTGCTAGGTATATACAGTAGTGTGTGCTTGGCATCTTCAGCACCTTCTGATATGTTTGCTGTGTCCGTGCCTCTGGTATCTGATGATGACCTATAATTACCAATTTAACCCTTTTAAGACCAATAGAATTTTCCATAAAGTTTGATACAGTTAGGTGTATATATTGAGGGATCACAGGATATAATTTTTTAAAAAACGAAGATACTGTATTTCTTCTCAAAAGATCGATTACCTATAGCAAACAGTCCATTTCCCATTTTTATTCAGTTTCTAATAGAACAATCTGTAAGCCAATAGTGGATACCCTAATCAGACGGCGCAAAATGCGGCGTCTGATCTGGGTCTTCACTGTTTGCCTATATCCTACAAAATGGCTTATAAGGGTAAAGGTGCGCAAACAAGATAAACACAGAGTTCATTTTTTGTGGTCATCTTGGTAAGCGATTACCAGACAAAACCCATGTTCAAATTTGGACGAGGGATAATGTAACTGGAAGAAATTGGTGACACATGCCTTTATTATGGTATTCACAACATATGGATAGGCGTTGGGATAGAATGATGGACAGACAGACGTAAAAGTCAAGTACTACAGAGCTCCACCAACATTCGTTGGTAGGGGGCAAGTGCTTGACTCGAGACCTCTGTACCGCAGGCTCGAGCCTCATCAGCTTCACTGCGTTGTGGTCATTGAGCAAGACACATTTATCCTAACTTAGTACTGGTTCAACCCAGGAAGACCCGTCCCTGTTTAACTGAAAGATTGTTGATGGGATGTAAAGAAACAAATCAAATAAACAAATCTAACATTCGTTGGCGAGGCCCTTAAAAGAACACTTACTCATTTTCTCCAATGGGTTTTGCAATGTTCTGAATAATTGACACAGTAGCTTTGAGCGAGTCCATCAGAAAGCCCTTGTCTCCTGAAATAAGTTTAGTATAAATGGCTTGGATCGCTCGTTCAGTGTCATTCTCAGTTTCGTCAGTGTAAATGACGTGTCTTTGATGTAAGCGTCACTTCTGGTTAGTTCTCTCACATTGGTGTCAGCTCTTTTTAAGTTCCCACTAGATGCGGATGGTTTAGATGGAAGAGAGAAGAAAGTGTTTTCGCCGTAAGCGGCCTCAAACTGCTTTTGTCGACGATGCATTATGACGTACTTCTTCGGATTCTTAAGAATCTGAAACAAGGAAAGACCATTAGCCTTTTGTATTTTATATTCTAGCTGACTCCTAAATAAGAACTTTTGCACAGTGAAAATCCAGCTAGTCTAATCTGTTTGATAAGAAAAAAAAACACGATCTTCAAGGGGAAAAAATGTAATATTTATTTGGAAATCATACACTGTGGGTTTTCGTACCTTGTGGAAAACAATACTCGTTCACTGTTTGCGCCTAAAGTATCCTTTTACAGTTGTTTGTGCAAAAGGAGCAGCGCACGAGATTTTGGTACTTATCGCATGTAGCATACGATGCCCCCATCCCACCCAAAAGTTCTTAAAACAATTTTTATAGAGAACACACAGGCTTGAAATTGAATTACACAGCAGCTTGGTTAATTTCTATGTTTTGGAATGTAAAGAGGTGTATACCAGCACTCTCTCTCGCTCGCTCTCCCACTCTCTCTCACTCCCTCTCCCACTCTCTCTCCCTCTCCCACTCTCCCTCTCCCACTCGCTCTCCCACTCTATCACCCTCTCGCTCTCCCTCTCCCACCCGCTCTCCCACTCTCTCTCTCGCGCTCTCCCACTCCCTCTCCCACTCTCTCTCCCAATCTCTCCCCCTCTCTCTCGCTCTCTCTCTCTCCCACTCTCCGACGCTCTCCCCACCCTCTCTCCCTCTCTTACCCTCTCTCACTCTCTCTCCCCACCCTCACTCCATCTCCCACTCGCTCTCCCCACCCTCACTATCTCTCCCTCTCCCACTATCTCCCACTCTCTCTCCCGCTCTCCCTCCCACTCTCTCTCCCTCTCCCACTCTCTCTCCCACTCTATCTTCCTCTCGCTCTCCCTCTCTCTCCCTCCCACTCTCTCTCCCTCTCCCACTCTCTCTCGCTCTCCCACTCTATCTCACTCTCCCTCCCACTCTCTCTCCCTCTTGCTCTCCCTGTCTCGCTCCCGCTCTCTCTCCCACTCTCTCCCTCCCTTTCGCCCTCCCACTCTCTCCCTCTCCCACTCCACCTCTCCCACTCTCTCTCGCTCTCCCACTCTATCACCCACTCCCTCTCCCACTCTTTCTCCCTCTCCCACTCTCTCTCCCTCTCCCCCTCTATTACCTCTCGCTCTCCATCTCTTTCTCCCACTCTCGCTCTCCCACTCGCGCTCTCCCACTCCCTTTCCCACTCGCTCTCACTCTCCCACTCTCTCTCGCTCTCCCACTCCCTTTCCCACTCGCTCTCCCACTCTCTCTCGCTCTCCAACTCTCTCCTACTTTCTCGCTCTCTCCTGCTCTGTCTCTCTCTCCCACTCTCTCTCTCCCACTCTCTCGCTCTCCCACTCTCTCTCTCTTCCACTCTCTCGCTCTTCCACTCTCTCTCTCGCTCTCCCACTCTCTCTCGCTCTCCAACTCTCTCTCGCTCTCCCACTCGCTCTCCCACTCTTTCACTCACTCTCCCACTCTCTCTCTCTCTCGCTCTCCCACTCTCTCTCTCTCTCCAACTCTTGCTCTCCCACTCTCTCTCTCCCTCTCTTGATCTCCCACTCTCTCTCTCCCACTCTCTCTCTCCCACTCTCTCGCTTGCTCTCCCACTCTCTCGCTTGCTCTCCCACTCCCTCCCACTCTCACCCAATCTCTCTCGCTCTCTCTCTCCCTCTCTCTCTCGCTCTCCCACTCTCTCTCTCTCTCTTGCTCTCCCACTTGCTCTCCCACTCTCTCTCTCTCGCACTCTCTCTCTCCCACTCCACCTCTCCCACTCTCTCTCGCTCTCCCACTCTATCACCCACTCCCTCTCCCACTCTTTCTCCCTCTCCCTCTCCCCCTCTATTACCTCTCGCTCTCCATCTCTCTCTCCCACTCTCGCTCTCCCACTCGCGCTCTCCCACTCCCTTTCCCACTCGCTCTCACTCTCCCACTCTCTCTCGCTCTCCCACTCCCTTTCCCACTCGCTCTCCCACTCTCTCTCGCTCTCCAACTCTCTCCTACTTTCTCACTCTCTCCTGCTCTGTCTCTCTCTCCCACTCTCTCTCCCACTCTCTCTCTCCCACTCTCTCGCTCTCCCACTCTCTCTCTCTTCCACTCTCTCGCTCTTCCACTCTCTCTCTCGCTCTCCCACTCTCTCTCGCTCTCCAACTCTCTCTTGCTCTCCCACTCTCTCTCGCTCTCCCACTCTCACTCACTCTCCCACTCTCTCTCTCGCTCTCCCACTCTCTCTCTCTCCAACTCTTGCTCTCCCACTCTCTCTCTCCCTCTCTTGATCTCCCACTCTCTCTCTCGCTCTCCCACTCTCTCGCTTGCTCTCCCACTCTCTCGCTTGCTCTCCCACTCTCACTCCCACTCTCACCCAATCTCTCTCGCTCTCTCTCTCCCTCTCTCTCCCACTCTCTCTCGCTCTCCCACTCTCTCTCTTGCTCTCCCACTTGCTCTCCCACTCTCTCTCGCTCTCCCACTCTCTCTCTCCCACTCTCGCTCTCCCACTCTCTCTCTCTCCCTCGCTCTCCCACTATCTCTCTCCCTCTCTTGCTCTCCCACTCTCTCTCTCTTGCTCTCCCACTCTCTCGCTCTCCCACTCTCTCCCTCGCTCTCCCACTCTCTCTCCCGCTCTCCCACTCTCTCTCCCGCTCTCCCTCGCTCTCCCACTCTCTCTCGCTCTCCCACTCTCTCTCGCTCTCCCACTCTCTCTTGCTCTCCCACTCTCTCTTGCTCTCCCACTCTCTCTCTCGCTCTCCCTCTCTCCCACTCTCTCTCTCCCTCTCTTGCTATCCCACTCTCTCTCTCTCCCACTCTCTCTCTCTTGCTCTCCCACTCTCTCGCTCTCCCACTCTCTCCCACTCTCGCTCCCACTCTCTCGCTCGCTCTCCCACTCGCCCTCCCACTCTCTCTCTCGCTCGCTCTCCCACTCTCGCTCGCTCTCCCACTCTCTCTCGCTCTCCCACTCTCTCTCGCTCTCTTTCTCTTGCTCTCCCACTCTCGCTCCCACTCTCCCTCGCTCTCCCACTCTCTCTCTCCCACTCTCGCTCTCCAACTCGCTCTCCCACTCTCGCTCCCACACTCGTTCTCTCTCTCCCTCTCCCACTCCCTCTCTTGCTCTTCCACTCTCTCTCTCCCTCTCCCACTCTCTCTCTCTCGCTCTCCCACTCTCTCTCTCTCGCTCTCCCACTCTCTCTCTCGCTCTCCCACTCTCTCTCTCGCTCTCCCACTCTCTCTCTCGCTCTCCCACTCTCTTTCCCCCACTCTCTCTCTCTCCCACTCTCTCGCTCTCCCACTCTCTCTCTCCCACTCTCTCTCTCTCCCACTCTCTCGCTCTCCCACTCTCTCGCTCTCCCACTCTCTCACTCTCCCACTCTCTCGCTCTCCCACTCTCTCGCTCTCCCGCTCTCTCGCTCTCCCACTCTCTCGCTCTCCCACTCTCTCTCTCTCTCGCTCTCCCACTCTCTCTCTCTCTCGCTCTCCCACTCTCTCTCTCTCTCGCTCTCCCACTCTCTCTCTCGCTCTCCCGCTCTCTCTCTCTCCCACTCTCCCGCTCTCTCGCTCTCCCGCTCTCCCACTCTCTCGCTCTCCCGCTCTCCCAGCCACCCGCTCCCTCCCTCCCCCAGCCACCCGCTCCCTCCCCCAGCCACCCGCTCCCCACTCTCTCTCTCTCTCCAACTCTTGCTCTCCCACTCTCTCTCTCCCTCTCTTGATCTCCCACTCTCTCTCTCGCTCTCCCACTCTCTCGCTTGCTCTCCCACTCTCTCGCTTGCTCTCCCACTCTCACTCCCACTCTCACCCAATCTCTCTCGCTCTCTCTCTCCCTCTCTCTCCCACTCTCTCTCGCTCTCCCACTCTCTCTCTTGCTCTCCCACTTGCTCTCCCACTCTCTCTCGCTCTCCCACTCTCTCTCTCCCACTCTCTCTCTCCCACTCTCGCTCTCCCACTCTCTCTCTCTCCCTCGCTCTCCCACTATCTCTCTCCCTCTCTTGCTCTCCCACTCTCTCTCTCTTGCTCTCCCACTCTCGCGCTCTCCCACTCTCTCTCTCGCTCTTCCACTCTCTCGCTCTCCCACTCTCTCTCCCGCTCTCCCACTCTCTCTCGCTCTCCCACTCTCTCTCTCCCACTCTCTCTTGCTCTCCCACTCTCTCTTGCTCTCCCACTCTCTCTCTCGCTCTCCCTCTCTCCCACTCTCTCTCACTCTCCCACTCTCTCTCTCCCTCTCTTGCTATCCCACTCTCTCTCTCCCACTCTCTCTCTCTTGCTCTCCCACTCTCTCACTCTCCCACTCTCTCGCTCTCCCACTCTCTCTCTCTCCCACTCTCGCTCCCACTCTCTCGCTCGCTCTCCCACTCGCCCTCCCACTCTCTCTCTCGCTCGCTCTCCCACTCTCTCTCGCTCTCCCACTCTCTCTCTTGCTCTCTTGCTCTCTCTCTCTTGCTCTCCCACTCTCGCTCCCACTCTCCCTTGCTCTCCCACTCTCTCTCGCTCTCCCACTCTCGCTCTCCAACTCGCTCTCCCACTCTCGCTCCCACACTCGTTCTCTCTCTCCCTCTCTTGCTCTTCCACTCTCTCTCTCCCTCTCCCACTCTCTCTCTCTCTCTCTCTCGCTCTCCCAGCCACCCGCTCCCTCCCTCCCCCAGCCACCCGCTCCCTCCCTCCCCCAGCCACCCGCTCCCCCGCTCTCCCGCTCTCTCGCTCTCCCGCCCTCCCCCAGCCACCCGCTCCCTCCCCCTCCCCCAGCCACCCGCTCCCTCCCCCTCCCCCCCAGCCACCCGCTCCCGCTCCCTCCCCCCCCAGCCACCCGCTCCCGCTCCCTCCCCCCCCAGCCACCCGCTCCCGCTCCCCCCCAGCCACCCGCTCCCGCTCCCCCCCAGCCACCCGCTCCCGCTCCCTCCCCCCCCCCCCAGCCACCCGCTCCCGCTCCCTCCCCCCCCCCCAGCCACCCGCTCCCTCCCTCCCCCTTACCCAGCCACCCGCTCCCTCCCTCCCCCTTACCCAACCACCCGCTCCCTCCCTCCCCCTTACCCAACCACCCGCTCCCTCCCTCCCCCTTACCCAACCACCCGCTCCCTCCCTCCCCCTTACCCAACCACCCGCTCCCTCCCTCCCCCTTACCCAACCACCCGCTCCCTCCCTCCCCCTTACCCAACCACCCGCTCCCTCCCTCCCCCTTACCCAACCACCCGCTCCCTCCCTCCCCCTTACCCAACCACCCGCTCCCTCCCTCCCCCTTACCCAACCACCCGCTCCCTCCCTCCCCCTTACCCAACCACCCGCTCCCTCCCTCCCCCTTACCCAACCACCCGCTCCCTCCCTCCCCCTTACCCAACCACCCGCTCCCTCCCTCCCCCTTACCCAACCACCCGCTCCCTCCCTCCCCCTTACCCAACCACCCGCTCCCTCCCTCCCCCTTACCCAACCACCCGCTCCCTCCCTCCCCCTTACCCAACCACCCGCTCCCTCCCTCCCCCTTACCCAACCACCCGCTCCCTCCCTCCCCCTTACCCAACCACCCGCTCCCTCCCTCCCACTTACCCAACCACCCGCTCCCTCCCTCCCACTTACCCAACCACCCGCTCCCTCCCTCCCACTTACCCAACCACCCGCTCCCTCCCTCCCACTTACCCAACCACCCGCTCCCCCCCTCCCACTTACCCAACCACCCGCTCCCCCCCCTCCCACTTACCCAACCACCCGCTCCCTCCCTCCCACTTACCCAACCACCCGCTCCTTCCCTCCCACTTACCCAACCACCCACTCCCTCCCTCCCTCCCACTTACCCAACCACCCACTCCCTCCCTCCCTCCCACTTACCCACCCACCCACTTCCTCCCCACTTACCCACCCACCTGCTCCCTCCCCACTTACCCACCCACCTTCCCTCCCCATCTACCTACCTACCTTCCCTCCCCACCTAACCTCCCCACTTACCCACCCACTGGTCCCTCCCTCCCTACTAGAAAGGAGAGAGAAGAAAGAGAATGTGAGAAGGAAATGGAGAGTGAGAAGGAAATTGAGATGAGGGAATGAGGGAGAGAAAGGAGAAGAAAGAGAATGGAAGGGAGAGTGAGAAGGAAATGGAGGTGAGAGAGAAGGGAGAGAATGAAGGAGAGAAAGGAGAGAGAAGAAAGAGAATGGATGGGAGAGTGAGAAGGAAATGGAGATGAAAGAAGGGAGAGAATGAAGAAGATAAATGAGAAGAAAGAGAATGGAAGGGAGAGTGAGAAGGAAATGGAGGTGAGAGAGAAGGGAGAGAATGAAGGAGAGAAAGGAGAGAGAAAAGAGAATGGAGGGGAGAGTGAGACGGAAATGGAGGTGAGAGAGAAGGGAGAAAATGAAGGCGAGAAAGGAGAGAAAAAAGAGAATGGAGGGGAGAGTGAGAAGGAAATGGAGGTGAGAGACAAGGGAGAGAATGAAGGAGAGAAAGGAGAGAGAATGGATGGGAGAGTGAGAAGGAAATGGAGATGAGAGAAGGTAGAGAATGAAGAAGATAAATGAGAAGAAAGAGAATGGAAGGGAGAGTGAGAAGGAAATGGAGATGAGAGAGAAGGGAGATAATGAAGGAGAGAAAGGAGAGAGAAAAGAGAATGGAGGGGAGAGTGAGACGGAAATGGAGGTGAGAGAGAAGGGAGAGAATGAAGGAGAGAAAGGAGAGAGAAAAAAGAGAATGGAGGGGAGAGTGAGAAGGAAATGGAGGTGAGAGACAAGGGAGAGAATGAAGGAGAGAAAGGAGAGAGAAGAAAGAGAATGGAGGGGAGAGTGAGAAGGAAATGGAGATGAGAGACAAGGGAGAGAATGAAGGAGATAAAGGAGAGAGAAAAAAGAGAATGGATGGGAGAGTGAGAAGAAAATGGAGGTGAGAGACAAGGGAGAGAATGAAGGAGAGAAAGGAGAGAGAAAAGAGAATGGAGGAAAGAGTGAGAAGGAAATGGAGATGAGAGAGTGGTAGAGAGGGAATAGATGAAAGAGACTGGAGTGAATGGAGAGGAGAGAATGGAGGGGGTAGAGAAAAAGGAGGAGAGAGAAGGGGAGGAGAGAGCAGAAAAAGGCGAGGAGAGAGCAGAAAAATGAGAATAGAGAAAGGACATAGGGGAGAAGAGAAAGGACAGAGGAGATAAGAGATACTAAAAATGAGTAGAGAGAAAGGATGGATGAGAGATGGAGAAAAGAGAGATGGGAGAGGATAGAAAGAATGGACAAGAGAAAGACAGAAGAGAGGGATGAGAAGAGAGAAAATAGGGAGGGGAGAAAGGGAAAGGAGAGAGAATGAAGTTGAGAGACACAGAAGGGAGTGAAGAGAGAAAGAATGAGTGGACAGGGAGTGGAGAGTAAAGGGAATGGAGAAGAGAAAGGGAGAGGTGAGAGAAGGGAGAAAAGAGAGAAGGGAGAGGAGAGAAAATGAGTTGAGATAAACAGAAGGGAGTGGATAAAGAAAGAATGCGTGGAGAGAAGAGAGAAGAGAAAGGGAGAGAGGTAGAGAAGGGAGAAGAGTGGGAGAGAGGAGAAAAATGTAGAGGAGAGACAGATGGGAGAGAACCGACAGAATGGGAGACAGAGAAAGTTGAAAGGATAGAAAAGAATTGGGAGGAGAGGGAAGGGAGAAAAAAGTGAGAGAAGGGAGAAAAGAGTAGGTAGAAGAGAGTAAAGGGGGACTAGACAGAGGGGAGTGGATTGAGAGAGAGAAAGGATAAGAGGGGAGAGAAGTGAGAGGTGAGTTAAGGGAAAAAAAGAGAGAAGGGAAAGGACAGAGAGAGAATGTAAAAGAGAAAAAGGAGAGAAGAGATAAAATGGAGAAGAGAGAGAATGGGGAGATGAGAGAGAGACAGAAAGAGACAGAAATACAGACAAACACCCAAGAAATGAAGAGATTAAAAGGAAGGGGGCAGGAAAACATTGAAATCCTAGCTGTCAATTTATTTTCTTAACTAATTCATCCTAGTAACAATAAACAATTTGCTGAGGATATCAAACAAATAGTAATATCAAACAAACAGTCTCCCTGATCAAACTGCTCCTCCAGGCACAGGCTGATCTGTGACTATGTTGTTTACACATGCTGTTCCTGTATGAGGCATATCATGGGCGGATCCAGAGGGGAGGACAGGGGGTTCCACCCCCCCCCCCCCTCCCCCCTGAAAAATCACAAAATATAGGGTTTCTTAGCAATACTTGTCCTGATCCCCTGAAAAATCACAAAGCTCCCAAGCCAGCATTCTTTGTTGGGCCATCATTGGCACACCAGTGAAATGCCATTTAAATGGCGTTTCACTGACGGTCCGATGATGGCCCGCTCATAGTGGTATTTGCCTCCTCCCTCCCCTCATCAACTAATAAAAAAGAAAAGAAAACCGTTGTCATTGTTGGACCACCTCTGACAAAACTTCCTGGATCCGCCCATGCATATTTTGGGCTCTTTCTTATTTAAAGATATATACTCAGAGCACTGTCGTTCTCCCATAGACAATTCTTTCAAGTTAGCACAACATATAATTATAGTAAATAGGAGATTAACCCTTTTTCAGCTATTCACATTAACTGTGGTCTGCTCTTTCTTCTGGGTATATACTTTGTTTGCCTATATTGCAAACAATATACCCAGATCAGACTGCTCTTGGGGCCGTCTGATCTGGGTTCATAATGCTTGCTTTCAAGTTAAAACTAGTTTGAAGTGCATTTGTATATATGCAGCAGGCATAAAAAGCAGATGACATTTTCTGGACAACAAATATCAGTAGGATATTTAAAAGCTTATTAAATGTCTTGCATATCAATTACTTTCTCAAACTCAATGTGAACTAATGTTCCTGGACTTCCAATTAACGAGAGTCAATTGTATATAGGTCAGAATATGAGCTGTTTATCCCATAGGAGTGTAAAGTCTTTCTTTAAACATAAATATTCTCTTGCAGCTATCTAGTGGGGCTAGAGGCATATATTTTGGCCTGAGCTTTCATCTATGTCTCTCATTTATGTGTGTCAGTGAAAAAAGGCTCGAGGAATTCTGTGTGATTTCTCAGACTGTTGAACCTTCGCCGCTCGTATATGAGATAAGTACTACAATCTTATAAGCTGGATCATGTACTGTAAATTAGGAAATTATCTTAGGTTTAGTTTCCTGAAAATAATATCCTCGCGAAATGTCAAAATCAGTCTGTCCTTAACGGATGTAGGTAATTCATGCCCTAGTCGCAAATTTGAAACATGGCAAATATGTCTTTTAACGCAATTCTAAGTTCAAGACCCCAAAAATGAATTACACAAACCAGACACCCACTACGTATTTCAGATGGAAAACATGTCTAAGTTCAACACTAGTCAAAAATGAGAAAATATTTATCAAATGTGCACAAATGATAGGTGCACATCTTCAATGTGTGAACAATCATTATGCCAAGTTTGAAAATAAAGAAATGAAACATGTGAGTTACAGATTACACAAATCGGGCACCATCTAAGCATTTTTACGGGAAAAAAACTAAGTTCAAGACCCCAAAAATGAAAAAAAACAAGACCAAACTCTACTCTGGACCTGCGTCGCTGGTGAATATCTTCAATGTGTGAACAATCATTATGCAAAGTTTGAATATAAAGATATGAAATATGTTTGAATTACAGATTACACACAAATAAACAATGTAAGCACACCAAAGGTGGTGTAGACGTAATAATGCCTAAGTTCAACAATCCCAAAAATATTATCAAATGTGCACAAAATATAGGGTGCACATTTGACACAGGGTTCAATGTGTGGGCAGTCATAACGTATTAAGTTTGAATATGAAGGAATGAAAACTGCTGGAGTCACAGACACCCCCTAAGCATTTCGGATGGACTAAATATCTAAGTTCAACAGCCCTAAAAAAATAAGAAAATATTAATCAAATGTGCACAAAATAGAAGGTGCACATGTTCAATGATGAATAAGCATTATGCAATGTTTTAATATTAAGGAATGAAAACTTTTGGAGTTACAGATTATACAAACCAGACACCCTCTTAGCAATTTACAAAAAAAATGTCTAAGTTCAAGACCCCCAAAATGAATCAAAAATTCATGAAATGTACACAAAATAAGAGGTGCATATTTTCAATGTATGAACAATCATTGTACAAAGTTTGAATTTAAAGGAATGAAAACTCATTGAGTTACAGATCACACAAACCAGTCACCCCCTAAGAATTTCTGATGGAAAAAAATTCTAAGTTCAACACCCGTAAAAACATGTAAAAATATTTTTCAAATAAGCACAAAATAGGAGGGGCACATCTTCAATGTGTGTAAAATCATTATGCAAAGTTTGAATATATATTTGAGTTACAGATTATACAAACTAGGCACCCCAAAATAGTTACGGTCAGACAAAAGGACAGAGTGGACCCACTACTAGACCTGCTTTCACTAAAGCGCCACACGTAAAAATCTTGAAATGTGTACAAAATAGGAGGTGCACATCTTCAATGTGTAAACAATCATTATGCAAAGTTTGAACATAAACAAGAATTGGGCTGTCAGCAAGGCTTTCAGTATATCCCCCGCAATATTATGTTCCTCATTAAGTTCTCTCAAAGCCTTAATTGACCAAAATAAAAATTACCCAAATAAGATTTTCTACAGTTAAAAATAAGCAATGAACCTGTCCTCTAAACAAAAATGACACAAATGAAACAAGGTATTCAGTGCAATGATCCAAAATTGGCTAAGTTTAAAATGCTATAAAATTGTCAAAAAAAGAAATAAGCACCAAACGGGTACATCATGCACATCTTCAATATATCTGTAACATGTTCACAAAGTATTGAAAGGTTAAGCTTTAAGCTCTAAGATGAGTTAATTTAACAAAGTATGCACTGTTAACCATCATTTTATAAATGAAGATGGAATGGTCCAAAAATGTCTAAGTTAAAAATCTTGTAGATTATACAAAAAACATTTCATCAATTAACATCTTCAGCCTGCAAAATATTAAAAGGATACACAAAAGGTGATTTCACAAAGTATGCACTATTAACAATCATTCAATATGTGCAGTCGTCGAGTATTGGCGAAGTTAAAAATCCTGTATATTTATCAAAAATTATTTTTTTATCATTAAACTTCCACATGCAAATCTTCAATAATGCAAAGTATTAAAAGGATACACTGAAAACTCTAGTTGTTGATTTCACAATAGTAGGCACTATCAGCCATAATTCAATATGAGTTGTGGTCGAGAATTGGCTAAGTTAAAAATGTTGTTAATTTATGTAAAAATATTTTTTCATCATTAAACTTCCACATTGCAAATCTTCAATATGCCTGTAGCATCCCTGCAAAGTATTAAAAGGATACACTAAAAGCTCTAGGAGCAGTTGATTTCACTATGTATGCAATATTAGACATATTGCAATCACCATATAGTTAGAACTATACAGTTAGAACTTCAAAGTGGGATAACTCTTTTAATACTACTACTTCAGCCCCTTTTTTCCTACCAAACATGCTTTGTCTAATGGTTAAGGTGTGGTACTAATTTGATAAAAATTGGATGTGAAGCTACAGAAGTTATTCAACAAAAACCTTTAAATGTTGATGGAAAGACGGAATCACGGAAGGATGGACAGGCTGAGAACAGTATACCTGCCTAAACTACGTTTGCAGGGGGTATAAAGAATGGAAACTGCTACAGATTACACAAACCATATGACTCATACCCATTTCAGATGGAAAACATGTCTAAGTTCAACAACCATCCAAAATGAAAAAAATATTTATCAAATGTGCACAAAATGAATGGTGCACATCTTCAATGAGTCAACAATCATTATGCAAAGTTTGAAAATAAAGAAATGGAAGCTCTTGGAGTTACAAATTACACAAACCAGACACCATCTAAGCATTTTACGGGAAAAATTCTAAGTTCAAGACCCCAAAAATGAAAATGGCTTTCAAGATAAAATCATAAATGAGTACAAAATAGAAGGTGCACATCTTCAATGTGTGTACACTCATTATTCAAAGCTTGAAAATAAAAAACGAAAACTAGGAGTTACAGGTTAAACAAACCAGACACCCCCTATGCATTTCGGATGGAAAAAATGTCTAAGTTCAACACTAGTCAAAAATGAGAAAATATTTATCAAATGTGACCTTTAAACACAATATGTATGTTGCACGACGAGGCATGGATATCAATTAATTTTTAATAAATTTTGGGCTCTCGTTAATTCTAAATCCACAGTAGCAGGTTAATCAGATTGGGCTTTTAGCCATTTTAATCTAAAAAATTTTTTAAAGAATTTATTAACCCATATAAGCATAGTGTCCTTTTTGTGGGACATCTGCAAACAGTGCAAAACCAGATCAGACGCCTCAAAACGTGATCAGATTCTCCACTGTATGCTTGCATAAGTTTCTTTTAGAATTTGAATAAAAAATGAAAAAATACCACCAAACAACCCTAAAATTGGAAATGGACTCGTCCAATTGATAAGGATGGGAAAATACATTCGGCATAAATGGATTAACTCAAAATGACCATTTTGTATTTCACTCAAAAGAACCATTTTAGGGAGAGAGCTCATTTCACTTTTTTTACCCACTGGGTAATTATTTTTCATGTGTTTTGTCGTCTGCTGTTATTTTTCAAAATCTACTTTTTTTAAAAATTCTTTCAGGGATACTATCAGAGTGTCAAACAGTTTGGATTCAGATCAGGCCTGACATTATGTTGGGCCTGATCTGGGTCCTAACTGTTTGCAAAAGTTATCAGAAGACGACACCTCACTGGCCACTACTGAGTAGGCATGGAGTTAAGTAGTAATTTGATAGGAAAGAATGCAGAAGTAACTCTTCTGATCAGAATAATACAATATACCAGGCATGCAAAATTCACTTCCACTGAAGCAGGTCATTTGAGTTATCAGGGTGTGACTTAACTGTACAAAGGTTGACAAGTATGACCATATCAATATCAATCATACAGTACACAAGGATGCAAAAAACAACAACAACAAAACAAGAAAAATATATTTGTCCTCTACCTCTTAAGATATACAGCTTTGACGTGAGAAAACCAGTCTTCAGTATTTGCCAATAACAAAGGTGCTGATCAGACTGTGCATTCACACAGCTTGATCAGCACCTACAGAGCGTCTAAAAAATGTGGACCATTTTTAAATTCCAATAATTCCTGTATAAATTGTTGAAACATTTTGATTATTTGTGTGGCTAAAGCAAAGTGATATCCCTTTTCTCTGATAATGTTTCATCACCAGATGGTGCTTCAACAGGAAGTGACATTGTGATGACATCATAAAGCAATCATGGCATTATTTCCTGTCGTTGACCAAATCACAGATTAATTAACCAACCACTTCCCTGTCTGCGGCTAAATTCTCCAGTTTCACCACAAACAGTCTATTCTATCACCCACTTCTTTGATTTATAAGAATTTCCATTATCTGAGACACTTTAAATTCTTGTTTCATATAAATGTAGGCATGGGAACATTCTGACAAGAAGGAATTTTCACTGGATGCCATTTTAACAACAGCAAATGTGCCCATGACGAGCAAATGACGTCATGATTACATAATGATGTCATCATGACGTCACTTCCTATTGAATTGCCATCTTGAAGTGAAACATCATCAGAGGAATAGGATATCACTTTGCTACAGCCACACACAAAATCAAAAGGTTTCAACATTTGATATAGGAATTATTGCAATTTGGAAAAATGGTCCACGTTTTTTGAGACACCCTGTTTGTTATTCTTTTATTAGAAAGTATCATACCTAAACTTGCTACAAGCAAATTTTCAATTTTGTAGCTAGTCTCTGTAGCTGAGGTTTGAGTCTGACGCTTTGTCGGAACCCCGGAAGACAGTTTTGTTGTGTCGAGGCCAATATATCAATTCTCAATGAACAGCAAATTAACTCTTTGCTACTGGGTAATATTTCATGCCTCTGTGGTCGTCTGCTGACTATTTTTCAAAATTGACTATAAAATATCTCAAAAGGTCTTTATTATACTGTCTTGTCTGTTCCTTGCAGCCTTGCGATCACCTGCTGGGAAAAGGCTGACCCCTTGGATGTTTCCTTATGTTTTTGTCACTTTCCCATATGGTGTCTTGGGTAAGGTGTGGTACTTGATTGTATTGATTCCTGATATTTGCCTTCTTTATTTTTATGAAGAGTACAAGGTTTCAACCCTAAAGTTGAATCAAGGGAGATAAATTAAACCTGTAAGCAAGGGACAGCAACCATATCTGCATGAGATACACCATATTGATTACCAAATATCATCAAAACAAGACCAAACTCTGCTCTGTACCTGGATGGATGGTGCACATCTTCAATGTGTGAACAATCATTATGCAAAGTTTTATATAAAGAAATGAAATCTTTTTGAATTACAGATTACACACAAATAAACAATGTAAGCACTCCAAAGGTGGTGAAGACGTAATAATGTTTAAGTTAAACACTTCCAAAAATATTATCAAATGTGCACAAAATATAGGGTGCACATGTTTAATGTGTGAACAATCATAACGTACAATGTTTGAATATGAAGAAATGAAAACTGCTGGAGTTTCAGATTACACAAACAAGACACCCCATAAGCAGTTTGAATGGATAAAAAGTCCATGTCCAACAGCCGTAATAAATAAGAAAATATCTAATAAATGTGCACACCACTTATTAGAAATCAATCAAGAGTGGATATCAATAAACCTAGTCCAGATAACTCGAAGTATATTAACTATTTGAGTACTGAGTAATTTTCCTTGCTATTGTAACAGTTGTCCTCTAACTTTTTTCAAAAATTAACTTTCTTTTAAAAATTATTTCAGGAACACTATCAGAGTGTCAAACAGTTTGGATCCAGATCAGGACCGACATGCTGTCGGTCCTGGTCTGGATCCAAACAGTTTGCAAAGATTATCAGCAGACGAAAAAATTTGTGGGGCAGGCAGAGTTAACATTCTTTAGTCAAAGTTTATATGGAATACACCCTGGATTCAGAGGGTGGATGTCTGCATTATTTTTTCTCATTTCCTTTCAAAAGATGCATTGTCTCTCGCCATCATCCATGAGACTATTCTTTAACTCTTTGCCTACTGGGAAATTTTCGTGCTTTTTTGCTGTCTGTTGAAAGAAAAATTCTTTCAGGAATATCATCAGAGTGTCTAACAGTTTGAATGCAGATCAGACCCCACATTTTGTCAGGCCTGATCTGGGTACAAACTGTTTGCAAAGGATATCAGCAGACGACACTAGTAGGTAAAGAGTTAAGTACTATCATAGGGCAAGTTAAGCAAAATATTTTAGTGTAAAGTTTAATTATTTTCTAATTTTTAAACATACTTTGGGTATTCATTGAGACGGTTCTTTTGGGTAGCCACAACATATGTTTTGGTTGAGAAACAAGAAAAAATAATGTTCAATTCTGTTGTCTTATCGAGAGACACGCAAGTAAATGCAAAATATCATTTGATAGGATCAAATGAGAAAGATAAATGGCCCCGAGGTTATAAAACTTTTTCATGCTCAAATCAACTGACCATGAAATTTATCATGCCCATAAATGTTAAAATGCCAACAACTGTTTGTATTTTAACATCTACTAGCATGATAAATACAACATCTGAGAGTTTGAAAGCTAGAAAAGTTCTGATTTTGTGAGCATTTTGGTTTCATGAGCAGTTGGAATTTCACGCTCTGCTGAGTTGAGCATGAAATAAGTTTTATAGCCTCAGGGGCCAGGTTTTGTTCAGTATACTTTTAATACCAATTCCTTTTTACTAACAATAACTGTGAAATATCTGGTCCCATGAATTTCAAAATAATGAAAGTCGACTGCATAATATGAACAGATGCATTTTTAAAAAACGTTGTGTAAAAGTGGCAAAATCTTCGACTTTTTCACGCCAAAAATTCAAGTTTTAAGTAAGTTTGATGTCATCATGGTCATTTGATAAATTGAATCTAATATTTGTGCTCCTGTATTATTGAATTTATTAAACTCGTTGCAAAAAAGAGATAAAATGCTCAGCAAGCCTAGCATTTTATCTCTTTTCCCCTACTCGTTTAATAAATTCAATAAACATGAGCACTCATGTACATGTAAGATCCTCTATGTATAAAGCAGGGCTAGAAGTCTAAATTTGGATCTGAGTCTTCATCTGTATCCATACTATGTGTATATGAGCAGTGAAGGTTCTGGTGCAGGGATTCAGTTTGGCGTCGGCCATCGGACATAGTCCGAAAATAGTTCCAGATGTCCGAGAGTTTGCTGTCCAGTTTGGACAGTTTGTCCGAGACGATTTTCAGAAGTGCATACTGTACGGTAATGCACAGTGATGCAATAGTATTTTTGTTTTATAAAACAATCGCTGATTGGCCAAATTTCTGTAAGCGGTAGGCTGGTTCGCATAATTTTACCCCTAAAATAATTAATCATTAAAGGAAACCAGTCATGCAGTTTTGTTACGCGACGCCTGATTGGTCTATTGCATCCTGTAAATTTCTTGCCTCGATTTCATCTCGAAGCGGACAGCATATTTGCATTGGCATTCGCCGATAAAATGACTAAAAAACTTCATTGCCACCAAGAAACAACGGGAACACAAGGTTTTTTATGCCCCAAAACAGTTTGCCCGCTCCATCATTACCTGAACAGCCACTTTCCGTGACTAACGAGTCGTGCAGCGGCCGAAAATAGCAGCAAAAAAAACAGTACCCCACCCACTTCCACCGATCACCAAGCTCCAGTCTCCTCATTAAAAAAAAGCCAGCCAATCAATCAGGCCGCACCTATCATCCGAAATGGTAGCAAAACTACCCCTGTTTTCATTAAGAGAAGGGCAGATAGCATTTTCGGTTTATGGTGGTAAAATGAGTGTCTGAAAAAATATCCTAAAAAATTTCCAAATGTCCGAACAATATTGGGGCTGCTCGGACATTTTGTCCGAAGTGAATTTCAGTCCAGCTGAAACCCTGTGGTGTAAGAGTTGTCTGAGCCTTTGCTGCTCACTGATATCATAAGTACCAAAATCTTGTCTCTTACTTATTATATTCAGGACTTCTCACTGGTTTAGATAAACAAAATTTTTGAGCGTATAATTGTAAATATGTTCTTGCCCATCAGTTTTAATGTATGTTTTGGGTGCTCAAAAGAACCGTCTTTTGAGTACCCACAACATATGTTTTGGTTGGCATGCCAGGTAATTTTTCATGACTTTTTTGTCATCTGCTGATTTTTTTTCAAAACTAATTTTTGAAGGCTTCAAACACCCTTGCAACCATAAAAATTTTATTGATGATTTAGGGCTAGTTTGATCCAGTGTGAGTTAATTGTAAAGCCATATCAGGCAGCATAATGGGTCTTAAAATTCATAAAATAAAGGTATGTTAAGAATTGCCTTATTGAGGTGATTCAAATGATTACTCACAACATACCCTTTGAAGAAAAGACAACTACGCCTAAACCATCTTCAATATGATTATGTCTGGAGCTACGAAAATAATTTTCTAGACACTCCAGAGGGAGGTTGAAATAACTCATTGCCTACTGAGTGTCATCTGCTTATAACCTCTGCCAACAGTTTGGACCCAGATCAGGCCCGACATTCTGTCGGGCCTGTTCTGGATCAAAACTGTTTGACACTAAGATGGTATTCCTGAAATATTTTTTTGAAAAAGTTGATTTTGAAAAAAAAAACAGCAGACGACAAAAAAGCTTAAAAAATACCCAGCTTGCTTAGAGTTAACCATAATAAATGAGTCATTGGTGTTTGAGCCATTTAGGGGATAACTGTATTCAAAATTTTAATTAGGGGAGGTATATCGTCGGATATATGGTTGGAAATTTAGTTTTACTGCAACGTGAGAGCGGGGACGTAAGACGTCATTTCTGACCATATAAATTAATGATATACCTCCCCAAATGCAAATTTTGAATATGGTTATCCCCATTCTAATGCATTTCTGCAGTTTTGTCTCAAATTGGACCGTTGCAAGCCATAAAAAGCTGCATGTCGTCCGACAATATGTGATGTAATTAATGACGTCAAACTATTTCCGTCAGTATATCGCAGGATATACTATCACAAATTTTTGACGTTATCCAATGAGACTTCGCGTTACAAAAGCAAGTGCATTAGAATGAAGTTTTACTGCAATCATACGGTAATAAATGAGCCTTGACGCGAGAAACCCTGACTTAGATGCATGCCAACAACAAAGGCGCAGACCAGCCTGCCTGTCCTTACAGTCTGATCAGTGCCTAGTATCTTGGTTGAGAACAACGCCACTGATCAGGCTGATCGGTCTCTTTGTTATCACACATGGCGTTCTCAGGTTTTCAGGTGATGCGGCTCAATTATTACATAATTGACATGTATCACAGCGGGTAGGCAATTACCTCAAATTAACAATTTAACAGAATTGCCAAAGCAATATATCTGATTGCCAAAACACACCTAACTTCATATTTTGTTATAAATCGATCATGTTAAATGCGTGCTTGACATTAAATCACCATCTTCATAGCTCAAAAAACAAAATTTTTGAGGGTAAAATTGTGAATGTTTACTTATCCATCAGTGCGAACATGTTTTGGGTGCTCAAAAGAACCACCTCATTGAGACAGTTATTTTGTGAACCCACAATATATGTTCAAGGTGAGAAAGAAAATCATTTCTTTATTACCCACTCTTATCTAGAAGCCTGCCGTTTTGCAGTCTAAACATGGTTTTGGGAAATGGAATATAAGAATCTATCATGAGTGTGTGGGTAGGATAGAAAAATCCATCCTGAGGATCGCTGTTTGGCATCACGAGGCTTGCCGAGTGATAACAAAGGTGATCCTGAGGAACAGATTTTTCTATCCTACCATCACACGAATAATGTAATCTTTTTCCTTCTCACCACTGTTTTTTTTTAAATAAGCTTCCAGAAGACCTGAATTATCCAAGATGCAATTTCACATGATGATGTCACATTAAAATAATAATGACCTCACCGAGAGTTCCAATACAACTAGTGTTCGCCCTCACGTGACAGCCTAGGTAAGATAACATGGGTAAGATAAGATTTTCTATCCCAGGATAAAATATCAGATATCTTTATCCGGTGTGCAAGATAAAGGTTTTTGGTATAAAACAGTTCATTTGCGATTGCCACCTGCCTGATGTGATGTGTAGAATATAACAATGCAACAGTGGTATAGATAAGGATTTGGACCGATGGGTATTTCACTTCCTACTATTTAATTTAATGAGTATTTTACTCCATATTTAAAATATCAAACTGCAGAAAATGCAAAGCCTTGTAAAAAGACCCAATATTTGCTTAACATATTTTATAGAAAAGTTGCTTATATCAAATACATGTTGCGTTTTTAGGAAAACTTCCGAGATTTATACAATTGGCGTATATTAATTAGTTATACCCCCCGCAAACTTTGTTTGTAGGGGGTATACTGTTTTCACGTTGTCCGTGCGTCCGTGCGTGCGTCCGTCCGTCCGTCCGTCCGTAACGCTTTGTTTCCTTAATAACTCGAAGAGTCATTGCTGGATTTTCATCAAACCTTGCAAACATGTTCATATATGCAAGACAAATACTTTAGACAAAAAAGTAAGGGCTAGGGGCCAATTCTATTAGAGTTATTTCCCTTTGTAGTTCTAAATGGCTTTTAATATAGTGCTTTATGCTTATGCTATTATAGGCCATACACGGGCCAATCAGCTCCTACCACAGTTTTGATGGAACAATTTGATACTTTTACTATACAATGTAGACACATTGAACATATGCATGAAGGAGTTTAGTTCAGAAAAAATAATTTTTGACAAAATGACAGCTGTGAGAACTTAGACAATTTTTCCCTAATAAGGTGTTTGTATATGCATAGACAGTGCCTTTATGGGCCGATCAACTACTACCACAGCTTTTTATGGAGCAATTTGATACTTTGCCTATACAATGTAGACACATTGAACATATGCATGAAGGAGTTTATAATTTTGTTTGCACAGATTCTACTGAAATATTCTTAACAAAACTAAGGTCTCCTTGTTCGAACTATAAATTGCCAAGTTTTTTCACTGACCCTTACTGTGCGGGGGGTATCTAATAAGCATTGCTTATTGACTTTTTTCATTTTTTCTTCCTATGAATAAAAGATTTCACAACATAAACTGAATATCAGCACTGAAACCTCAAACTGCAAAGGGTATTTTTACCCTTCAATTTAATTCTCAATGCTGAATTCCAAGAAATCAATGCTGAAATACCCTTTACCCCCTCTTATCTGGAGCAGTAAGGGTCAGTGAAAAAACTTGGCAATTTATAGTTCGAACAAGGAGACCTTAGTTTTGTTAAGAATATTTCAGTAGAATCTGTGCAAACAAAATTATAAACTCCTTCATGCATATGTTCAATGTGTCAACATTGTATAGGCAAAGTATCAAATTGCTCCATAAAAAGCTGTGGTAGTAGTTGATCGGCCCATAAAGGCACTGTCTATGCATATACAAACACCTTATTAGGGAAAAATTGTCTAAGTTCTCACAGCTGTCATTTTGTCAAAAATTATTTTTTCTGAACTAAACTCCTTCATGCATATGTTCAATGTGTCTACATTGTATAGTAAAAGTATCAAATTGTTCCATCAAAACTGTGGTAGGAGCTGATTGGCCCGTGTATGGCCTATAATAGCATAAGCATAAAGCACTATATTAAAAGCCATTTAGAACTACAAAGGGAAATAACTCTAATAGAATTGGCCCCTAGCCCTTACTTTTTTGTCTAAAGTATTTGTCTTGCATATATGAACATGTTTGCAAGGTTTGATGAAAATCCAGCAATGACTCTTCGAGTTATTAAGGAAACAAAGCGTTACGGACGGACGCACGCACGGACGGACGCACGGACGGACGCACGGACGGACAACGTGAAAACAGTATACCCCCTACAAACAAAGTTTGCGATAAAAGGCTGTGGTAGTAGTTGATCGGCCCATAAAGGCACTGTCTATGCATATACAAACACCTTATTAGGGAAAAATTGTCTAAGTTCTCACAGCTGTCATTTTGTCAAAAATTATTTTTTCTGAACTAAACTCCTTCATGCATATGTTCAATGTGTCTACATTGTATAGTAAAAGTATCAAATTGTTCCATCAAAACTGTGGTAGGAGCTGATTGGCCCGTGTATGGCCTATAATAGCATAAGCATAAAGCACTATATTAAAAGCCATTTAGAACTACAAAGGGAAATAACTCTAATAGAATTGGCCCCTAGCCCTTACTTTTTTGTCTAAAGTATTTGTCTTGCATATATGAACATGTTTGCAAGGTTTGATGAAAATCCAGCAATGACTCTTCAAGTTATTAAGGAAACAAAGCGTTACGGACGGACGCACGCACGGACGGACGCACGGACGGACAACGTGAAAACAGTATACCCCCTACAAACAAAGTTTGCGGGGGGTATAATGATGTGTCTTTGTTTGGTTTGAATTGATTCTTCAATTTTTCATTTATGTCTGAAAAGGTCTACATGGGTTGAACCAATACTAAGCAAGGATAAATGTGTCTTGCTCAAGGACAACACAGTGACCCCGGAGGCTTGAACATGCAACCCCTCAGTCTTGAGACAAGCACTCTACCACTCACTGAGCCACTGGGCTCCTACTATCACTTTGGACCAATGGTCGTACAGAATCATCCCAACATATCATACCCATCCATAAAAAGTTTGGAATAATTATACATCACTAGCAGATGAAATGCAGGTCTCACAGACCTTCACTTCTATATTATCAAGGTTGGGATATTAGGTTTAGATAAACTAAAAATTTCAGCATCAAATTGTAAATATTTTCTTACCTATAATATTTAGCATATGTTTTGGGTGCTCAAAAGAACCGTCTCATTGAGACGGTTCTTTTGTGTACCCAAAACATATATTTTGGATGAGAAATTAGAAAATTATTTTTCTGTTACGCACTCTTAACTAAAGTCCTGATACCTATCAAGCATATGCTTTAATTAAAAGATTAAAGGTGAAGAAAACTACCTTTAAATTTTGCTCTCTTCTATCACAACCACAGGGACCGATCATGCTTACAATATCTTCTTGTCCAGCTCGATCTCACTGTCTAGCTCTTCTTCATCTGCAAAACAAAAAAGACAACATTTAACTCTTAATGCGGCAATCACAACAAAAGTCGTCTGCTTTTCTCGTCTGCTGAAATATTTAAGAAGCCTCTATGGCAAACAGTGTGGACCCAGATCAGACTGCTCCTATAGGAGCAGTCTGTTCCGGGCCCACACCGTTTGCTTCTATACTTAATTCGTCAGTAATGTTGGGCATTTATTTGCAGCAGACGACTTCCAAAGACAACATTTTCAGATGCATTTTTTTTCTTGGCGCTTTAAGGGTTAACTCTTTGCTTTTGTTTGTTTCATTTGAATCTATACGTCCCATTTACAATCTTTCAGTTATGTAGGGACAGGTCTTCCTGGGTTGAACCAGTACTAAGCTAGGATAAATGTGTCTTGCACAAGGACACAACTTAGTGCCGCAGGTGATAGCAGTTGCAAACAGTTTAGATCCAGATCAGGCCCGACAGAAAGTTTTTTCGTTTATTTTGAAGCTTTCTAGGTCAAATGGGTCCAATGATGAAAAAAATGGCAAAGTTTTGAAATATGACTAGCGTTTTTTTATGGAGTTCAACCAAACCTTAATCAAGTTAACTACTTGTCAGCCCATACAAAAATGAAAATCACCAAAGCACACTGGTAAATGTATACATCGATTTGCTGGTATTTACGCGTATTGCCGGTACTTCATAGACCGGAAGTGGTAGATATTTTGGTGTTAAATCATATATAGAAAAACATGCCATATGCCTAAAGGACTATAGAATTAGATCATTTTTAAGTATTAGGCATGCAAATGGCGATTTATGTAAGCATTTAGGAATAGATTCGAGTACCAATCTGGATGATCGGTACTCGAATCTATTCCTAAATGCTTAAATAAATCGCCATGCACATACTGAATACTTAAAAATGACCTAATTCTATAGTCCTTGAGGCATAGGGTATGTTTTTCTATATAGTATTAACACCAATATCTACCACTTCCGGTCTATGAAGTACCGGCAATATGCGTAAATACCAGCAAATCGACGTATACATTTACCAGTGTGCAAAGGACTTGCTGATAAAGATATGAGGCATCCCATGCAAAAATCTGTCTTTGGTAAATCCGACCAGCTAAGATTCAAACCAGCCTCCTCATCTACAGAAACAACCTTCAGGATTGAAATTCTGGATTCAAGACTGGGTAATATCCTGCTATCTAGGCAGTGAACAACAAAGATGCTGATCAGACTGCCTAGACTGGCTCCAGTCCTTTAAACAATTTTTCATCAATGTGTCATATCATATGCTTGTAGCCAGTCTAACTCTAATTGCTCTGTTTTAAAACAGAGCCATCAGAGTTAGACTGGCTACAAGTATATGATATGACACATTAATGAAAATTGTTTTAAGGACTACAGACTGCCCAGATGCATGAAGCTCTTGAAAAAATATTCTATCAAAAATTTGCCTACATTATAAGGAAAACCTGGCTCCACCCAATGGTCATACATGAATGTGCCAAGATAATTCAAATTGACCCATTAGGTTTTGACAAGATGATTTTCAAAGTTTACCCTATAACAGACCCCACCCACTCACAGTTGTTTTTTTCAACCAATCAAAATTAATTTGAACCTTGGAAGAAGGTCACATAAGGATCATTTGTGCCAATTTTTTTCAAAATATCCCAGTAAGGTTAGATGAGATTTAAAAAAGAAACCCTAACACAAATGTATTTACATAGGAAAAACTAGCGCCATGTTTTTCAATGGATCAAAATAATTTCTACAAACTTGGAATTACTTGTGCAAATTTATATTCAAACCCTGCCATTTTTTAAAGTGTTTGCTATGGCAACTAGAATTCTCATGGAGTTGAAAATATTTGAACAACTCTGAAAGGGGGCCACCCAAAGATCCTTCCTTTGAAGTTTGATGACATTCCAACGGGTCAACCAGTAGCTAGGAAGATATTTGAAAAAAAATTGTTAACTGATGACGGACAAGTGCCGGTGGATGAAGGAAATCATTTGATCACAATATTTTGCCATTTAATAATTATGATCCAGATCAGTAAGCAATTTCTATTACCACAGGTTTAGATAAACAAAAATTTTCAGCGTAAAATTGTAAATATTTTCTTACCCATCAATTTTATCATATGTTTTGGGTGCTCAAAAGAACCGTCTCATTGAGACAGTTCTTTTGAGTACCCACAACATATGTTTTGGTTGAGAAATAAAAAAAAATAAATTTTCATTACGCACTCTTAACTAAAGTCCTGTATTACTCACCAATATTCTTCTTTGATAATTTCTCACATGATCAGCCTGTTCACATGATCCGATCAACATTCCGTGATACCACATCATTAGGGCTGAAATAAGATAAGTACCAAAATCTCATGTACAAGCTCACTTGAGCCGCGACATGTGACTTCCAACAATGTGGCATTTTGACAAGGGTAGACTCAGACAGGCCTGTGCAGCCTCCTTTTAAGCTTAGAAACTCCAAATGCTGTTCGGTCAGTAGCTTAACAGTCATATAATATTTAAGTGACTAGCAAAGGCTCTGATCAGTCTGTGCATACGCGCAGGCTGGTCTGAGCCTTTGCTGGTCACACATACCACATTGTTGGAAATCTCATGTACAAGCTCATTTAAGTTTTCTAGAGATGTTTAGTATGTATACAGGATTAGATAAGCCTAAAAATTTAGCGTGAAAATTGTAAATATTCTCTAACCCATCAGTTTTAACATGTTTTGGGTGCTCAAAAGAACCGTCTCATTGAGACGGTTCTTTTGAGTGCCCAGAACATGTTTTGTTTTTGTTAAAGCAGGGGACAAAAATTCCATTCGTCCGCTTGTAATTATGAGTGAAATCTAGGAAGGACGAGTAATTGTTTGCAAAGCACTCGTCCTGTAGGATGAGTGCTTTGGGAAGAATTACTCGAGGAAGTCATATTACTTCCTTATGTTCTTTATTGCATATGCTTTTAAAGGACAAGTGCATGTGTTTGCAGGACAATGAAAACTGTAAGTGACTCGTCCTGCAGGACGAGTGCAATATTGAAATATTTTTGTCCCCTGTAAAGGCCTGTATGTAACATCTAACATCATGTTCTCAAACTCGAAGAGCTGTGAGTTAGGCAGTTAGAATCAGCTCTCCATACAATAACAATAATATTACAATGTGAGGCCTAAATTAAAATTTTATTTGTTTCCCCTTACCCGACCGACCCTGAAAAAAAAGGCCCTACTCAAAAAAATTTATTTCAATTTTCAGTCAAGATTTATTTTCTTTAAATTTCATAGCAAACTTAGAGAATCGTCCGATGTAAACAGTCTTTAAAAAATATTCTTAGCAAACTGTTTGTGTATTTAATTTTATTGCTTATAATAGGACTATACATTAAAACCTGAAAATTAAATGAAGGTGGAAAGTATTGCAGAATGCTCCCTGGGAGCATTCTGCAATACTTTTGACCTGCATTATGTGGTAATTGGTCATCTTTTTTGGAGTGGTCTCTTACGACAGGTTTTACTGTATACAATTAAGTTTAATGGGTATCCTATTTGAGAAGTTAAAAAAATAATTCCGACCGAACGACTCATACCGGTAGAACAGGGTCGGGTAAGGGGAAACAAAAATATTTTTAAGTTTGGCCTGGTCATATCCCTATCACTATTACAGGATACAAGTGTTAGAATAATGAATACTTGCCGTTTTCTAACAAAATCTCTAGAATAAGGATTATTTATCACATGATGTCACATCTGGGAGTGATATAATGCCATGCAATAAAATTGACACGCCAGTAATGCCACTAGTGGTTTACAGATTTAGTAACATTAAATAATGTTGTCCATTATAACACTGCATAAAAGATGGCAAAACCTTGATGTTTTAACGCCAAAAAAGCAATTTTAAGTAATTTTAATGTCATGTGATAAATCAAATCTAACATCCGTACTCCTGTATTATTGAATTTATTAAACTTGTTGAGAAAAAGAGATGAAATACTTGACAAGCCTTGCATTTTATCTATTTTCCTCAACTCATTAAATAAATTCAATAAAACATGAGCACTCATGTAAGATCCTCTATTTACATGTAT
This sequence comes from Loripinus fragilis, assembly GCA_964019695.1. Taxonomy (NCBI): domain Eukaryota; kingdom Metazoa; phylum Mollusca; class Bivalvia; order Lucinida; family Lucinidae; genus Loripinus; species Loripinus fragilis. The sequence continues at coordinate 98,265 of CAXHUL010000419.1, forward strand.
TGCATGCGTATAATATTGTAACACTATCTATCCTTACTTGCTAACCTATTCACACCCGGCCAAAATAAACAAACAAACAACGGCTATATATTGTAAATTTGTATATGGTGGCATTGGCAAACATAGGCAAAAAAAAAATACGTATAATTAGGGTAACCCGACCCTACATAAATTTACTGGTGAAACCTAGAATTTTTTTCAGGTTTTCTGGAAAAAATAATGTGAAAAAAAATGTGTGCTTACCCTACCTATAATCTTCAGACCCGTTACCCAAAACACACTCATTCTTTTATTTGGCCATATGATCAGGGCATGGACTGTTTGCTGAGATGAACCCTGATTTAATGTAATGTTTAACTACTCAAGCTACAAGTATATGACAGGCTATCTAAAGCGGGATGCATATAAGATATACAATATGCATAAAGTGCCTTGCTCAAGGACACAATGTAATGTCTCTGGTGAAGCTCCCACCACTGACTCCTCGATCTCGAGTCTAGCACTCTATACATGGAGCCACTGTGCTCCTCAATCATTATTTAAAGTTTGTTTGTGTTTAACGTCCCACATGCAGCTAAGGTCATATGGGGATCTTGAAAGTAGTGGTTAAGTGCATCCGGACTGTATAGAAAGGTAAATCTACCCATAGATCGGATACCAGCCACCGGTTTAAATGAAGAAAAATTTTCAGAGTACAATTGTAAATATTTTCTTACTCATAATTTTTAGCATATGTTTTGGGTGCTCAAAAGAACCGTCACAATGAGACGGTTCTTTTGAGTACCCACAACATGTTTTTGTTGAGAAATAAGAAAATTATTTTTCTGTCATGCACTCTTAACTAAAGTCCTGCCAGCTATCCTTTACCCTTAACCAGCTATTTTAAACCCTTGTCCTGCTGAACCCAGATAAATCCTCTTGGGAAAACAATGTAGATCCAGATCAGATGGCTTCTGACAAAGCCATCTGATCAGGATCTGCACTGTTTTCCAAACAGCCTCAGAATCAATCCTATTACTGTAAGCGCATTGTTTACTGTCGTCCCTCTGGGCCCTGTTAAACTAATGATACAGGGAACCAAGTCACAACAGTAAACATTAAAGTAATTATAATTTTGTTTGTTTGATTTGATTCTTTACGTCCCAGTCAACAATCTTAAATTATGTCGGGACGGGTCTTCCTTTGTTGAACCAGTACTTAGCAGGGATTAATGTGTCTTGCTCAAGGACTCAGCGCAGTGATGCCTGTGAGGCTCATCCTATTAATTAAAATCATTCAATTAAACTGACAGGAAAACAGAAGTAAGTGCTGTGCTACTATTATTTTTTCAGCAGGACAAGGGTTCAGAAAAAACACTACCATTAATAAAGTAAGCAAATGCTATAACTCACCAATTTTCTTCTTTGACAAATTTCTTAAACATACAGTCCGTTCACTTCTGATCTGGCAACACACCGGGATACCCCATAATTGGGACTGGAATTGGAAAACAAACAACAGTTGTGTATTGTAAATCTGTATATGGGTACACTGACAAACATTGTAGATGCACATTTCATGTAGCATCCTGATCAAAATATGAAATGTTTCATGGGATAAAACTATACATGCTTCAAGCTTTGGACTAAAATCTGTGAGATAAACCAAAAATGACATAGTTGTGCACTATAACAAATTCCCTATTTAGGGGTATAGAAATAAATAGGGAATTTGTTATAGTGCACAACTATGTCATCTTTGGTTAATAAAAAACAAATTAGCTTACAGTGTTTCCGCGAGAGTGCGTTTCTTGCGTTTTCGACGCAATAAATTGACTGCTGACGCACTGACAGTTTGTCTGTGCGTTTTTCGTGACGCACACAAAAACAGCAGCAAGAATGAAACTCCATCTTCTTTATGTGCTGAGATCTGCGGATTTCAATTTACCTTGATGATAACGCTTCTATAAATAGTGTTCCTGTGGAAAATAGACCTGCGCACAAATCTTTGCTTGGTATTTCCATGACGTATCTGATTCATTTCAAAAACGACGACTGGGCATGTCAAAAGTCATTTGCGATTCGCGCAGATGGGGTTTCGTTCCAAATAATTTGCACTTGTTTCGCTCTCGCTGCTATTTTGGGGCATTATGCAGCATAAATTTTGAAAAAAGTGGTCTAGAAAAGAAAGTTTTCTTTGCTCCAATACACCAAAATATATAAGACAACGATTTTAAAAGAAGTGAAACCAATGCATCATGACTATTTTTAGACTGACAGTCTGCGCATGGGTAAAGCGCTCAACTGTTAAACAACAATGGCTGACCCGTAATGAAACTGGTAGGCAGATGCTTTTATTTCTTGTCCTCTGGAGGATAGAGCTTTAACTACAAGCAACACAACATTGAATAATTCCCATGAAACAGAAAATGTAACAAAAGCTGTCGATCACAGGCCTATTGATAGTAAAACATGCACCGAATTTCGAGAACTTTTATCTTACGAAAGGGGACATTCTTCAAATACCTTTAATATTGACGCATGCTCAGACAAAAATTAATTATACATTAAAAAAGTTCTGACCCTCTAAATTTGCCAATGACCCCCAAATTTTCAAACAAGGGGTCATTAATGACCCCTAAAAAATTCTGGCCTTGCAGAAACACTGTATTACAAATACTTTTGCCATAAATAAAATTGAAGGAGAAATAAGATCAAATGGTAGTAGATTGTAGCTTGCGTGGGTGGTGAATGAATGAAAATCCCTATCTTCAAAAAAACAAAAACAATCCCAATCTTCAAAAAAAATAAATTTGTTTTGAAGATAAAATTGGGGAAAAAGTCACCTAAATTTCATTGGGAATGGGGCCGAATTTCAGCCGGAATATGTCTAAAATTTGGTCAAGCTGAGCCTTCATCTACATTCATACTTTGTTAATGTATATATACCTTTGATGCTGGATGATGCAATAACAATCACAATCTCACATTGACTGTCCCCATTCTTAATTTGCTGATACTCTGCATTAAGTTTACAACCTAATCTGACTTGTAACCAACATGAAAATAGAGAATATGAAATAGCCCCATAACTACTACTAGGGCAGAGTGTGTAACAGAAGATTATTTTTCTTATTTCTCAACCAAAACATATGTTGTGGGTACTCAAAAGAACCGTCTCGATGAGACGGTTCTTTTGAGCACCAAAAACAAATGTTTAAACTGATGGGTAAGAAAAAGTATGCAATTTTACGCTTAAGAATTGCTTATCTGGCCCTATGCACTACTAGGGTATAAGTGTGAATTTCTAAAGCTGCTCCATATTGTATTATTGTTCTGTGTCAGTGACCTATATTAGAGTGACTGGACACTTCATTTTTCAGCCATATAGGTATGTCGTGGCATGTGTCACCTGACTAACGCCTGGTGGGCCTTTTATCTTACACACTCAAAATGGCAATGCAGCTTGTGAGACCGCTGCATTTATAGGTACTTTAAAGCGCGTACTTCGTCGTAAATATCGCTTATTGGTAAATATTGTTAATAACAATAAAAAAAAACATATATGAAATATTGCTGAATGCTATGTTTCTGCAATGTAAAAACTAATCCGATTGAGTTATGACCGTGTAAATATCGGCCGATTTTAAGAAAGTTGCGGAAATTGGCAAAAATGGCTTCAAAAATACCTCTTTATATCTGTGTCTCGATTTATCAATATTCATAACTATGATGTCCAATGATTCATAATTATTGTTATTATATAATTTGGGTGTTTATAAAGGTGTTGAAAGTTTAGGTAAACAATAGAGAAATTACGCTGTGTATTCCAAAACAGCGGTAAAAGCCAATCGTGTAGATAAATGATATCGAGTTTCCCTCATTTACCTGTGTAAGATACACCACATTGTTATTTGAGTTGAGTATTGGAATTTCATTAGAGTTTCTAGTCACTCTTATATAGGTCACTGTCTGTGTGTATAAGTTTATTAACTCTTTTCTTGCTAGCGCTACTAGCGACTTTTGTCATCTGCTGATAACCTTTCACAAACAGCTCAGACCCAGATCAGGACCTACATTCTGTTGCTTTTTTTTTAGCATTCAAAATTTTCTAAATTTTAGCTCTTTCCTTGTTAGCGGCGACTTTTTGTCATCTGCTGTCAGCTTTTGCAAATAGTTTAGACCCAGATCAGGACTGAAAACAATGTCTGTCCTGATCTAAATCCAAAACGTTTGACACTCTGATAGTGTTCCTGAAATAATTTTGGGGAAAAGTTCATTTTGAAAAGTCAGCAGATGACAATAAAAGCATGAAAATTACCGAGTATGCAAAGTTCTGAGATGCAAAGACTCATTAAATGTGAATATAACTCACCAGAGATTTTGCTTCAGTCTTTTCAACTACTCATAGACTTCTTCCGTTGGCCTTTTCAATCACAATGGTCAATCTTACCAGCAAAAGCATCCTAGGGTTTGTACCTGAAATAGGAATGACACTATATCAATAATGAGCCACACAATTAGCAACATGCAAAAAACATTAGCATTTTTGCTTGTTTGTGATTAAGCTTAATTAGGTCCCAGTCAATATTTTTCTGGAATGTAAGCAGTCTGATAGAGTATCTTGCTCAAGGGTACAATGCAGCGCGGCAGTGACTCTGACGATCCCCTTTATCCAGTCAAGCAAATACTTGAAATAGGCATACAGAGCCACCACCCCAGCCACCACGCTCCTCTCAGCATATTTCGCTCTCTGGAAAATATAATACGCTGACCTACTCCAGAGACAGGGTTTCACGGGGCACCATGATAAAATCAACAAAATATGCTATATCTGTGCGTCAGAAACAAAAGGATAGTCTAGCAAGCTCGAAAAGTCTTTTCGATAAAGGAGGGGCAACTCAGCGAACTAGAAAAAGTATATATGCAACTGCAATAACCGCACGCTTTTTTTTTTGGCGGTGGGATCTACTGTGATCGACAGCCTGGACCGTGAACCACCAAGTCTGATAAATCTTCTCTGTCCGCACGAAGAAACCATAACCGGGCATAAGCTTTTACATACGAACCTCAGTTGTGCGGTGTTCAAACAATGAAGACTGGCGAGACTGCAGCTAAGTGCAATAGGTTATGCGATGAGTCGTATACTGTATGCGATAAGTAGCAGGTCGGGCGGAATCTTCTCTTAGCCGACTAACAGGTTCAATTATTTAGGCCTAATTGGAGGGGGCATGTATGATTAATCCATCGCCTGTTTTTAACCTTTGCAAATAGTTTGGACCCAGATCCGTACCGAGAACGTCGGTACTGATCTGGATCTAAATCGTTTTACACTTTGATTGTGTTCCTGAGAGATACTTATTGAAAGTTAATTTTGAAAAGTCAGCAGACGACAACTAAAGCATGAAAAATAACCCAGCAAGCAAAGAGACTTTAGGATTAGTTTGTTATCCGCGCCGCACTTCTCTACATCCGTAAATGTTTCCAGTGACAAAACTGCTCCATGCTTCTGTCTGGTCATGTTCTGTCACAACTTGTGAACAACAGGACCTAAATGTATGATCATCAGATAAAATAAAAGACTTACATTTTCCCCAAACATCACATATTCCATATCGCAAAAATGGCCACCAAGATTCGCGCACAACTTCTAAAACATCTCACAAAATGCATGTGTGGCGGGTAAAATGAGCAATAGATCAATAGCCAATCAGACCTCGAATGCCCGACCAGCTGACCAAAGATTTGCCCAAGCAGAAATGAGCAAATGCTTTCAACAGTGAGACAAAAACTCATGTCCCATGAAAACAGGCCCTCGCCATAGATTAGCGTGGTATTTCCCAGCCAGAAACCCATCTCTAGCCACTATCGGCCTGCTAGCAAAACGCCATTGGATGCCGTTTTGCTGGCGGGCCGATTTGTGGTCCGATTTTACGTGTTTATTGGGTTAATACCCTGTATTTGCGACCTGGTAAGAGGGGTGGATTTAATCTGACATTTCCATATACATTCAATTTTGAACTTTATCTTTGTTATGGTGAGGGGGAGGGGTGGGGGGACAGAAAAATAATTTTATTTATGTTTTATGGGGGGGGGGGGTAATGAAGATTTCGTCGATATTTGGGGGGGGGGGGGGTCTCGAATCGGACTAGTTTTAGGGGTCATTTCTATGCAATTTTGGGCCCTCTCTTAAGTTCACTGTACAGAATACAAAATGGAGATATTTTGGGGGTTGCTCAAATTTCAGTTTTATTTATTTATCTATTTATTTTTAAATTGAAAATGCGGCAAGTTTGATATGTTACTTCTTAAACCATGCACGGATGGGAGTACGAACATTCCCCACCCCTGAAGAATTACAAAGCTATAGGTTTCCTAAGAATACTGGTCCGAACCCACTTAAAAATCACAAGGCTATACCAGCCAAAATCCTTACTCAAGTACGTAGGGAGGCAATTGATGATGATGATGATGATGATGATGATGATGATGATGTACCATCATCGGCCCGCCAACGAAACGCTTCGCTGGCAGGCTGATGATGGTCCGCTTTTTAGTTATACAATATATACTGCGTTTTCAAAGGAATGCATGAGAAGCACCTGGATCTCCTCTCCCTCTCTTCTCTGTGAAATTAAAATGAGCCGTGACATGTGATTTCCAACAATGTGGCATTTTGACACGTGTAGACTCAGCTGAGCCTGTGCACCGTCCTTATAAAGCTTAGAAACTCCAAATTATGTTCGGTTAGTAGCTTTACACTCTAAGAATATTTAAGCGAATAGCAAAGGCTCTGATCAGACTGCGCGTATGCACATACCACATTGTTGGAAATCTCATGTCATGGCTCAAATGACTAAAAAGACAAACAAACAAAAACGTTGCCAGAGCTGACACCCCTGACCGAATTTCTGGAGCACGCGTTTAAACAAAAAACAAAAAACGTCGTTTTTAACGGCGTTTTATGATGTGACCGCGCCTGCCTACCCGGGTCGCCCACATGTACTCCGTTCGCGGCAAAACGAATTAAATTGTTCTCGAGACTGTTCTAAGTAGGTAGCCTTAACATACATGTACAACTGTCAATTGCCCAAGTGATAGGGGAGAATAATCCTTATAAAAGCACGTGGCTGGACCGGGATTCGAAGTCCGATTCGAAGGCACTAGCCTACCCCCGTTCTATTGCAAAAGCAAGCGAGTATAATCAGGAAATACCACGATCAGACACTGAAGACCAACCCACGGCACCATGAGAAAGAGCCACAGAACATTTACATTAGCAAGACATCTAAAGACAATAAAAGCAAAACAACCAGCTTTGAATTTCTCTTCCTCTTTAAGATGATTGCAAAACTAGAATGGACACAAAGACAAACGCATAATCCCCACAAGCAATGGGAAGTACATTATTAAAACAATATGTCAGCAACACCAGAACCGCCGCCTTAGAATAGCCTGGGTCCAGTCGTCAATATTTGGCAATATTTTCTAATGCTAATATTCTAAAAAATAAGAGAATAAAAAGATACCGCATCAAAGGTATCCATTGTCAGCTATTGATTTCGATTAATATTGTCATTTTGACCAAGAAACGGAAAAATAAAAAAGAAGAACAAATGATCAGTCTGCAACCCAGGCTACCTTAGAACGGACAGCAGCCAAAGCCACCGGGGGCTTAAAGGCATTTTACCTGTACCAAATCTTCGCTCCATCCCGACAGCTTAACTATACCCGCAAGAATGGTCCCAAAAGATTTTTAGGCACTACGCATAAATAAGGTGATAGCTGACATGTACGTTTAGAGATTAGGTGGTTTTTCACCAAAATACATGTAGAAATATTGTGCATTATTCACGCATAAAACAGCAGAATGTAATTTCGCAATATTGATGTAAATATTATGTTTGACGATGGGTCATAATTAGCTGTTTACGACTGATACGGTATGCAAGTACAAAATTAGCACGTGGACATGGTGATGTGTCGGCACCGCGTTGTTCAACGTTTTCCTGGAATTTCAAAGAGAATAAGTATCAGTATTTGTAAACCTCAAAACTATCTAGATTACGTGACCTGAAAGGGAAAAAAAGGCCACAGGTTCTTGATGTTTTTTGCTATGATAGCGTCGTTTAGGCATATAAGGTATTGTTTAGCGCTGACATAGGCCAGTCACTAAAAATACTTCTCTATTACACATATTTGAGTGTTGATATTTAGAAGAGCGGATCCATCCTAACCGCATGGGAGCCGTTACCCATACCCCACGGGTGAGGGCTAATCGCACACTTATAGGGTTAGGCTGTAGTTTTAAAAAATGAGACCACTGAAATTATTTTTTTTATTGTAAACTTGATACAAACAACTCCATTTTTGACGCATCAGAGTGATTCTGAGTAACTAAGATTCTAAAAGTAGATTGTTTTTTACAGAATTATCTCTGATTTGTGTCCCCTCCTACGATATAGGTAGAATGTTGGTGAACCATTGTATCTAAAACCTGAAGGCACCTAAAAGTCTTCCCCTTAGGCCACAAACAGTGTGGGATCGGGTTTCAGGATTCGTTAATCCCAACGTAGTCAAAGTCAACTACATACCCTATGAGTTGATAAGCCAACCAGCTGAAATCGCGAATAAGCAAACAAAAGTGACTTAAAGAGTCAAGATCGCAATCAAAAATACGCGGGTTATAAAAGAAGTCCCACAGAAATAGATCTGACGTCTCAGTCCAATGTGATGATTAGACATAAATCATCTCAGAGCCTATTGACTAAGAGTCAACGATTGTGTAGCCAAGAAGATGAAGTTTTTGCCAAACGCGTAAATCAAGGGGAAAAAGCATTTCATAGTGCGATACTTAAGATTAGATGGGCCCAGTTTTCTCTCTTAGATTTGTATGTGAATTATATTCTTTACGTTTCTTATTCTGAGTGGCAACCTGCCCTAGTATAGGATGGTCAACTAGCCAGAAATAATAGCGTAGGTGGTGTCATTGTATTATTAATGTGTTGTCGATGTTTGTTTTAGTACATAAAGTACTGAAAAGTTATTACTAGTTGTGTGAATTATTTTTCCCTGGTAGCATCGTCATCGCCTAAAGGAATTTTTCAATAAAATTTCCCCTTTAAAGATAGAAGACATTTTACCGTTAGTCAGCTATTCCGTTGTCATTGTAACGCATTTGGTGTCCAAAGACGTGAAAAAGGCAGAATAGTATAGTTAAGGTGAGATGGTTTCATGTGTTTCAAGTCCGTTGCATATCTAGGTCACACAGGCTAAAAATAGATTTTTGAGAAAACTTTAAAAGACTGCTTGTCTGAAACCACAATGCCTCGAACCTTGATATGAAGCATCATCTAATTGACCTACCAAGTTTATTCAAATTATGCTCCTTGGCCCAGGGGTCACATGTTTTACATACAGGTTATTATATGGCCAAGGTGTGCCTCTATGTCATATTGGCACTGGGGTAGCCTTATCCGCTTTAGCCCCAGGGCCTATATGGCTATCCAGTGCCAATATAAGACTTGCATTTGTCAATTTCTAATGATATTGTTTCTACCAAAATTTATGATAAACTTGACGACTTTGATTTTGAAATTGTCAATTTCCCATTTTTAGATGGAGATGTTCCTCGTTCTACATCCTATGGAGTCTATATCTCTCAACTCATTCGTTTTGCTAAAGCATCTAGCTATGTTGATGACTTCAACACTCGAAATAAATTGTTAACTCAGAAACTTCTTAAACAAGGCTATCTGTATCATAAACTTTGCAAAACATTTTCAAAATTTTATAGACCATACTATGATTTGATTTCTATGGTGACTTGGTGTATAAGTTGAAGAAGATTGTTGGCTCTAATAATTTTTCAGCGCAGTTCATTAAAATAATTTCCCATTATAAAAAGATTGGCTATAACATTAATGTATTGCAACAGACTGCATGCTTGGTAGTCATCCCAATCACAGTTGGCAACTTTGCTTTCCTCTTTAATTGCACTGTGGGTCGGACTTCAGACTCTATGATGGTTCAGACTTAAAGACTTATCTATTGATGAAATGGTAGGGGCCTGATGCTTTGGCTGTTTGTCGGGCCCACCGGGGTTTACCTGTTGGATTTCTTTTGCTTGGTACTCAGTTTTATTTACTGTTGAGTCCTTATCTTTGCTTTATCTCCTTGTTATATCTTGATTTATATGTTTAAGGAGATTATGCATTGATAAGTAAGGGGTCTTTCATGCAAACCAAATATCTATGTGTCTTGATTCACATCTGAATTAAGGGTGAGGCTGACCGTTGGCGCCATTTAACCGGTTTAAGCCCTCCAGTAAAATATTTTACTGGCCATTCCAAGGCGGTACTTCTTTTATGGATCTTTTATGTTTTTGTTCTGTCTTGTGTTTGCTATGGCTTTGTGCGCGTCTGTTTATATGTGCTTTGTGGTCACCTGCTGGGAAAGGGCTGACCTCTTGGCTCTCGTTTGTGGTGTCTATCTGTGAGTTTGTCATTTTCCCATTGGTAGCCTGGGTCAGGTGTGGTACTTGATTGTATCGATTCCTGACCTTTGCACTCTTACTTACTAAATGCACACCTCAGCCATATTATAACCTTTTTATTGCATCCGCACAAATTCAATCTCTGTTGCACCGGTGAGACCAAAAAAAATGATGTGATGAAAATTCAACTTAAAGCGTGACAGATCAATGACGTCATAAGATAAGCATTGTTTACATTGGCATTGACGACGAGACATTTCAACAGATTTTTGTCAATAAAACAATCAGAGGCAGCCTTAAGATAAGAATTCATGTAGTTCTAGAGTGTGGTATACCTTTCATCTTACACTGTATTTCATAGAAAATCAACTTTTTCCAAGAATATTTTATTTGAAGAGCTGTGAGCAAATTCAAACAATCCTGGTATCGATGCACCCGTATACTTTACCAGCCTCAGGGCTAGCCATTGTGTTGGTTTAATCGAAACTGGCAAAAATCCTAACTGTTCCATGTTCTAATGTCCTATTCTTTATTCTTCTAGTATTTTGCTATTTTATGGCCCACAGTGAGCGTAAAATACATCGGAAAACAAGGTCTCAGAACGATGAAGGGATGTATGACTATAATTCGGCCAATTTGCATCAAGCAAGTGAGACTTTAATGAGGGAAAGAAATCCAAAAAGAAAGAGCATATGAGAATGTGCTCAGAGTGCAAAAGGTTCTTTTTCAAACAGGACTTTCTGCAAAGAAAAGTGTAGTATTCCTATCAAACAATATAGGATTCAAACATGGTTTTCTATGCATTAACATCTGCTGGACCCGGAGGATGATGTTAACGACACCCGAGGGTTTTGGTAGATGTTAGTGTATCAGAAAACCATGTTTAATCATTATTATTGCATAGTAATTTTGACACTTGAACACTTTGCAAAAACGCTTGGAAAATATAATTTTTGTATTACTATAATGGCGAACACCACAATGATAGATGCATAGGTTTTGAAAACGCCTGTTCCAGAGCAAAGACTTTCGTCATCCTAACATAACTAAATTACGTTCATTTATATGCACGTTGTGACGTCAATTTTTGTGATGGCCTAGAATGTGTATATATAAAGTACAAAAGCTGTGCATCAATAGCGCGTGAATTGCTGGATTAAAACATGGGTTTTTGCCTGTTGAAACATGGCTGTTGGTAGCGTGCAACATGGCTTTTTATGCAATAATAAACGTTAACTCCTTCAAGACATAATATACATCAGGACACAGACTTCGTGCTAAATATTCTAGACCAATTTTGGAACAGAGAAACAGGTGACCTACGTCAAAGTAGCATTTTACAACTGACTGGTAAAAAGCATTATATGCATCAAGAAAGGTTGAAAAAGTAAAAGAAACGAAGTAAGTAAAGAAATCATGATGGACATGAGGTAACTTGCAAGACTGTTTATTCATTTCAGAGGCTTGTCCTCAGAAGAAGTTTTAAGTCGTAACCATGTATGAAAGAGAGAACTTGTATGAAAGAGAGAACCTTAACTCCATAAAAACGTATAAAGCAAGATTTATTGCTAATTCTAGTTCTTGTACGACAACAGAAGTTTCTAAATTGTTAACCTCGTGTCTAACAGCTGTTAAAAACGTGTCATCAAGTATTGTGAAAAGGTATATGAGAGATCCAATAAATGGCAGAAACTAGCTAGTCTGGCCCAGGGAATATGCACACTCTAGTTTCAGTTCTTTGGTGCAGTCTTTGCTTCCAAAGGATACCCTTTTAAGAACATATTAGAGCTAGAGATTTCAATACAACCAGTTTGTCTACTTATGATTTTTCTACTCTTTACACTGCTTTACCTCATAATTTAATTAAAGATAAACTTATTGATCTTATTGAAAGAACCTTCCAGAGAGAAGGCTCTCCTTAACTTGCATGTAATGACAGAAATGCATTATTTACTTCAGAAAAACCTAAAAAATATCATGCATGGTCTTGCCAAATGTATGTGATGCACTGACCTTTTTGTAGGACAACATTTCTATTTGATTTGGCACCAAGCTGTATTGACAAGGAGTTGGGATTCCTATGGGCACTTATTGTGCTCCCCAGGTTGCAGATTTATTCCTGTGTTTTGTTAAGAGGGACTTTTTGATGTCTCTTTCTGATGATAATCAGACTGATGTCATTGACGCGTTTAACACTACATCCAGATATTTGGACGATATTTTAAACATTAATAATGTTTATTTTGACAATATGGCAAGTCAAATATACCCTTCAGAGCTCCAACTTCATAAAGCCAATACCTCTGATACCAAAGCCGCATTTTTGGACTTGCATTTGTCTATTTCTAATGATATTATATCTACCAAAATTTATGATAAACGTGACGACTTTGATTTTGAAATTGTCAATTTTCCATTTTCAGATGGTGATGTTCCTCTCATTACATCCTATGGAGTCTATATCTCTCAACTCATTCCTTTTGCTATAGCATCTAGCTATGTTGCTGACTTCAACACTCGCAATAAATTCTTAACTCAGAAACTTCTTAAACAAGGCTATCGGTATCATAAACTTTGCAAAACCTTTTCTAAATTTTATAGACCATACTATGATTTGATTTCTAAATTCCAAGTTGGACTTAAATCTCTCTTGCGCCAAGGACTTTCTGAACCTGATTTCTATTGTGACTTGGTGTAGAAGTTGAAGAAGATTGTTCGCTCTAATAATTTTTCAGCGCAGTTCGTTAAAATAATTTCCCATTATAAAAAGAATGGCTATAACATTAATTTATTGCAACAGACTGCATGCTTGGTGGTCAACCCAATCTTGGTTGGCAATTTTGCTTTTCTCTTTAATTGCACGCCGTTGGAACGGACTTCAGACTCTATGATGGTTCCAACTTCTAGACTTATCTATTGATGAGATGGTGGGGGCCTGATGCTTTGGCTGTTTATCGGGCCCACCGGGGTTTATCTGTTGGATTTCTTTTGCTCTGGTATTCAGTTTTTTTACTGTTGAGTCCTTATCTTGGCTTTATCTCCTTGTTATATCTTGATTTATATGGTTTAGGAGATGATGCATTGATAAGTTAGGGGTCTTTCATGCAAACCAAACATAAGTGTCTTGATCCACACCTGAATTAAGGGTGAGATTGGCGCCTTTAAACACTTTTAAGCCCTCCAGTAAAATATTTTACTGACCATTCCAAGGCAGGACTTTCATTGTGGATTTTTTATGTTTTTTTTCTGTCTTGTGTTTGCTATGCCTTTGTGCGCTTCTGTTTATATGTGCTTTGTGGTCACCTGCTGGGAAAGGGCTGACCTCTTGGCTCTCGTTTGTGGTTTTTAACTTTGAATTTGTCACTTTCCCAATTGGTATACAGGGTCAGGTGTGGTACTTGATTATATCGATTCCTGATCTTTACACCCTTACTTATTTTTACAGTATTAAAAGATGCCATAAATTAATTGCTTTTAAAGGTTGTTTTGATAAAAAAAACAGAACTAGAAAAGATGTTAATGAAACACTATGCCCCAACCCTTTGCTTGTCAAGAATTAAAGGTTCATAACTCAAGGGGGTCAATTCAAGTTTGCTAGCTTAAATAAGTTTCGAGATATCTTGATTATTGGTTTTCAATGCCCAAACTTGCAAAGGGCAATAACTCAAAAAATATTTTTTTTTTTTTTTTAATTTTCACCATGTTACTACTCATAATCAGCTGACCAAGTTTGAAGCTACCTCCTGTAATAGCTTTTGAGATATCTTGATTACATGTTTTCAATGCCAAAATTTGCAAAGGGCGATAACTGGGAAAAAATTAAACTTTTTTTTTAAATTTTTACCAGGTTATCTACTCATTATCTTCTATCAGCTGACCAAATTTGAAGCTACTTGCTGTAATAGTTTTTGAAATATCTTGATTACAATTTTTCAATGCCAAAAGTTGCATACCAAGTTTTCTCTGTTCAAATTTACAAAGGGAAATAACTAAAAAAATCACTTTTTTAATTTTCACCATGTTATCTACTCATTATGCTCTATTAGCTGACCAAGTTTGAAGCTCATAGCTGTTATTGTTATTGAGATATCTTTATTACAAATTTTCATTATGACACTTTAAAAGGGGCATAACTCCACAAAGGGAGATACACAAGACTGAAAAAATATGTCAATTACTTTTTGATGAGGAATCCATATATAAAATTTCAAATCTGTATCTTAATAAATTTTGTAACGGACGCACGGATGAACAAGCTCAAAGCCCCTTCAACTTTTCCAAAGTTGGGGGCATTAAAACGATCTCTAATTGTGGAAAACTAGGTACAAACACATCAGACGGCTTACTCAGACAAAACCAAAAACAAAATGTCCTACATAGGAAATAGTTCCGATAACAAATCCATTTTAAACGCAAATGTCAGTAATAAAAACTTTGTTTACAATAATTCAATGAGTTTTTACCAACTGAAAAAAAACTTTGTTTACAATAATTCAATGAGTTTTTACCAACTACGAGGGGGGTTCAATATGTAATGAAAACAGCCCAGTATATCCCAAAGTTTTATATTTACACACTTCATAATTACTTTTCTTAAAATATCTGTTTCTTGGCTAAATAAATGTAAACTTGCAATTGTCGAGCTCCTTACCTAATTTACACAAGCCACTTTCAAGATAGGGTACTGAAGTACACTGCGATATGAAATAAAACAATGTTTTCAAAAGCAGATAACTACATGAACGAGGGGTATTTTCAATCTGCTCCTGCGTGTGGTAAATTTCCATATATTGGTGAGCTATACCTGCAAAATTGTTTGATATTGCTTTATATTCTTTGAAATACTGAGGCTGTCATTTTGGTTAAAGTCCTCCTTGATGCTACATTTTCTGGCATTCCATTGACAGAGTCGTTTTTGCGTGAACGAATACATAGCGAAAATTTATACGAAAATCATTGGTAACATTTTTTCTGGTCGCTTTGATGTTCATTTGCAAGTAATACAGCCGATTTTAAAATTTCCATATTTAATCTCACTCATAAAGTACCCCCAAGTACGTCATTTGAAATTAGAAAATCACGTAAAAGAATGCCATCTCTGGCTTACACTGAAATGGATCAGACAAAATACCGCGTTTCATCGATGTTTGCATTCGGATGCATTATTTGGAAATTGTTACACGTATTTACATGTACATAATCTGGCTGGCTAATTTCAGACAATAAAATTATAGGAAACGAAAATGGTATACCACTCAGATGAGATGCTCCTAGATATTGGTTTCAGTTTAACTGATCTGCTGCCTATGCACTGTGTGTATTGAAACTTCTATACAATCAAAATTGTCCTTTCCTTGTGCAAAGCCACATTTCCGATTTTCAAGAACCATGCGCATTTTAGTGTAACGTCCATTGCTTTTAACGACGTCAACGTAAGAGGGGTAACGTAATAAAACCGTTTGCACGAGAAATCGGTAGCGTTCAAAATTTTTATCGTTATAGCAGATACAGGGGAAATGAGTCAGAAAACTATGGATATGTGATTCATGCATGTTAAATGTTTGTTTCAGAAAATACAGCATGCCTTTCTACCTTTGTTAAAATGAGTCTTTACAATTCGGAGGAAAATATATGCAGTGTATATTAGTGTGCTTTTTAAAAAGTGTGTAACTTATTAAATTTGGAAAGATAAACTAATGTTTCATGCACCATTTTAACGGCGACGCTTTGATCTTTCGTTTGGCATATGGCATAAGATCCTAACGCGTTTGTTGATGGAGTTATGAATAGGTTTTCATTACATATTGAACCCCCCTCGTAAACAGAGAAAAACATTTATGATCTTTCTGTCAACCTAGGCTCAGCATTAGTTTCCATAGTTTAATATGGTCAAAAGCTATAATTATTATACAGGTTGGCTGCTTTAAAGGAAAGCAAGAGCAGGGCCGTTGGACCATTTGTATGAAGATTTTCCTTTTTGAAAGGGATTTTTGGCTCACCTGAGCCGAAGGCTCATAGGTGAGCTTATATTATACCTAAGCTCCAGTGTCCGTCTGTCATCTGTCCATCCATCTGTCGTTGTTCTCATGGTTAAACATCTTCTCTGAAACAGCTTGGCCAATTAAAGCAACATTTTGTGTGAAGCCTTCTTGGGTAGGAGGAACCAAACTTTGTTTGCGGCATCTGGGTCACATGATCAAGATGGCTGCCACGCCATATATGGTTAAAACCCTTCAAACATCTGGAACAAGCAGACCGATTTCAACAAAACCTACTTTATAGCATTGGGAATTGAACTCAAATGATGACCCTCGATTGATCTTGGCCTATTTTGCAGCAAGGTCAAATCGTACAACTCAGCCTTTCTATAGGAAAAGGTGAACACTGAGTTTTATATTTTTCAGAAACTATTGCAGCCTGGGACCTAAAAGTTGGTAGATGCAGACAACTGATTTAATCAAGGTTTGTAAGTATTCAATGTCAATGTCTTATGCGTGTGAAAATTAAAACTTTTTTTCTCAGAAGCCACTGGGCCATTTTAAGCGACTGCACGAAGTGCAAAGAGCTATTGTTGTCACCACTGTTGTACCCTTTCCGTGGCATTGGGTTCTCGTCACACTGCATTAAAGTTTTCTAGAAGTCCATATCTTGACAACCACATATCAGAAAGCATTCATACATGCACCATAGATACCTTGTGGTGTTAACTTTCATTCCATGACATCGGACCCTGAAGTCCATGCCGTTAGGAGGGGTGCGGCGAGAGGTCAAAATCAAGTACATATCCATCAGATAGGATTTTTGCGTGTTTTCTAGAAGTCCATATTTTGACAATCATTTGTCAGAAAGAATCCATCTTTACACCATAGATACCTTTTAGGATTATCTTTTATTCCACAACATGGGGCTCCAGGGTCCGTTCCAGGGGGTGGTGCTAAAGGTCAAAATCTAGTACATATCCAAAAGATAGGGTTTTTGCGTTAAAGTTTTCTAGAAGTCCATATTTTGACAACAAATGTCAGAAAGTATTCATATTTACACCATAGATACCTTGTAGGGTTGGCTTTCATTTCACAACATCGAACCTTTATTTGTCATGTATGTTTGTTGACCATAAAATATGTTTAAACTGTACAATATTAATCCATAAGCTTATTGTTATAATTGTGCATATCGTATTAACCAAATTGTGTATGTAAGTTGTCAGATACAAGGAAATGAAAAGCTTTCAACATAATGCTGGCCACATGACCAATAATGGCTGCTGCGCCCATATATGGTACATGTAATGATTCTTCATACATCTTCTCCAAATCCAGTGAAACGATTTCCATGAAACTTGGTATGTAGCATTGGGGACTCAAGCCCATCAAAATTTGTTCAAATGATGACCCTAGTTTGACATTGAGCTATTTTGAGGCAAGGTCAAATTGTGTACTTTAGGCTTTTCTATAGGAAAACGTAAAAACAGTGGCTTTTTCAGAAACTATTGCATCCGGTGGCCTGAAAGTTGGTAGCTGCAGACAAGTAATTTAGTAAATGAAGGTGTAAGTATTGAAGGTCAATGGCATTTCTTGACCTTGTCCTCTTGTCATTAACATATGAAAATTAAAACTGGCTTTTCTCAGAAAACACTTGGCCATTTTTAATCAAATTTTGTATGTAAGCTTCCAATACAAGGAAATGAAAATTTATTAACATGATGCTAGTAGCATGTCCAAGATGGCTGCTACACCCATATATGGTATATCCCCTTCACCCATATATGGTATAACCCCTTCAAAAATCTTCTCCGGAAGCAGTGGACTGATTTCAATGAAACGTGATTTGTAGCATGGGAGACTCAAAGCTTATGATAGGCTGCTGGATTTTGCATTTTTAACCCAAACACTTTGGAGTAATAAAAAACTTCCAAAACAACGCTGAACTTTTGCCCGTTAAAATTCACTTATTTAGGCAAAATTTCATTTCAATTTTATTAGCGTTTGGTCTAAAATAATGAGTTTGAAAAGTGACCGATTAGAACTTGGGGTTTCTGTTTGGAAAATATCAAACGGGGTTATAGTTTGAAGGCCTGGGACGGCCCCACGAGTTGACTTAGGGGGTGGGGCATAGGTAAAAATTGAACATTAAAAAATTTCAGAATATGGTCATGTAGCATATCAAATTAAAGGGGATGACGGAAGCAGAAACATTGTAGTAAAGGGAAAGGAGTATAGAGCTCCATGTAAGCACAAAGTGTCATTACATACACCCTCGACCCCTGGGGTTGGGTCAAAATACTTTTCCTGAAAGTAGTCATGTTGCATAACAATTTAAAAGGAATGGAACTTAGAGCACCATGCAAGCACATAATTATTATGTCCTTACACATTCCCTCAACCAATTGTGCCGGGCTTTCCCGATTGCCCACCTCCCAAAAACTCGGATACACATTAACTTTCAACCCATGAGCGCACTTTCTTTCGACAGTTGTGCGGTTGAAAGTCTTAACTGGACTTAAAACTCCTCTCTTGGCTATAAAATTTCCCAAAACACTCGAAATCATAAAAAATGCAGAAAATTTATTGCGTAAATGACGTTTAGCGTGAAAACAGTAAGGATTATGGATATTAGGGCATTTTCAAGAAAGAGTAGAGAAAAGTAGGCGCAAAACAAAATGTAAGAAAAAGTAGGGCCAGCTTGAAAACTTGTATATCTTTTCACCGCCTTAACACCTATACCAGCATTATTGCGATTTCGTACATTGTATTTCATTCGTACACACCTCCGCTAAACGTGTTATAGGAGTCAATCCGGAATTCACATGTCCAAGAACACAGGTCTGTGACAAAGAAATGTTTTATTTCAGCTTTAGATAGTGTCTATTCGGCTCTTCTTCACCCGTATATTAATAATTATGACCCTTATTTGCAATAAGGATTTTTCCTCCACCTGCATAATCCAGATTCTTTGAGATTATCACAAAGTTTCATGATGTTCGGCGCATGAATTCAGTCATTAAACGTGTATTTCATTGCATTTAATTGACTTACCAAAGATTGGACTATCCATGTTTCATTTCTTCATATTTTTCTTCAAAACCATTTCGATCTAGATCTAGCTACTTGAACTATAGGCCCTCTTCTTGCAGGATACAGCGATGACATTACGCAAGTATAAAAGTCGGTTTTGAATGTATATGCCAAATAACGACAATGGCTTATGGAACATCACAGGGGGTTAACTCAGTCACAGTGATTCTTTATGAAAGTTGTCAATGATGCTTTATGAAAAGGTTACAGGTGCTTTATGATTTCCTTAATCAGTATAAGGTAGGTGATGGGAAACTGCATAAAACGTAAGATTTTCGAAGCCCGAAAGTATTTTATTTTTATTAATTCATATAATTGAAAAGCTAAAGGTTTTTACTCTGTCGGTCTTTACACGGAAGGTTTATGTGTCAGGGATTAATGAGCGGTTAAATTCAGATATTGTTAAAACCCATAACAAAAATCAGTATATTTATCAAAGTACATATTCTATCAAAGATAGTGTGCATACATCTTCAAGTTCAATCTAAATGTGTTTGAAAAAATCAATTTTCTCCTCATGTAAAACTATAGATGGCTTATTTTAAATGACTAATGCTTGGTAGTCAACCCAATCACGGTTGGCAACTTTGCTTTCCTCTTTAATTGCACGCTGGTGGGTCGGACTTCAGACTCTATGATGGTTCAGACTTAAAGACTTATCTATTGATGAGATGGTAGGGGCCTGATGCTTTGGCTGTTTGTCGGGCCCACCGGGGTTTACCTGTTGGATTTCTTTTGCTCCGGTATTCAGTTTAATTTACTGTTGAGTCCTTATCCTTGCTTTATCTCCTTGTTATATCTTGATTTATATGTTTTAGGAGATGATGCATTGTTAAGTTAGGGGTCTTTCATGCAAACCAAATATTTATGTGTCTTGATCCACATCTGAATTAAGGGTGAGGTTGGCGCCGTTAAACCGGTTTAAGCC
This sequence comes from Loripinus fragilis, assembly GCA_964019695.1. Classification (NCBI taxonomy): domain Eukaryota; kingdom Metazoa; phylum Mollusca; class Bivalvia; order Lucinida; family Lucinidae; genus Loripinus; species Loripinus fragilis. The sequence goes on from CAXHUL010000419.1 coordinate 118,740, forward strand.
CTCCAGTAAAATATTTTACTGACCGTTCCAAGGCGGTACTTCTTTTGTGGATCTTTTATGTTTTTGTTCTGTCTTGTGTTTGCTATGTTTTGTGCGCGTCTGTTTATATGTGCTTTGTGGTCACCTGCTGGGAAAGGGCTGACCTCTTGGCTCTCGTTTGTGGTGTCTTCTGTGAGTTTGTCACTTTCCCATTGGTATCCTGGGTCAGGTGTGGTACTTGATTGTATCGATTCCTGATCTTTGCAACCTTATTACTTTTAATATTGACAAGCCAAAAACTGGTGGTAAAGAATCAGTAACCTATTTTGGTAACAGGTTCTTTACCTGTTCGAATGATGGATAACTGGTTCTTAATGAAAGGGTTCGGATGCTTTATGAAAGAATTTGCAAAGATGTAAATGGTTTTAGAATCAAATATCAAGGCAATTAGACCTATTACTGCAGCCCTAACTTGTTTATTGATTAAATTAAGACTTAACATTCCAGTCAACAATATTTCTGCCATGTTGGGACACCTCCAAGAGACAGGGAAAGACTAAAAGGGCCCAATCCCATCCAAATTTGCCATAAGTCAAGCAAATCTCACCCTATCATTACGATTAAGGTTAAGATTTATTTCAATATTATATCAGTGATGCCGAGACATAGCCTCTGATTTCGTTTAATTTAACTGTTGATTTGATTTGTTGTCTATAGTAAACAGTTTTGGGTCATCTTAACTACAATATTCCTATGCAACTCTACTGTTGGGCAGTTTACCATTACTTTTGCTCATTCTTATATAAGTAACTGGCAACTTGGTCTTCTGGACTCATCAGGAGAGGAAACAATTCTCCATGAAAAATATGCTTGTTGCGATCTCCTGTCTGCTTGAATATTAAGCAGATAGGCAACTGACCGAGCTTCAGAGTTCAGATTGTTAGCTAAGCATCGCATGTGCGTGCCAGAGGGTGGGGGACAGAGGGTTTGCATCCCACCTGGAAGATCACAAGTTGTTATATGTTTCCTTAGAAATACTGTTATTGACAACCTCGAGAAGAAGTAGGACCCCTTGGGTCCAATTGCTTCGAAAGGGAGGCCAGGTCCGGACTGCCCCCCTATGAAAAAACTTAAATAAAGTTTTCAGGACACCCACCCCCCAGACATAATTTTCTGGATCCTCCCATGCATCGTGCATCCAGTACTGTAGCATTGTATCCGAGACATCAATATGTCTTTTTCGAAACTCCCAATAGGAGCATGTGCTGGATTGATGGGGTTGGGTGGCTCAGCGTATGTTGAAGGGTCTTAACATGAATTAGTGAGAGTTGAGCCTGACAGTACAGTGTAGGAGCATTTGGTTTGTTCGTTTGCTTGTTTTGATTTGCTTGGCTTGACTCTTTACGTCCGAGTCAACAATCTTTCGGTCTTGTCGGGATGGGTCTACCTGGGTGGATTCAGTACTAAGCAGCGGGTAAAATGTCTGTTTGCTTTGATATTTTTCATCCCATTCGGATCGGGACGATTTCTTATCCTTCTGCTTTATACCAGTTGCGGTGTCTTGCTCTAGGACACAACACAGTGACTCTGACGTCTGTGAGTCTCGAACTAACTAACCTTCAATTGAGCCACTGGGCCCCACACAGGCATTAAAGATTAAGGCAAAAATTGCCCATAATAACTTTAATCGTATGTGATAGTCTACTCTTGATAAACAATAAGAGACATGCAGACAACAACTATTTACATGTTTAGATTCTCAAAAGAAACGTCTCATTTAGACGATTCTTTTGAGTACCCAGAAAAAATACAAATGATTTTTTTTCAAAATTCGCAAACTTACCTCGCCTAATGATATATCCAATCATTAGAATCTAACAAAAAACCTATGAAAAGCAGACTATTTGTGAACCCAGACGCCAGATTTCTCATTCTGGATACCCGCAGTATTATAGTTCTCTTCGCTGGAGTTGTTTTCTCATAATTTGAAAAACGAAACAACATCTAGCAATGCACAAAGCTGGTGCAGTATTGATAAAAATACCGGGTAGGCGGCAATCGAAAACGCTCTAAACAATCGACGAACGCGGATAAAAATCGCAAGAAACGGTGTTTACGATTGCCAATCGGGCGACAAATGACAATAGAAAACATTTTCTATCGATTTTTGATTTACGTTCGTCGATAGTATTAACGTTTTCGATTGCCGCCTACCCGATGTGATAAAGAAAGTTTACGGCTTTTGTGTCAGTACGGGCGATAATCCTCACTTAAGCCTTTAATACGGCTACGCTTACGGCACATCAAAAGTTTTGGCCATTAAAAAGACAAGCTTCATTTTCATTGGTTCTGTTCATGTATATGCGAACATTATCCTTTTTAAGCATTAACTAAGTCACATACATCGGGGAAAGGATGCGTGTGATTTAGTGGAGGGGGTACCCTCAAGTACTCTTTCTACAAAAGCTTGGTCCCCCTCCCCCGCATCCCGATAAAAATTACAGGATCCGTCCTTGAATAGCTTCTGATGTAGCACGAAAAGTGATTAAAGCATACAAGCTGGCTCCAAGGCGCTCCGTGTATTTTCTTCTTGAGCTGTAAAAGCTAGCTAGACTTGAAATATTGGGTGTAGTTTTTAAAATTGACAGAAAACAACAAAGATGCGGACAAATCTGCACCATCTGTCTGCGAAATTGCAAAAACATGTCTTCATTCGGTGAGTGACAATCAAGCATAAAAAATCAAAGGATGACTGGGCTTACGTCAGATGCAACCTAAAAAGCCAGCCAAAAACTGCGTTTTATCATTACACCCAAGTCGGCTGCTTCATATAATACATTTGTTTAGATTATTGACTAATATATTAGCACAGAAGCACACTTGAACAGTCTGTTCTAGGTCTACATTGTTTGCCTAAGAGGCTTCAAAAATTGTACAAATTAAAGCAATTCTAAAGTCGATGTCCATGCACGTTAGAAGAAAATATTTCTAGTCTTACCATAAACAAGAATGTTTTTTTTTTTTTTTTTGGCGAGGTACTTCTATTACAGAGCGGACACGATTAAATAAAAAAATCTACAATTTTCCGTTTTAACTTGTCATTTTTTTAAAAAAAATGGGTAATACAGACTTAAAGTCCTTGTGTATTACAAGTCGTCTTTTGTTGATTGATATCTGTTTTATGAAGATATCTTAAACTGTTATTGAGATACAGAGAGGATTCGAAGCATGTATGATCGATGGACAGACATCTGAGTTGAAGTTGTTACCTTGAACTTGAGAGATGGTGGCTGAGTGTTGTGCCAATATATTAGATTCCGGGTGTAACAGCTTCTGACCAGGTTTGAGCCAAAGGTGTGACCTTGACTTTGGGAGTTGGTGGTTAAGTGGTGTATGCGACATACCTTCGTGGGATCAGTTATAACCATGTGAATTTATAATCAAAATATAATGAGATTGGCCTACCCGGGCACGAAACCCATAGTTACAGCGTGGGTCACAGATTTTGGGTCAAAGCTGTGATTAAACTGATATTGATACATATGTGCTTCCGCGAGTAACCCTGTCTTTAATGGTTGCGAACAAGAAAGGCACATACCAGCCAGCGCATCCGCGCAATCTTATCAGCGTCTTTGTTTATCGCTTATTGGAAAGTATCGTATCTAGATGTGCTACAAGCAAAAATTTATTTTTCTAGCAAGTCTCCGTAGCTAAGCAGGATGGTTTGAATCTCACTTTGTCGGAAACACCGAAGACAGGGTTTCTCGCGTCGCGGCCCAATTATAAAGTCTGATGAGATATGATTTTTTATTCATATGTTTTTTTTTATTTTTAATTGATATTGATGTATTTTAACTAAATCATCATTCCTCTAAAATACTTCATCTTTTGCTTTTTCTTCTACTATCTCATAGATGTTTGAACAGACATAAATTAATTTTCTGGACAGCATAAGATAAGATGTGGAATGGTAGCTCTTGCTTTTTTGTTTGGTTTGATTATGTCCCAGTCAACAATCTTTCAGCTATGTCGGGACGGGTCTTCCTGGGTTGAACCAGTATTAAGCAAGAATAAATGTGTCTTGCTCAAGGACGCAACGCAGTAACGCCGGTGTGGCTCGAATCCGCAACTCATTGGTTCTGAGTCAAGCACTCTATCAATCAGCCACAGCACTCCTTTGGAATGGTAGCGGTTGGTATGGATTCATAGGGACAATATTAGCATCTACGACGAATATCAGTCCAGTGGTACACATTCATGCTATCGGTAATATTCATATGAGTGTATAATTTTATTGGGTCCCGTAGCTCAGTCGGAGGCAAGCTCAGCTGTTCATCAAGGGTTCACGAGTTCCATTGCGACCCAACCAAAGTCCAATATTTCCTTGAGATTGGTCATGACAACAGATATACGTTCATTCGCCACCTTCCGTTGATTCAAGAAGTGAAAGTATGTGCAAACAGTACTGTTTTATAACCTTATTCCACACAGGGCCCGAATCCCACGAATCGCCACAAAGTGACAAATATTTGGATTCGTGGCTGAAACGTACTCAGTTCGCGAAGGTCTTAAGTGAATTATACAGTCCGTAGTCATTTCTTGCGATTCGTAGGCCTATTGGGATTTCGGATCAAAAGATTTGAAATGTTCAAAACTTGGCCACGAATTCCCCGATTCGAAAATTCGTGCTTGATTCGTAACAAATTCCTAATGCATTCTTGGACATTTTACATGCAACTGAATTGTAATAGATTCGGATACGTTCTAAGGCATTCGTAACTACTCTTATTTCATTCGTGGGTAATCCGGAAATTAAGACAAGCAATAAAACCAAGGAAGAGATGGTAGAAGGACTTCCCTTGGAGTAACTACCCCCTCACGCGCATACATTCGAGCCAGTCCTGGAAGTGGAAACAGATTTGGCAGATTCAGGAGCACAATCAGGATCAGTCAGTAACTCCTGACTGGTGGTTTTGCTGATGGCGAACTACAATATTTTTCCAAAAGTAAGTAATGGTGCAAAGATCAGGAATCGATACAATCAAGTACCACACCTGACCCAGGATACCAATGGGAAAGTGACAAACTCACAGAAGACACCACAAACGAGAGCCAAGAGGTCAGCCCTTTCCCAGCAGGTGACCACAAAGCACATATAAACAGACGTGCACAAAACATAGCAAACACAAGACAGAACAAAAACATAAAAGATCCACAAAAGAAGTACCGCCTTGGAACGGTCAGTAAAATATTTTACTGGAGGGCTTAAACCGGTTTAACGGCGCCAACCTCACCCTTAATTCAGATGTGGATCAAGACACATAGATATTTGGTTTGCATGAAAGACCCCTAACTTATCAATGCATCATCTCCTAAAACATATAAATCAAGATATAACAAGGAGATAAAGCAAGGATAAGGACTCAACAGTAAATTAAACTGAATACCGGAGCAAAAGAAATCCAACAGGTAAACCCCGGTGGGCCCGACAAACAGCCAAAGCATCAGGCCCCTACCATCTCATCAATAGATAAGTCTTTAAGTCGGAACCATCATAGAGTCTGAAGTCCGACCCACCGGCGTGCAATTAAAGAGGAAAGCAAAGTTGCCAACCATGATTGGGTTGACTACCAAGCATGCAGTCTGTTGCAATACATTAATGTTATAGCCAATCTTTTTATAATGGGAAATTATTTTAATGAACTGCGCTGAAAAATTATTAGAGCCAACAATCTTCTTCAACTTATACACCAAGTCACCATAGAAATCAGGTTCCGAAAGTCCTTGGCGCAAGAGAGATTTAAGTCCAACTTGGAATTTAGAAATCAAATCATAGTATCGTCTATAAAATTTTGAAAAAGTTTTGCGAAGTTTATGATACCGATAGCCTTGTTTAAGAAGTTTCTGAGTTAACAATTTATTGCGAGTGTTGAAGTCAGCAACATAGCTAGATGCTCTAGCAAAACGAATGAGTTGAGAGATATAGACTCCATAGGATGTAGAACGAGGAACATCACCATCTAAAAACGGGAAATTGACAATTTCAAAATCAAAGTCGTCACGTTTATCATAAATTTTGGTAGAAACAATATCATTAGAAATTGACAAATGCAATTCTAAAAATGCAGCTTCGGTATCAGAGGCATTGGCTTTATTAAGTTGGAGCTTTGAAGGGTATATTTGACTAACCATATTGTCAAAATAAACATTATTAATATTTAAAATATCGTCCAAATATCTGGAAGTAGTGTTAAACGCATCAATAACATCAGCCTGCTTATCATCAGAAAGAGACATCATAAAGTCCCTTTCATAACAAAACAGGAATAAATCTGCAACCAGGGGAGCACAATTAGTGCCCATAGGAATCCCAACAACTTGTCTATAGAGCTTGGTGCCAAATCGAATAAAAATGTTGTCCAACAAAAAGGTCAGCGCATCACATACATTTTGACACGACCATGCATGATATTTTTTAGGTTTTTCTGAAGTAAAGAATGCATTTCTGTCACTACATGCAAGGTAAGGAGAGCCTTCTCTCTGGAAGGTATTTTCAATAAGATCAATAAGTTTATTTTAATTAAATTATGAGGTAAAGTAGTGTAAAGAGTAGAAAAATCATAAGTAGACAAACTGGTCGCATTGAAATCTCTAGCTTTAAGTTTATCTAAAATTTCACCTGAATTTTTAATCGACCAAAATAGGTTTTTACCGGATCTCTCATATACCTTTTCACAATATTTGATAACATGTTTTTTAACAGCTGTAAGACACGACGTTAACAATTTAGAAAGTTCTGTTGTCGTACAAGAACTAGAATTTGCAATAAATCTTGCTTTATAGGGTTTTTTATGGAGTTTAGGTAACCAGTACAACGTAGGAACTTTGTCAAAGAGTCAGCACCAGGGCCTATCGAAATTAACGTAGTTGTTTTCTTCTAGCTATATAAGTAGCTGTTTTAGACACTAGGGATGGGTATCGCCAAAAATATCGTATCGCGATATATCACGATACGGGACCAGTATATCGCGATACATATCACGATACGTATCACAAGATTTAACTTAAGTGTGAGAATGGTTCCTCTGTGTTTTCAACTAAAATAAGCACAAATACATGTATATTGTGAATAACTCAGGCCATAAGCTGGGGGGGGGCTTGAGAGAAATATATGTTGTCTCCCTAGACTGACTTACTTCTCCCTATTCAAATAAGAGAGCAGTTTACATACAAATTTAACTTATCCTTATGTAATGAATTAACTGTAAATATTGTTTGTAAACTTTTGACAAAGTGGTATACTCAGTAAAGGAACAGCCAGATTAGTATTAGCAAGATATTTTTAACGCCTTACGCATGTATTCGCTTTTCTGTTGCCAAGGATGGAATAACTACTTTAAGTTTCACAAAAAACCTTCACTTATGCAGAATGTACACTTAAGAATCCACTATCAGCTAATGCATAGTTAAAATATACACCCTAGTCACCAGTCCAGTGGCTTGAAAGAACATTAAGATCGTATAAAGATGTAAACATCTATATGGCCTTCAATGCTATGACAAATTCCAACAACTTATGGTTACTATAAATAGATTTGAAAATATCCCGATATGGCCAAACTGTATCGCGATACGTATCACAAAAATAAAACATCGCGATATACCTGTAAGAACAATCATTTTGGAACTGACCCCCCCCACCCCCCACCCCCCTTATTAATAGGTTATTGTACATCGAGGTGAATTCGGCATTCAGGCCGAATCCAGCCGAATCCCGTGAATATTCTTAACTGTTTCTTACCTATTTCGTAACTGTTTGTTTGTTTGTTTAGTTGATTTACGTCCCAAGTCAACAGCTATGGTCTTTGCGGGACGGTCAGTTCATCTAACCACACTTTTTCCTGGGCAAGCTTGAACAAGCAGTTAACCAGTACTTCGTGCACATACTTTCGCTTGTAACTGACAACAACCCTTCTTGAATGATACAGCGGAAGGGAGGAGAATGACCGTAGAAATTATTTCATGATCAATCTCCACGAAAGTATGGGACCGGGCCGGGATCGAACTCGCGACCCCTGGATCTGCAGTCAGACTCGCATCTGTGGCCAGACATGTTACCGACTATTTCGTAACTGAATCATAGAACATCACGAATGGATTGGAAAAAAAACAATTCTCCACGAATCCTAACATTTTTCGATTCTTGATGATTCGGGGGATTTGTGGTCTGTGGGGAAATATGGCATTACCGCTTAGCTAAGCTCGCCCAGTAAAGTGAGGGATGCCCTAACATGAAGGAAAAATTGTTGACTTTCCCCTCGCCTACCCCCCTCTCCTACCTCCCCAGACCCTGGAGATGGGGTCAATAGGTCAAATTCAACTTTTTCCAGAACAGCATCAACACAAACCAACAAAGACATTTGTACCAGGAGAACATGCGAGGATCCAGGATTTTTTGTCAGGCGGGGGGGGGGGGGGGGATGCATTCCAGGCTCCTCAACTTATTTTACAGTTTACAGAGGGGGTCCAATGGTTTTATTACACATTTTCCAGGGGGGTCTAACTTTTTCCGGGGGGGGGGGGGGGTCCAAATGCTAATTTCTATAGAAACCCATATTATTATAACTTGTGATTTTCCAGGGGGGTCTAGACCCCCTTATTCCCCCTCTGGACAATGTGGCATTTTGGCACAAATGGGCTCCTTTTAAGCTTTGAAACTCCAAATGCTAATCGGTTAATAGTTTTAAGTGACTAGCAAAGGCTCTGATCAGACTGTGCATATGCGCAGGCTGTCTAAGCCTTAAAAATTGGTGCTCGCACATACCGCATTGTTGGCAATCTCATATTGCGGCCCATTTATTGGTGCAAAAATGCATTACGGCTGTATATCAGGACGAAATTGCATTTGCCTCATAAAGAACTTGTAACTTCTTTCATAAAGAATATGTAACAACTTTCTAAAAGAAACTGTAACCCGGATTTTAGTCTCATAAAGCATTTGTAACCTTTCATAAAGAACCATTAACTTCGAAATTTTTTGAAATTGGCTAAAACGTATATTTAACGAAGATTTTAAGCTTCAGATACCAAATTTATAATATAATGGTTTGTTTCCAAGCATGTTTTGCTCGCTAAAACTATGAAATAAACACATATGGCATTTTGTGCAACTTAGCATCTCTATAGTTATTGGTGAATTGTTGGACAGCTTAACTGTATGATAAATGCATAGACTATCATAAAACATGCTGCTTATATGTCTTTTAACAAACTTTGACTCTAAAATGGTCTAATATTAACATTTTCACCCCGTGTCTGGCATGAGCATCGCATCTTGTCAAGAATCATTAACCCAAAGTAAAGAATCTGTAACCCTTTTCATAAAGCATCATTAACAACTTTCATAAAGAATCACCCCGCACTGTGACTGAGTTAACCCCCTGTGAACATGGGCGTTTAAATTTCTTTCGGATTTAGGGGAGACCGGGGCTAGTTCGGCCCCATTTTAGAAAATGTACAATTTTTGAAAGACTATAACATCTAGGTCTGCGAAACCTATATATTTAAGTTAGGAAGAATAGGGCGGTACAAGCCCCGGTAACCCCAACAGGCCTCGAAATATCTGAAAATAGGCACTTGCCCTGCATCACAAAATTTATTGGCATACATGGGGAAAATTTATTTTCACTAGAAATATCAAAATATTCACTTGCCCTGCAGCCTTAGGCACTCGTAAATACGAGCGGACGAGTACTATTTTCGAGCCCTGCCCAACCATGTGTCTCTGTACGATAAAGGGTAATCTTCATTCAAGGAGAACAGGTCATGATGGCCGAACTTGCCCCGTCATGGGGTAAGTTCGGCCACCCCTCGGGGCAAGTTCGCCAGGCCTATTATTATACAGTCAAACTTCTGCAGTTGGGATTGCAAAGGGCCAAGAAAATGTAACGGCATTACCCTAGCATATGGACTATTCGAGTTGGTTCTTCGGAATACAAATTAACCAAAAATGAGCCTGGAAATGTCGTACTAAATTGTCCGTGTCTAAGACATTTTTTTTTACTTTTGACGTCAATGTAAAAATGGCGATCTGAAACGTTTGATGTAATAAACGCCATGTAAGTTTGTCGTTGCGCTATATATGAACACGAATATAAATTTAGGATCCATGATATGAATATCCCTTTACAAAATAGGTGACCTAAAATACAACGGCAAATATTTTATGTAAGTGTGGGGCAAGTTTGGCTAAGGGCCGAACTTGCCCCGCCTTAAGTGGCCGAACTTGCCCCAGACAGACTATTTCCAAATATCCCATGACCGCTCCTTTTAAGATGCAGGAGAAGAAATTACCAATGTTTTATATCGAAGCATATAATCCTTTTGTAATAAAAATATTTAGCATGCTTCACATGCTAAATATAGCCATATGCCGAACATGCTCCCAGGCCGAACTAGCCCCGGTCTCCCCTACCCTTTAAGCAACCACAAACTTGAAATAGAGCAGGGTCGTTATAAAATGGAGTTGAAGATGAAATACATTTCCTATTGAAATGCTCTGTTTTAGAGAAGATAAGGAAAACTATACATCCAATGATTTATAAATTTTATCTTAACTCTGAGAATTTAAGTGACACAGATAAATCTATTTGGAATATGACCACTGAAGATCACGACATGCTTCACTTATAACAACAGCTTATTTCATTTTTATTTTGGAAGAGAGAATAATATGGTGAGTTAATTTTGTTTGTTTTTGTTGCTTTACGTCCCAAGTCAACAGCTATGGTCATTGGGGGACGGTCAGTTCACTTAACCACACTTTTTCCTGGGCAGGCTTGAACAAGCGGTTAACCAGTAATTTGTGCACATACTTTCGCTTGTAACTGACAACAATATGGTGAGTTAAGTCGCATTGTTAGCTCACATTGTTTTGAATGTCATTTGATATGATGTTCCGTTCTATATTTGAGAATAAGCTGCTGCTGGCTTTTCCCGGCGAGGAACTGTCAAACACCATTGTGGGGTTGGTAAATTAAGATTGCTGGCCGTGGACGATCTTGGGCTTCCTGGAGTAAGCCAGAGAGTTTCGATTGTTAATGAGAATTTTACTGTTGTTGATGTCTTATTTTGTCACATATTTTTGTCTTTCTCTGCTTTTTATGGGCGCATTTCATGTATTCATTGTCAAATGTTATGTGATTTGCAAATGAATTGAGTTGTTGTTATGCACCAGTCATTTGTATGCCCCGCCCCCTTGAGTCGGGGACATATCAGGTAAGTGCCGTGATTTGACCTACGATGTGTCCTTGCAGTGCCGTGGACGTGCCAGGATTAATTTCCCACTTAAATAGCCTGGAAAAACAGCGGGAGCTTATAATCTTAGGGGAAGATCAGTCTGTGTATCTGCACCAGCCCTTTTTGTTGTTGCCCAAATATTATATTTATTACTCGTACTTGCAAAATCCTAAATTTGAAGACTAAAATTGGCCTCTGTAGCTGAGTATGCCAGTTTGAATTGTTATAGGATGACAGGTTTACTCATGATGTGGCATGGACAAATGTAAACATACATAAGCCACTCCCAATTACTTTTTCATTTGGAACAACTCTCATTTGTTGTGTTCTGATGGTCAAGAATACAAGAACATATAAAGTTGCATTGTTTTATTCTTAAGGCTCCCTAGTGAAAGTATATGTGTGTCTGAAACCACTGGGCCAACTGAAGCCAGATTTCAAGTGCCACCACCATGGGATAGGGGAAAAGATGGGAAGCTTATTCAAATGATTTAGATCATTATCAATCCCCGGGAGCATTTAGCAGGGATTTTACCACAAAATTGCCCCCGCACTACAGGGCTTTTAGCAGGGCTTTAAAAATTTAAAAAAAACGCTATTCCCCTAGGGGGCGGGGAATACAAATGACTGGTGCATTAGATCTATATCAAACAATAATGTCAGTATGGAAAGCGCGCACTAGCTGACCCAATATACTGCAAACTGAGGTCAGTCAAGGCGTTAGACCATGTAACGTCCCTTTTACGCTTGAAAGCGGGTTTAATTAAAGGGATAATTCACACCTTTTTTCAAATGTGATTATTATAGAGTTTACAGTATGGCAAGAATAATCCCTCATTAAATGTTTGTGAATGCCCTTCTAATAGCCCGTAATTAATCACTTTTGCTTCTTAATGGGAGTCTGGTCATTCTCAGGTCAATGATCTCTACACACCAAAACTGGAATCACATCCACCTGCTTACACACTACCAAAGCAGAATTATAAATCAGTCAAAAGACAAAAAATAACAATGTTTCAGAGTAATGCTTTTAGCAGTGTGTGCATTGATGAGTATATGTTGATACTTGGTCCATATTTAATAATAAATTCTAAAATTAAAGTCTTAAAGCAATAATTATTACTATAGCAGACGACATATTTTGTAACAATTTTCTTCGTTTTGATAACAAAAAGACAGAATAAAATCAAGTGAAACTTATTGAAAAACAAAATACTTTTCATTTGACAGTTGTTACATTTTAATTTGCAATGATTTGGCTGTTGATTGTAACTAAAACGAACACCCATTATCCAATATTGAAATAAAGAAATTGACTGAAAGGTGCCGCTTCAATCATTTGCCAGACCAGTATATTGAGGTTAACTCAGGTTAATGTGTGCCAACAGCTGTAAGATGGCTGCTCCCTGAACGGCTATAAAAGCTTCTGTAATTAACTAACCAGATAGATAAATGATCTGTAAAAATAAAATTAGTCCATAACGAAATATTTATTTGTGAATAAAGTAAAATGTTAAAAAGCATGAACATACACTTTAAATACATGTAAACGTATGCTACAGTCCAACTTTACTGGCGGGATTTCTTCAGTGCAATGGCGGAAAGTTGGAAGAAGCTGAATAGTTCAAATGTGTTTCCGTCATTTATTGTGTGTAATGCTGCTTACAGATTTACGAATCGGCTTGCGGACGTACGGCGTATCTAGAATCACTTAGAATTCCACGGGAACGCCATGACTTTGAAAGCTTATGTGGCTGTTACGCTTCACTATCGCCTCGTTTGCTACGTAAGCTTTCGTTGCCGTAGAACGAGGCGATCGTGCAGCGTAACAGCTACGTAAGCTTTCGATGCTGTGGCGTTCTAAGTGATTCCAGATATGCATTACGTTCGCAAGACGATTCGATAATGTGAGCGAGCAGCATTGGGATCGAAATAGATCAGCTCTAGTGCCCGATTCAATACTGGTTGATAGGCTTGATCTGTATGATAACCAAGGTGAACTTGGCGGTTGGAGAAATATAAGTTTCTCTAAAATTACCAAACTATGTACCGATAAAAAAACTTTGACTTCCGTTTTGCCAGGCGACACATACGATTCTCGGAATTCTAGTCATATGCAATAATTTGAGAAGATTATAAAATGGACACTTTTGAATTGTACTAGTTCAATGGCCAGTTCAAGAAGAAAGTCATGTCAGGCTGATTTTTATAGGGAATAAGCAAATTGGACCGCTGGAAAACGTTGCCCCCACCCCCCCCCCCCCTCTGGAACCTTGAAAGCTGTAGTTTTCTTTGATTTTACCACTGTACCCCCACCTAGCGAAAATTCCTGGATCCGCGCTCTTATTTAATCAACAACAGAGAGGGTAAACAACTCGATGGAAGGGGCAACATGCATTGCAAATCGGCACGATGTGAATTTATATATCAGTTATATGTTCAGAGGGCCATATGGTAGACTGGCCGTCGAGCTAAATATGTCACCCTCTTGAAATATTGTATAAATAAATAAATAAATAAATAAATAAATAAATAAATAAATAAATAAATAAATAAATAACCTTTAAACTTCTAAGAGATTTACACTGTACATGTAAAACGTAAGCCAAAATAAACACACAAAAGAGGTTGCAGCCCCAGGGGGGGGGGGTACTCTAATTTTTTCTGCATACGTAGGCTCGTACCAAGCATCTACCGTTCACCCCCCAAAAAATATCAGGAATTACAAGCACCCCCCCCCCACACACACACACACACAAAAAGAAATTTTAGCAACCCAAAAATATATTCCAATTCTGTACCTCGACCTTTAAAAAGACCCTAAATTGCATAGAAATGACCCTCATAGCTGATTTCATAGACCTTCCGTACTTTTCCGGATTTCCATCGGGACTCAAGTCACATGTACTTATATCACATGACTTTCTCAGCCAATCGAAATTTGCTCCATTACCTCGAGACCGAGCAGCCATGTGCTCGAGGCCAGCATCAAAACACCAAAAGAAATTCTGTTTTGTAAGCAAACAGGCTTGTATATATTGCATACGAAGTGAGGATTAGTTGTAAGGGGCCACTTAAAACCGCTTTGTATGTTAATTGTTACCTCGAAAACCAAGTTTATGTTTTTCAATCAGCACCCTCGGTTGTTTACTTAAGAACTGAATTCAATTTTTGGAATGTTCATGGAATCATGAATACTTCTGGTCTCTTGCAAAGTAAGTGAAGCCCGAACATTCCAAAAATTGAATTTATTACTTATATTTACATTTTATATTATCAGTCAATTATCAATTTTCACCTAACTTGGCTGGTTTTCCAGATATTTTGAATTAAATCAGACATAACGTAGGGTTTGGAATAGCCAACACGCCAAATTTCCGCGTCAAACGTCACGGCGATACGTGTTAAACGTCACGTAAACGTCAGTAAACAAGCAATATTATTGGACAGACTTGACGTTAGCCCGCTCAAATGGCGAGTATGTGGGTGTGGCTTAAATCTATTTGTTCATTTAAGAATTGAAAGTTACTTTTCTGCGTTTCACTGAGGTATGAAATGTCGGGAAAATTACATCTAATTTGCATGAAAACCGAAGCATGCTAAAATTAGATGTAATTTAAACGACATTTCATACCTCAGTGAAACGCAGAAAAATAACTTTCAATTCTTATAATTACAACTTCTTCTTTATTCATTCTTATTCAGTATTTATAATTATGTTTTCCTTAAAAAATACGTTTCCAGCTAATAGTTTGTTTCACGCATTTAGATTATAACGTGCGAATGTAGACGTTGCGACGTTCAAAAAATCAAAATGGCGGCCCGGCCGTTCTCCAATTGAAAATTAACAACTAATTTTAGAGACTAGAATCTCACTTTTACAAAGTGACAACCGAAAAAACTTAACATGGGTGATGTGTACGATAGTTACGTCATCGGATATGACGTGATTCGTTTGCATTGGTGACGAAAAGCATCATCTGTCAAAATGGCTAGGAAAGAAAAAGAAATGACCCCGGCAAAAAGAAATTGAGCTATCTTTTTATTGAGTGATTGAAGAAAGCAAAGACGAATCGCAAAAGATGTTGGATAAACCATGGGCAACAGTCATGCAGTAAGTTCAAGAAACGATTTTATTGCGGGGCTCGACTGAAAACATACAACGAAGTTGCAGGAAAACAAGCATGTAAGTGCAAGAGGTGATCGCATCATTTTGCGGACTGGGAAACTAAATAGATGATAAGATCGCAGCCAAGTTCGGATCCAGAGGGGGGACAGGGGGTCCGGACACCCCTGGTAAATCACAAGTTATATTGGTTTCTATAGGGAATAAGCAATGGACCCCCCCCCTGGAAAAAGTCGGACACTCCCCCCCCCCCCCCCCCTAGAAAAATTTGTACCTCCTTCGGAACCTTGAAAAATGATATTTTTCTTTGAAATTAACCATTTGACTTCTGTAAAATAAGCTAAGGACTAAGAAACAGAAAAAAAAAACAAAAAAAAAAAACAAATGTAACAACGTTGTCAGAGCTTTTTTTGTCAGATTGACGTGGACCCCCCCCCCCCCCCCCCCCCCCCCCGTCCTGACGAAAATTCCTGGATCCGCGCATGACAGCAGACAGCTGATCGGCATGACTGTTGTTAATTTAGGCGTCGTATGTAAGTTAATCTTTGCTTTTCTAACTGAAAATATAGGTGTAAGTGTAAGGTAAAGTGTCAGCAGTTGCAGGCTGTCCATTTCTCTTCATAGAAACAGTATCACAAACGTAGTTCTGTCGTGAATGGCCCCGCCCCTCATGAATAGAATAGAATAGAATAGAATAGAATACTTTTATTAATCCAATCATGGGCCATTTCTGGCATATTCAACAATAATGATGCATGAATACGGACCGGGTTCATTATAGGAATGAAATTTAATTTTTTGGTTTTTATCGATGTGTAAACTCTGGCGAATCACTCACAAATTTAACATAAAGCCCTTCGGGCTTTATTCAAGGGCTTTATGTTAAATTTGTGAGTGATTCGCCAGAGTTTATTCAAGGGCTTTATGTTAAATTTGTGAGTGATTCGCCAGAGTTTACACATCGATAAAAACCAAAAAATTAAATTTCATTCCTTATAATTCCAACTTTGGAACAAAACAGCACATTTTTAAAGGTTTGTTGGCAACACTTCAAATTAAAGCCCACTGAAGGAAAATAGTTCGTACCCGCTGTCTATGAAAGAATGAGCAGCCATCTTGAAAATTATGTCAGTTCAAAAATTTGTTATGCTAAATAATGATTAAAATTGCACTCTATTTGGAGCGAGTATATGAGTATGAGCTCAAAAACAACTCCATTTAGTTTGGAATTGTTTTCTTTAGCTTGCTGGGCTCATTGAAGAGCATTAAGATTAAGACCCTTCCACGGAATGACAGGGTTTTAAAAAGCACAAGTTTACCTTCACAAGTCCCAGCCTAAAATCCTCACGTTAGTATTCCCTAAGCGTTAACCTAAAAAGTTCGTCTTGACGCTGTCAAACTGTATTGAAACATTCCGGTGTTGATGTAGCCATTGTTTATTCTCTTCGATGACGTGACTGTTTGTGCTAAGTGACGTCACATTACCACGTCATCGGGTTCATTTCTTAGAGTTCCTCCTGTTGCTTTGAAGATACAGCCACATACGGTGTAAGGGTTTTCAAATGAGATTTCAACATGTTTAACTATATTTAAACTGGTGAATGTTTTATCTCGGACACAACAATATGGTACCTTACTTGTCACTTGTGTTCGAAGTTTTATGTATGTACAGTTCGTTAGCACTGTGAAATCAAGGCAGATATCAAATATTCATACGCAGGTTTTTGTTGATGTGTAAAAACCATTTCATTTTACCAACGGACCAATCAAAATCGCCGAAAAAACGATAAAAACATTGAGTTGGAATTATTGAAAAATGAAATACAGGCCCCGAGGTTATAAAACTTCTTGAGCACAAACTCAAGCTCAGTCGGAATACTTCTCTGAGTCTGAGCATAAAACCGATGTTATAAAACTTTTGAGTACGTTTTCATGCTCAGCATGAGTACGGCGTTGAGCATAAAACAGCGATTTCTTGAGCAAGCACTGAAGCAGTCTCAGAGTCGTACTCAAGGACTCAAGATGGCCGCTCGCGTGAACCGTAATGAGACCGATATCGTGGTTATCCAAAATAAACAGACCAAAAGACAGACAAATCGACATTTTGCGTCTATGAAATGAATATATTCTCATTTTGACTTACCGTATGCAATCGCGGGCTTAATGATAGTGGTAACGAAATAGCCGAAACGATAATATTGACCAAAAGTCTTAATTTTATTGAATAAACCATGTACTTTTTTGTCTTCTGTAGCCTTTTCTGGGTTTCCCCACACACATCAACAACAACAGCCATTGGTCTATTTATCCCATGTGACGTAAAACTTCAGATTCATGACGTAGCAAGCATCGGATGCACACTGCTAAAATTTACAAACGTTCTTATTTTTCATTCTCAGCATAGGCGTAGGAAGCTTTTCAATATGGGAGGGGGAGGGGGGTAAAGCCAGCGAGGCAAACTTTAATACTTGGGGGGGGGGGGGGGGGGTATTGGAAAATGTACATACACGCATGCACACACACACACATGTATGCATACGCATTTACATGCTGCTAAATTTTCATACACCCATCCATGCATGCACCCA
>CAXHUL010000420.1:407-48000 GCA_964019695.1 Loripinus fragilis
ACAAGCGGCTGCAATCCGCTCTAAGGTGACAGTTCTGTTGCTGGTGGTTCATTGTTACCACTGTGTGTAGGAATTTTGATTTTTCAAGGATTTGTGACATAGTTCTTTATGTCCTTTCTAGTTTTGCAATCATCTGAGGAAGAGAGTTCAGGTTGTTTTACTTTTATTGTATTCCATCTTTTTATAATTGAGCCGCGACATGAGAGTTCTAACAATGTGGTCTGTGCGACCAGCAAATCCTTAAATCAGCCTGCGCAGTCTGACCAGAGGCTTTGCTAGTAGCTTGAATATTCTATGACTAATAAGCTACTGACTGAACACCATTTGTAGTTCTATGCTTAAAATATGGCTGCAGAGGCTCGTCTGAGTCTACACTTGTCAAAATGCCACATTGTTGAAAATCACATGTCACGGCTCATGTTTGTCTCTGTCGGAGTTCTTATGTCTATTCCTTATGGTGTCACATGTTGGTCTGTGATTGTGGCATTTCCAGGCCCCGAGTTATAACATTTCTTTCATGCTCAACTCAAATTAGCATGCACTTTCAACTCATAAAAACTAAAATGCTGAAAGATAAGATTTTGTGTTCTTGCTTTCAATTTCTCAGCTGTCGACTGTTTGCATTATAACATTTATGAGCATGATAAATTTCATGCTCATCTGAGTTGAGCATGAAAAAGTTATAACATCGGGGCCTGCTTTATTCACCATAAATTGGACAGTAACACTGAATAAATTAATAAGCCAGGTATATATAAAATATATTTAATATCTATTATACAGCATCAATACTATTTCAACATAATTATGTAAACTACATTCTTTTCTTTACTTATAAAAATACTGAAAAATGATATTTGGTGTTGAAGTATACGATGTTTATTTTTGTGGGAAAAGTGTACAACCACTCCAAATGTACACACTATCAAACGTGCATTTTTGCCAGTTTACCTGCGAATGTACTAATATTTGCACATACCCTGGCTGACATTATCACTAAGAACAAACAGCATTGAAGCACATCAACACAAACCAAGTACAAGACTATCCTTGAAATTCCATTGAATAAACACAAGAAAGCTACAGCAACATTGAAACATCGTTGACCCAACAATATATGAGCCTGTCCTGAAAATTTTTGTTTTTGATGTATTTAACCATCAAATGGGCTGACCAGCCTCTGCATCCACGGAGTCTGATCTATTTATTTACTTCTATATTGTTATAGTTGCACATGCTACATCTACATTCTCAAATCTCCCATACAGTAAACCCTGTCTAAAAGGGCCAGTCTTAAAAAAGACCACAGACCCATTATCGATTAATGCAGGTCAAAAAGTATTGCAGAATGCTCCAAGCAAGTAGTTGCGCTCTTTACTGCTTACAAATCACAAAGACAGGTTATCTCACGATCCAGCCCATATGAGGTTGTTTCAATTTTGCTAGACACCAAACAAATCCCAACTGTACCAATAATGACATATATATTTATTAGCACAACAAACAATCAATGTATCGAGCACCGGCATAGTGTCTATTACGCAAATTGTTACTTATAAATTGTACAGATTCAAGGGAGATAACCTAAGAGACATTTTGTCTACCCATGCCACAAGAGACTGCTATCAAATGAAAGTATTCGCTCCCACCAGGAGCAGTTCTTTCCTTTAAGAAGTTCCCCCCATTCTGAGAGATGTAGAGAATCACTGCTTTTGGTATGGGCAAACTACCATTGCCCTTGTCAAGTTAAGCTACTACCTAAATATTTGTGCCAGCAATTATGGTACCTACTCCATATACGAGCAGCTAAGGCTCAAACGAGCATGTGCAGTCTCGCAAATCAGAGCCCTTATTTGACGTATACACAAAGCATGGACGTAGAGGAAGTCTCAGACCAAACATCAGACACATGGCCCGCTGGACACATCAGCATGGGCGTTTTAATGGGGCTTTTGTACATATGCGATAAATAGATAATACTAGGTGAGTGTCTTTTACCAGGCAAGGCTTTGAGAATGCTTGTTGACATCGCGAGGCTTGCCGAGCGATTCAACAAGCGTTCTCAATGCCGAGCCTGGTAAACTTGATATAAAAAGACGCGAACCTGGTATTCTATTTATCATTGTACCCACTCATTCACTCTTTAAACTATGGCGTAATTTTCGTCAGCGTCATTAACGACGTTATTCAAAAAGTGCAACGTCCCCTTGACCTGATAAAGGCACATGCCATGAGATAGATAACGTTTATCAGGCAACCCGCAACAATGCAGTTAATAAGAGTATCAAAACCTCGTGTGCTAGCTCAAATTTTCTAAAACATGGACCTGTTAAGTATCATCAAAGTTGGCATGTAAGATAATACAAATACATTATGTTACATACAAGAGTTGTTATGTTTGCTATTGCACTCATCCCATGATGCTTTCTAAATGTCCTGTAACAGCGGCTGTATGTTTGGTTCTTTTTAAGTTCCGTCTTGTCTACGTAGCCTATAACATTCGCTACGCAAGATTCTACCTCGATCTCAAATCTATCAAATGTTGCGAGCCTGCTAACTCACACAAGCGTAGAGTCCTTTTTATAGGACATATGCAACGGTGAAGATCCAGATCAGACGCCGCAATTTTGCGGCGTCTGATCGGGATCTTCACTGTTTGCTTACAGCAAGTTCAATTGACATTTTTTGAGGGGGTGCAAAGTACCAGACACAGCCCTAAAATGGATATGCGCTCGTCCTTCTGATAAGGGAAGTCATTCTTCTAATAAGGATAGTATATTTGGCTTAAATGGGTTAAGTATTACAAAGTTGGCATGTAAGATAATACAAGTACATGGTGTTACATACAAGAGTTGTAATGTTTGCTATTGCACTCATCCTGTGATGCCTTCTAAATGTCCTGTAACAGTGACTGTATGTTTGATTCTTTTTAAGCTCTGTCTTGTCTATGTAGCTTATTACATACGCAACGCCTTTCTCCATCTCCACGATCTCAAAGTGTATCATTATTGCGAGCCTGTTAACCCATTAAAGCCAAGCGTCCTTTATAAAATATATATGCAAACAGTGCAATTCCAGATCAGACGCCGAAAGTTGCGGCGTCTGATCAGGATCTTCGTTGTTTGCTTACAGCATGTGCAATTAAAATTTGAGGGAAATGCAAAGTACCACACAACAATCCTAAAACTTGAAATGCGCTCGTCCTTCTGATAAGGGTAGAACAGTATATTTGGCTTAAATGGGTTAAGTATTACAAAGTTGGCATGTAAGATAATACAAGTACATGGTGTTACATACAAGAGTTGTAATGTTTGCTATTGCACTTATCAAAAACACAGTGTGTACATTTCTGTCAGTTGCGCAAGCAACATGATGATCCGGTTTTACATTTATATGGATCACCTATTCCAGTTGTTGAGGAATCTAAATTCCTTGGCATTTTATTTGATAGAAAACTCAGTTTTATACCCCATATTAAATATCTCAAAGCTAAATGTTTAAAAGTATTGAATCTTTTAAAAGTGCTTTCCCATACTTCTTGGGGTGCAGACCAAACTACACTTCTAAAGCTGTATCGGTCTCTAGTCCGGTCAAAATTAGACTATGGCTGTATCATATATGGCTCTGCACGAAAATCATATCTTCAAATGCTTGATCCTATACATAACCAAGGACTTAGATTAGCTTTAGGGGCTTTTAGAACTTCTCCTGTTGCTAGTCTCTATGTGGAAGCAGATGAACCATCACTATATTCGCGAAGAGAGAAACTCTCTTTGCAATATGCTATAAGACTTGCTGCTAACCCATCAAATCCTGCTTATGAAGTTACATTCCCACCAAATTATGTTAATTTGTATGAACAAAAACCTAAAGCTATTAAATCATTTGGCATCAGAATTTCACCACTTTTAGAATCTGCCAATATCAAACCACAAAATATTGAAAAACATTTTACACCAAATATCCCAGCTTGGTGCATGAAACCACCAGAAATACTTTTTGATTTACATTCCGGGAAAAAATCTGAATCAAATCCACACATATTAAGGGATGATTTCAGAAAAATGCGAAGTCGTTATAAGAATTACCAACAAATTTATACTGATGGGTCAAAGGAAGACTCAAAGGTTGGTTGTGCTGTTATATCAGACAACCATAGTAATATGCAACGTATACCTGACGATTCATCAATTTTCACTGCTGAAGCCAAAGCAGTTGATCTAGCTTTAGATTTCATTAGCACTTGTGATGCAAACAATAAATTTATTATATTTTCTGACTCGCTCTCTGTATTGAAAGCAATGAACCATACCAGTTCAAAGAATCCACAGATTCAGAAACTTTTAGAAAAATGTCATGAGCTTTTAACTTATAAAGAAATTGTTCTCTGTTGGATTCCTAGTCATATAGGTATCCAAGGGAATGAGATGGTAGATAAGCAAGCAAAAACATCGCTTTCATTAGAACCAACTTCTTTTAAAATTCCATTTTCCAATTTTAAGCCCTCTATCAATAAATATATCTTGGAAGAATGGCAAACTTCATGGAATAACAGCATTGGTAATAAACTTCTTGACATCAAACCAACTATTGGTGAATATCAACCGGTTGTTCGAAACATTAGAAGAGAAGAAGTAGTATTAGCTCGACTCCGCTTAGGTCATACAAGAGTCACTCATTCATACTTACTACAAGGTGAAGAGCATCCTCAATGTGTTGGTTGCGACGCACCTTTCACTGTACGTCACTTCCTTTTGGAATGTGGCGATTTTGCACAAGTAAGAAATAATTGCTTCCATGTTAATAACATGAAAGAATTATTTCAAGATATACATATTGATAGTATTATGACATTTTTAAGACAAATAAATCTTTTTAACAAAATCTAATTGCTGTTTTTAAAATCATGTTTTGTTTTACATTTGTATCAGACCATAATACAGATTATATTATGTTGTATTCTGTTCAGTTAAAGAACATGTACAGTTATCTGAATAGCTCTTTGAAACTGTCAGATATTGTACGTGGTCTCTCCTGTCATACAGATTATATTATGTTGTATTCTGTTCAGTTAAAGAACATGTACAGTTATCTGAATAGCTCTTTGAAACTGTCAGATATTGTACGTGGTCTCTCCTGTCAACAATCGTATTGCAACTTATTTTCATAAAACAAACTCATCATCACCATTCCTTTTATTTTATCTTATAAATTTTTAACTTTTTCCATCCTCATCATGTTTAGTTAATACCGTCTGACGCTAATGACCCACAAGGGTTGATGCGTCGTTAAGCACCAAACCAAACAAAAACCTTCTAAATATCCTGTAACAGCGGCTGTATGTTTGGTTCTTTTTAAGCTGTCTTGTCCACGTAGCCAATAACATACCACCTCGATCGCATTTATCAATTGTTGTGAGCCTGTTTTCTCGCCCAATTATCGCTCAAGACAAGCTGGTCCATAGGCAAAATGCCGTGCTGAATTTCCTTATCCCATCCACGTGACCTGCCTATCCCATCCACATGACCTGCTTATCCCATCCACGTGACTTCAAAGTTTAACAATTAAGGCTGTTTTTAGAGCAATTCAGGCCGAGATATTATGTAGAAATATCAAAACGGCAATATTTAGTGCGTACGCCATTTTCGTATTGTTGAATGACGTCAAAAACGTTTCTGACCAGACATGGGGAGAATTACTTTTGAAAGTAAAGCATTGAATTGCATTACTTGCCAAAAATGTGCATTGAATTAGCATTACTGGATTTTGAAAAAGTAATGCATTGAACTAGCATTATTTAAGAAAGTAATGCATTGAATTAAGCATTACTTTTACTTACGTGAAACAGAATCATACTATACTGTAACCTCTGAACAGTTTTCATACATTGAACAAAATGTGTACATACAGTCAACATGTAAATTGCACATATAGATATTATATAAATATTTCACATGAGCCACAGATTACAATATCTTCACTTTTGGCAGTAAATTTCATATTCTTGTCAGTAACATTCGTTGAAATTTCATAATTTTTGAAAATTAGATGAAATAACATTCAGATGTAGCAACCCCAGCCTTTTAAGTGATCATTGAAGCTTTCCAATGGAAGCATATTTTATGGGAGGAAAATTATTAACATTTGGAGTTATCATACATCCTATATCTCTTGTCTGAATTATTCAATAAACAAAGCGCAGACTTTATCATAATCCCTCATCTCTAATATATTTTTGACCCAAATATATTTACCCTGTAAGAAAACTGACCAAAGAGACACATTGTCAGTGGTCAACTGTCAAAATGTGTGAACAGGATAATCAAGTGATAATTACCCTTATTGTGATCAAAACATTTGTTTCGTATTGGATTGTAACAAAATTCACACCATATTATAGCTCATTTTATTAGCCTTAAAAAAAAATATTGATAAAAAAAACTGATTTAAATAAAGTGGGATTAAATAGCTTTTATTTGAACACTTTCCAGGTACATTTTCACCATTCTAGGTTCTTCTGGGATTGTCAATAACTGTAAGCTGTTTCGCTTTATTGATATATAGTCAAAGCCCTTACTTACAAGTTTCACAGTTCATTTAGCATGTTCCTTAGTCAAATAACAGTCCTTACAAGGAAGTTGAACAAAGGGAAACTGTGAATTGAAATAACTAATGGAAACAAGTCCTTTTGTTGTGTATCCCATTTCTCTATTGTGCGGTATGTATACTATATTGATGGTAAAATTTCTGTTAGTCAGTAATTCAAAGTAATGCAAGTTATGCAGTGAATTTTGACAAAAGTAATGCATTGAATTAGCATTAAAGTAATTCTAAAACTGGTGAATTAGTCATAACCTTGAATTACTGGAAAAAAGTAATGCATTAATAATGCATTAGCATTAACGATTAGTTCGCCCCATGCCTGTTTCTGACGTCACTAAAATGCAACAACAATGTAACGCACGTTATTGGCACAGTTTGGCGCCACGACGTCTTTGTCAATAGAAACTGATACCAACGTAAGTTTCAAACCCTGATAAAAACAAAACCGACGCTTGAAATGCTATTTCGCTTCCGTTTTTAGGTGCTAAACTATGTTTACACCCTTTTCCGCATCTGGAAAATTCGTTGGTGAACTTATTTTTTTGATTGGAACAGGCACAAAAAATCTAAAAAAATATGCGGACCTGACAGAATTCATATAAAACCTTAAAAGCTCAAAACGTGGGCGAGAAAAAGTATCCATAATGATGTACTGTTGTGGGACAAGGAAATCCCACCCTCGGAACTGAATAATTTTGTCAGAAACTCGGCAGAGCCTGGTTTCTGACGAATTATTCTGGTCCTCGGGTGGGATTTCCTTGTCCCACAACAATACATATGAAGGATACTCTTAATCCAATACAAGCCTAGCGTCCTTTATATAAGACATATGCAAACAGTGTAAAACCCAGATCAGACGCCGCAAGCAAGTTGCGGTGTCTGATCAGGATTTTCACTGTTTGATTACAGCAAGTTCAATTAAAATTTGAGGGGGGGGGGTGGTAAATGCAAAGTAGCACACAACAACCCTAAAACTGGAAATGCGCCCGTCTTTCTGATAAGGGTAGAACGGTTAAATTGACTTAAATGGGTTAAGTATTACAAAGTTGGCATGTAAGATAATACAAGTACATGGTGTTACATACAAGAGTTGTAATGTTTGCTATTGCACTCATCCCATGATGCCTTCTGAATGTCCTGTAACAGCGGCTGTATGTTGGATTCTTTTTAAGCTCTGTCTTGTCCACGTAGCCAATAACATACGCCACGCCTACCTACACCTCGAGATCAAATGTTACCAATTTGTTGTGAGCCTATGCCACGCCTGCCTACACTTCGATCTCAAATGTTATCACTGTTGTGAGCCTGTTAACCCATAAAAGCCTAGGGCCCTTTTCATAGGAAAAATGCAAACAGTGAAGATCCAGCTCAGACGCCGCAAATCGCGGCGTCTGATCAGGATCTTCACTGTTGCTTACAGTAAGTATAATTAAAATTTGAGGAAAATGCAAATTACCACACAACAACCCTAAAAATGGAAATGTGCTCGTCCTTCTGATAAGGGTAGATCACCCCGGAGTGACTCTACCACCTTGCCGTGGTCTCTGGGGCACACTTCACATTTGGGGACGATATTGACTGTAATACTTGTCCCCATCCGGGAGTGCAAAGAGTAGTGTCCCACTTGTTCACCGTGGGTGGCTTTCTCGGTAACTCGAAGGGGATGGCCTGGAAGACTGAGAGCATGCAGAATATGGGCGTATAAAATTCTGTATGACTCAACACGTCTCTTTGGCCTCTTTGACGGGGTAGACCCGAGGGGAAACACGGCCCGGTGTTTCTAATCGGTCTTGTCATGCTAAGCCCCAGGAAGCTGAAAATGTAAAAAAAAATACTTCTTATATCTTCGTTCTATAGTATCGTTCTGATGCCAACCACGTGTCCATTATCTTATATATTCTTTCTTTTATAAAATATTCCTGGAAGGCAGTGGCTTAACGGGTCAATTGTGCAGATTTTATTTGTGCGAGTCTATTGTGCAGATATATTTGTGCAAGTATAACTTCCATGTAGCTCTAGCACTGGAGGTCGGAAAGCCACTCCATTAAAGTGCTCCCTTGTTGGGCTCCATGGTGGGTGGAGAGCATGGAGGCTGAATCTTAAAACCAAACACACATGGCTACAAAATCTAGAAAACGCCACGCACCGATTACAGACACAGATTCTGATGAATCATTAACAGCTTCTCAATCTCAATCTAAGTCTTCTGTACCAAAAAAACCTTATGTACCTAGATTTCTCATCATTCATTCAGAAGTAGAAGGAAAGGATATTTCTCTTCTTTCTCCTTTTCTGATACACAAAACAATAATGAGTATGGCAGGTGAGCCAAAAAGCATCAAGAATCTTAGATCAGGTGACCTATTAATTCAATGTGCCAAAGAACCTCACGAAAAAAGCCTCTTAAAAATGAAAACTTTTTGTGGACTGAAATGCTCCGTGACCCCTCATAAATCCTTGAATACATCCAAAGGTATTGTTCGCTGTCCTGCCTTAATCAGGCAGAGCAACGAACATATCTTGGAGTTCATGGGTGAACAGGGTGTTACGGATGTCCGTAGAATCAATGTCCATCGTGATGGTGTCCTCAAACCAACTAACACATTTGTATTTACATTTAATACACCAGAACTACCAACGGTTGTCAAAATAGGTTTCATTCAAGCGAAGGTTGATGTATATGTTCCCAATCCGCTTAGATGCTATCAATGTCAAGTGTATGGCCACCATGAAAATAAGTGTAGCAGGCAGGCTATATGTATCAACTGTGGTATGCCTGAACATTGCGCATCTGGTCAGTGTCAAAGACCTGCCAAATGTGTAAACTGTTCTGGTGACCACCCTGCCAACTCCAAAGAGTGTACACAATGGGAGAAAGAAAAGAAAATCTTAAAAATCAAATGTGAACAAAACATATCCTTTCCGGAAGCTCGCAAACAATATGAACAATTCTACCAGGCTAGGACATATGCAAGTGCTGTGAAACCAGGCACTTGCAACAAATCTACAGAAACAGACACTAAGAGCACACAGATTGACGACAGTTTCACAGAATACTTAAAAAAACAGACAGAAGAAAAACAACAAGAACCCCCTAAAGGAAAACCCCAAGAAAAAGGTAATCCATCTCGTCCAGGGCAAACCATTAAGCCAGCAACCCTGGAGATGATAAGGAAAGACGAAGAGAAGAAGAAAAAAGAAGAGAAAGACAAACTCAAAAAACAACAGAAAGATGGAAGACGGCAACAATATATTAAAGAAAAAGCACAGAAAGAAAAAGAAGAAGCAGAAAAAGCAATACTAGCTCAGAAGAATCCATTTTCTGTGTTTAAAAAGGATGATGAGGCAGAGGACATGGAGGATGATTCTGTGGTTTTCACAGACTCTTCCTCCAGTGATCACCTCCCTAAAGGCACACTTTCACGATTACCAACAACTTAAACAATGGAAGGTGTCAATCTAACCATTATTTTAGTACCTCTTTTAATATTATTTTCAAATATGGATTTTAAACATAAAATTATTCAATGGAATTGTCGAGGTTTGAAACCTAATTATAATGAAGTATCTCTTTTGATTTCCGAATATAATCCATCTGTATTTTGTTTTCAAGAGACATTTCTTAAACCAGATGATAACATCTCATTACGAGGTTTTAATATATATAACTATGTTCATACTGATTGTCTGAGGCCCTCTGGTGGTGCCTCAATGTTTGTAAAATCATCTTTCCCTCAAAGAAAGATTGATTTACAAACAGAACTACAAGCAACTGCTGTTTCTGTCACTCTAGACAGAGAAATAACCATATGTTCTGTATATATTCCTCCATCCTTTTCTCTTAACTCCCAACACTTGGACAATTTACTGCAACAACTTCCTTCTCCTTATATTTTATTAGGTGACTTCAATGGTCACAATATCCTCTGGGGTGGTCAAAACAATGATTCCAGAGGTGAACTTATCGAAAATTTCATTACAAAGAATGATATTTGTATTATGAATGATAAGTCTTATACTTATCATTCTCCAAGTACAAAGTCTTTTACATCTATTGATCTTTCCTTCTGTCATCCATCACTGTTTCTTGATTATAATTGGTTTGTATGTGAAGACCAACACAATAGTGATCACTTCCCTATTATCATTGAGCAAAACACTTTTTCCACTGAGGACCACAATCCAAAGTGGAAATTAAATAGAGCCAACTGGGATCTATTTAATACTCTGTGCACTGGTAAATTGGTGCCAGAAAACTTCAAAGAATCTTCTGATCCTATAGCTGATTTTACCTCTTCTCTTATCGAAATATCTAAAGAATGTATTCCTCAAACTTCGACAAATCCAATTAAAAGTAATCCATGGTACAATGACGACTGTAAAGAAGCAATTAAACAGCGCAAGCAAGCTCTATCTAAATTCAAAAGATCTCCAAATACCAACAATTTCAATGACATCAAAGTATTTAGAGCTAAAGCCCGTAGAACAATTAAACTTTCGAAGCGTAAGTCATGGAGATCTTATGTTTCGAAACTAAATCATAAAACACCTATTAAAAAGGTTTGGGATATGATAAGAAAAATCTCTGGAAAAAACAAATCCCCCAGTTACACACATCTAAACATGGTTGGTACTGAAAGCAAAGCAACTTCAAAAACAGACATTGCTGACACTTTAGGAGAAACTTTTTGTCACAATTCATCATCATTCAATTACTCTGAATCCTTCAGAAAGATTAAAACCGAACAAGAGAAAGTTAAATTGAATTTTAAATCACAAAATAATGAAATTTATAACAAAGATTTTAATTTAGATGAATTAGTTGAAGCTATTCAACTATCACATGACTCAGCCACGGGTCCTGATGAGATCCACTATCAAATGCTTAAACATCTCCCAGAGAATTCTCTTGAAACCCTTTTGAATATATTTAATTACATTTGGACTACTGGTAAATTTCCAGAAGATTGGACCTTAGCAACCATAATCCCAATTCCCAAACCTGGGAAAGATCCTGCGGAACCTAATAATTATAGACCTATAGCTTTAACAAGTTGTCTATGTAAAACACTTGAAAGAATGATAAACAAAAGACTTACTTGGTTTTTAGAATCCAATAATCATATATCGCGGTTCCAGTCTGGTTTCAGATCTGACCGCAGTACAACTGATAATTTAGTTAGATTGGAAACCTTCATACGTGATGCCTTTATTAAAAAGGAACATGTAGTTGCTGTGTTTTTTGATTTGGAAAAAGCTTATGATACCACATGGAGATATGGCATTTTAAAAGATATCCACAAATTAGGATTAAGAGGTAGACTTCCTACATTCATTGAAAGCTTCCTTGCAGACCGCGCCATGCAAGTCCGAGTTGGCTCCTCTATGTCTGACTATTATGACCAGGAGCAAGGTGTACCTCAAGGAGGCGTTCTATCAACAACTCTTTTTAGCATCAAAATTAATGATATTGTGAAATGTTTAAGTAATCTAACTGATTGCTCATTATACGTTGACGACTTCTGTATTTGTTATCGCTCGAAAAGCATGGCGACAATTGAACGTCAACTACAACAAAATTTGAATAAGATTGAAAATTGGGCAACAAGCAATGGCTTTAAGTTTTCCAAATCAAAAACACAGTGTGTACATTTCTGTCAGTTGCGCAAGCAACATGATGATCCGGTTTTACATTTATATGGATCACCTATTCCAGTTGTTGAGGAATCTAAATTCCTTGGCATTTTATTTGATAGAAAACTCAGTTTTATACCCCATATTAAATATCTCAAAGCTAAATGTTTAAAAGCATTGAATCTTTTAAAAGTGCTTTCTCATACTTCTTGGGGTGCAGACAGAACTACACTTCTAAAGCTGTATCGGTCTCTAGTCCGGTCAAAATTAGACTATGGCTGTATCATATATGGCTCTGCACGAAAATCATATCTTCAAATGCTTGATCCTATACATAACCAAGGACTAAGATTAGCTTTAGGGGCTTTTAGAACTTCTCCTGTTGCTAGTCTCTATGTGGAAGCAGATGAACCATCACTATATTCACGAAGAGAGAAACTCTCTTTGCAATATGCTTTAAGACTTGCTGCTAACCCATCAAATCCTGCTCATGAAGTTACATTCCCACCAAATTATGTTAATTTATATGAACAAAAACCTAAAGCTATTAAATCATTTGGCATCAGAATTTCACCACTCTTAGAATCTGCCAATATTAAACCACAAAATATTGAAAAACATTTTACACCAAATATTCCAGCTTGGTGCATGAAACCACCTGAAATAATTTTTGATTTACATTCTGGGAAAAAATCTGAATCAAATCCACACATATTAAAAGATGATTTCAGAAAAATGCAAAGTCGTTATAAGAATTACCAACAAATTTATACTGATGGGTCAAAGGAAGACTCAAAGGTTGGTTGTGCTGTTATATCAGACAACCATAGTAATATGCAACGTATACCTGACGATTCATCAATTTTCACTGCTGAAGCTAAAGCAATTGATCTAGCTTTAGATTTCATTAACACTTGTGATGTTAACAATAAATTTATTATATTTTCTGACTCGATTTCTGTATTGAAAGCAATGAACCATACCAGTTCAAAGAATCCACAGATTCAGAAACTTTTAGAAAAATGTCATGAGCTTTTAGCTTATAAAGAAATTGCTCTCTGTTGGATTCCTAGTCATATAGGTATCCAAGGGAATGAGATGGTAGATAAGCAAGCAAAAACATCGCTTTCATTAGAACCAACTTCTTGTAAAATTCCATTTTCTAATTTTAAGCCATCTATCAATAAGTATATCTTGGAAGAATGGCAAACTTCATGGAACAACAGCATTGGAAATAAACTTCTTGACATAAAACCAACTATCGGTGAGCAACAATCAGTTGTTCGAAACATTAGAAAAGAAGAAGTCGTTTTGGCTCGACTCTGTTTAGGTCATACAAGAGTCACACATTCATACTTACTACTAGGTGAAGAGCAACCACACTGTGTTGGTTGCGATGCACCATTCACTGTACGTCACTTTCTTTTGGATTGTGGCGATTTTGCACAAGTAAGAAATAATTGTTTCCATGTTGATAACATGAAACAGTTATTTCAAGATATACATATTGATAGTATTATGACATTTTTAAGACAAATAAATCTTTTTAACAAAATCTAATAAGTATTTTTAAAATCATGTTTTGTTTTACATTTGTATCAGACCATAATACAGACTAGTTAAAGTTATACTCTGTTCAGTCAAAGAACATGTACAGTTATCTGAATAGCTCTTTGAAACTGTCAGATATTGTACGTGGTCTCTTCTGTCAACAACCATATTATAACTTATTTTCATTATACAAACTCATCATCATCATTTCTTTTATTTTATCATACAAATTTTTACTATTTCCATCTTCATCATGTTTAGTTTAATACCGCTTGACGCTAATGACCCACAAGGGTTGATGCGTCGTTAAGCACCAAACAAACAAACAAACAAAGGGTAGATCAGCATATTCGGCTTAAATGGGTTAAGTGTTATAAAGTTGGCATGTAAGATAATACAAGTACATGGTGTTACATACAAGAGTTGTAATGTTTGCTATTGCACTCATCCCATGATGCCTTCTAAATGTCCTGTAACAACGACTGTATATTTGGTTCTTTTTAAGCTCCGTCTTGTCAACGTAGCCTATAACATACTCCACGTCTGCCTCCATCTCCGTCGATCTCAAATTTTATCAATTGTTGCGAGCCTGTTTACCAAAACAAGCCTAGAGTCCTTTTTATAGGACATATGCAAACACTGAAGATCCAGATTAGACGCCACAAATTGCGGCGTCTGATCAGGATCTTCACTGTTTGCTTACTATAAGTATGATTAAAATTTGGGGAAAAGGCAAAGTACCACACAACAACCATAGAAGTGAAAATATTCTCGTCCTGTTGATAAGGATAGAACAGTAAATTTGGCTTAAATGGGTTAAGTATTACAAAGTTGGCATGTAAGATAATACAAGTACATGGTGTTACATGCAAGAGTTGTAATGTTTGCTATAGCACTCATCCCATGATATCGTCTAAATGTCCTGTAACAGTGACTGTATGTTTGATTCTTTTTAAGATCCGTCTTGTCTACGTAGCCTATAACATACGCCCTCGCATACGCCACGCAAGCTTCCACCTCGATCTCAAATTTTATCAATCGTTGTGGGCCTGTTAACCAATACAAGCCTAGCGTCTTTATATAAGACATAAGCAAACAGTACAAACCCAGATCAGACGCCGCAACTTGCGGCATCTAATCAGGATCTTCACTATTTGCTTACAGCAGGTTCAAATAAAATTTGGGGCGAAAGGCAAAGTACCACACACAACAACCATAAAACTGGAAATGCGCCCGTCCTTCTGATAAGGGTAGAACAGTATATTTGGCTTAAATGGTTTTAGTATTACAAAGTTGGCATGTAATATAATACAAGTACATGGTGTTACATACAAGGGTTGTAATGTTTGCTATTGCACTTATCCCATGATGCCTTCTAAATATCCTGTAACAGCGACTGTATGTTGTATATTCTGCATATAGACTCTGCAACATGATACGATCTTGATAAGGGCTCAGCCTGTAGTATAAAACTACCTGGCTGCTTCTGCTGTCCGCTTATTCTCTTAGTTATCATCTCTCTTGTAGTTCGTATAGCTTTACTAATAAATATATTAGCAGCATACAGGCGTGTTCATTTCTACTTGTCGCTGGATAAAATATGGTGTCAGAAGTGACTTACAGGAATATTGCTTAAATGAATTAAAGAGCGTGACTTTTAACAACTATTAGACTTGAAATTGTATTAGTGAAATTTTAATTAACAGAAAATGGCTAGTTTTCAAGTTACCCCTCCAGATCAGTTTGACTTTAAAAAACCAGCAGATTTCGAGAAATGGTTTGTGAGGTTTGAACGGTTCAAAACTGCTAGTGGTCTTTCAGAAAAATCTCAAGAACAGCAAGTAAACGCATTGGTTTATTGTATGGGGAAAGAAGCAGATGACGTTTTAAAATCGTTTGGATTATCAGATGAAGAGCAAAAAGTTTATACAACGGTCACAGGAAAATATGTGAACTATTTCAATGTTCGAAGAAATACAATATTTGAACGTGCAAGGTTTAATTTAAGAAAACAAGAAGAGGGGGAGTCGGTGGATCAGTTTAATACATCTTTGTATACGTTGTCAGAACATTGTGATTATGGTGAATTAAAGGACCAGTTAATCCAGGACAGAATTGTTGTTGGACTCAGGGACGCTAAAATTTCTGAGAAATTACAATTGGATCCTGCTCTGACGCTTGAGAAAGCTGTCACACAAGCCAGGCAGAAAGAAGCAGTCCACGAGCAGCAGTCTATAGTAAGGAGTTATGTTCTGTCGGAAAATAAGATTGACTCTGTTAAATTCCGACAGAGACACAGCCAAAACACACAGAGAAGACACACAAGGGATAAGCCAAAGACACAAAACGGCGACAAGCCTAGATGTACCCGTTGCGGAGCCGTACCGTCACATAGTCGGAGTAAGTGCCCAGCTAGGGATGCAAAGTGCCGAGGTTGCGGTATAAAAGGACACTGGGTTCGATTTTGTCTTTCCAAGAAGGTGCACGAGGTCGACGATCGAGATGGGTAATCCGACGATGAATCCGATGCATACCTTGGGACAATCGACAGTGAAAGTGCAGTGCTAAGTTCAATTAGTTCAAATTCAGATGAACCATGGATTATTGACCTCAAGGTAGGACAAGGTTTTATCAGATTTAAAATCGATTGTGGTGCCGATGTTACGGTCATATCAGAGGATATGTACCTTAAAATTGGCAAGTTACCTTTAGAAAAAAGCTCTAAAAGGTTGTACGGTCCTGGTAATGTACCACTGAAGGTCATGGGTTCGTTTACTGCAAAGCTCGAGACTAATGCAAGCTCAGCGGTCGAGCGTATCTACGTTGTTAAGGGGCTAGATCGATGCCTGTTAGGTCGACTAGCTATAACCAAGCTAGATTTGCTTGAGTTTAAACATCGAAACGCTAGTTTGAGCGAAGTAATAACCTTGGAAACGGTTAAGTCGAAATACTCCAATTTGTTTAGGGAGCTAGGCGAAATGAGTGGTGAGTACCACGTCACGCTTAAAGAAGGAGCGAAACCGTATGCGCTTTCAGTTCCACGTAGAGTCCCTATTCCTCTGCTTCCTCAGGTGAAGCAAGAGCTCGAAAACATGGAAATAACGGGCGTTATTTTCCGTGTTGACCAACCCACAGATTGGTGCGCGGGTATGGTCGTAGTGCCTAAACCTAACGGTAAAATAAGAATCTGCGTTGACTTATCACGTCTCAATGACAGCGTCAAACGTGAAAATTTTCCGTTACCTAGAATAGATCAAAGCTTAGGTCTTCTTGCCGGTGCGAAATGGTTTAGCAAAATTGACTTAAATCTAGGATTTTGGCAAACACGTCTGTCAGATGAAAGTAAGTTGCTCACTACTTTCATAACGCCATTCGGCAGGTTTGCGTTCAATCGTCTAGTCTTGGGTCTGTCCAGTAGTAGCGAATATTTTCAGAAAAGAATGACCCAACTGGTAGAATCGATTGAGGGTGTATTATGCCAGACAGATGATATTCTCGTATTTGGTCGAACAGAGGCTGAGCATGACGAAAGGCTGCATGAAGTGCTCACGCGATTGCATGAAGCAAATCTGACCATAAATCCGTCAAAGTCTGAGTTCAGAAAAACATCCATAAAATACGTTGGTCATATTATTGGACCCTCAGGCATTTCGGCGGACCCTGAACGGGTCCAGGGGATCAAAAACTTGGAAGCCCCTACTGACGTACCATGTGTGCGCAGGCTATTAGGAATGGTAAATCAGCTAGGTAAATTCTCGCCATTGTTAGCTGAACATTCGAAACCAATCCGAGATCTACTAAGCTCAAAAAATCAGTTTTACTGGGGTCCAGATCAGCAGAAAGCTTTTGACTTGATCAAGCAATCACTCACAAATGCACCCGTACTTGCGCTGTACGATCCGAATCGCTACACTGTATTAAAAACAGATGCGAGTAGTTATGGACTGGGCTGCGCGCTGTTTCAGAAACAAGACGACGGAGACATGAAACCAGTAAGTTTCGCATCTAGAGCCCTGTCACCGACAGAGCAGCGTTACTCCACCATTGAAAAAGAGGCCTTAGGAGTCACATACGGTTGCGAGAAAAATCGTGATTTTCTCATTGGAAAAACGTTTCATATTGAAACTGATCATCAGCCGCTTATTTCGTTGCTTGGCGGTCACAAAGACCTGAGTGATTTGCCATTACGAATTATGCGTTTTAGAATGAGACTTATGCCTTTCTCATACACTATTTCCCATGTCGCGGGAAAATCCTTAATTATACCTGATATGCTTTCAAGAAACCCTGTAATTCATTCATTGACTTTGGAGGAGGAGCAACATTCCTCAGAAACCGAAAATTATGTTGACATGGTTATAAGACACTTGCCAGCCACAGATCTTAGACTTCAAGAGATAAGGGAAAAGCAAAGTCAAGATGTTATTTGTCAAACACTAGCCAA
This sequence comes from Loripinus fragilis, assembly GCA_964019695.1. Lineage (NCBI taxonomy): Eukaryota > Metazoa > Mollusca > Bivalvia > Lucinida > Lucinidae > Loripinus > Loripinus fragilis. The sequence goes on from CAXHUL010000420.1 coordinate 18,640, forward strand.
TTACTGCAATAATGGGTGGCCTGAAACAAAACATAAGGCATCCGAGATAGGAAAAGTGTACTGGCATTTGAGGGGCGAGATAACAATAAATAAAGGCTTATTAATGAAAGCAGGCAGATTATTTATTCCTACAGAAATATGAGCAGATATACTCACCAAAATTCATGGCGCGCATCAAGGAATAACAAAATGTAAACTGAGAGCAGGAGAGTCGGTATGGTGGTTAGGCATCAACAGTGACAACGGAGGTTGTTACTCAGGGCAGGCTATGCAGAAATTCATGAAAGAATACGGTATAAAGCACATTACATCATCGCCTAGGTATCCTCTAGGGAACGCGGAGGCTGAACGCGCTGTTCAAACGTGCAAACGCTTGCTTGAGAAGTCTGACGACCCGTACATTGCACTCATGCATTATCCAGCCACACCGCTCAGTAATGGGTATAGCCCATCTCAGCTTCTCTACAGCAGACAAATCAAAACTATCCTTCCGCAAAATCCAGATCGATTGAAGCCAAAAGTTATCAATCAAACCTATTTGCTTAAGAAAGAGAATGCTGCACGTGCATACTCCAAAATGAATTATGACGTCAGACATCGAGCGCGAAATATGACGCCATTACGCACAGGCGATAACGTTCATGTTAAATCATTCAATGTAGACGGCAAAGTATTAAAAGCTGCAGACCGACCAAGATCATACGTGGTCGACACACCCCGTGGTGAAATTTCGCGCAATAGGCGACATTTGGTTAGGTTGAATAAAGAAGTCGAACTTAACGACCCAACTGACCTTCAGCCGATGGTACATATGCAGGAAAGAAAAGTGCAGGGAGATTCAGCAAATTCACACAATTCAGCGATTACAGAATCTGATACACTCTTGTCCAACTCTTCTGGTCCTGAACAGCTGTCTAGTGTACCGTTACACGTATCTCAAGAAACTAGTAATAAACCATATGTAGTGACACGATCTGGGCGAATTTCTAAACCGCCCGAAAGATTACAGTATAATCAACTTGATAAGGAACGACAAAATAATCAGTGTTGCTTGTTTTATCTGTAACGAGAAACTGTGATGATAAACAGACAATTCAGTCGTGGGAATTAATGAATGAAAGATGGAACACTCAATGAACTGTTTTACGGTTACAATTTTATTAATGAACTGTTGCATACCGTAAACTCCAAAATATTGGGCTTTGAAAGGGGGGTGTTGTATATTCTGCATATAGACTCTGCAACATGATACGATCTTGATAAGGGCTCAGCCTGTAGTATAAAACTACCTGGCTGCTTCTGCTGTCCGCTTATTCTCTTAGTTATCATCTCTCTTGTAGTTCGTATAGCTTTACTAATAAATATATTAGCAGCATACAGGCGTGTTCATTTCTACCTGTCACAGGATAAAATATGTTTGGTTCTTTTTAAGCTGTCTTGTCCACGTAGCCAATAACATACCACCTCGATCGCATTTATCAATTGTTGTGAGCCTGTTTTCTCGCCCAATTATCGCTCAAGACAAGCTGGTCCATAGGCAAAATGCTGTGCTGAATTTCATTATCCCATCCACGTGACCTGCCTATCCCATCCACATGACCTGCTTATCCCATCCACGTGACTTCAAAGTTTAACAATTTAGGCTGTTTTTAGAGCAATTCAGGCCGAGATATTATGTAGAAATATCAAAACGGCAATATTTAGTGCGTACGCCATTTTCGCATTGTTGAATGACGTCAAAAACGTTTCTGACCAGACATGGGGAGAATTACTTTTGAAAGTAAAGCATTGAATTGCATTACTTGCCAAAAATGTGCATTGAATTAGCATTACTGGATTTTGAAAAAGTAATGCATTGAACTAGCATTATTTAAGAAAGAAATGCATTGAATTAAGCATTACTTTCACTTACGTGAAACAGAATCATACTATACTGTAACCTCTGAACAGTTTTCATACATTGAACAAAATGTGTACATACAGTCAACATGTAAATTGCACATATAGATATTATATAAATATTTTACATGAGCCACAGATTACAATATCTTCACTTTTGGCAGTAAATTTCATATTCTTGTCAGTAACATTCGTTAAAATTTCATAATTTTTGAAAATTAGATGAAATAACATTCAGATGTAGCAACCCCAGCCTTTTTAGTGATCATTGAAGCTTTCCAATGGAAGCATATTTTATGGGAGGAAAATTATTAACATTTGGAGTTATCATACATCCTATATCTCTTGTCTGAATTATTCAATAAACAAAGCGCAGACTTTATCATAATCCCTCATCTCTAATATATTTTTGACCCCAATATATTTACCCTGTAAGAAAACTGACCAAAGAGACACATTGTCAGTGGTCAACTGTCAAAATGTGTGAACAGGATAATCAAGTGATAATTACCCTTATTGTGATCAAAAAATTTGTTTCTTATTGGATTGTAACAAAATTCACACCATATTATAGCTCATTTTTTAGCCTTTAAATAAATTATTGATAAAAAAACTGATTTAAATAAAGTGGGATTAAATAGCTTTTATTTGAACACTTTCCAGGTACATTTTCACCATTCTAGGTTCTTCTGGGATTGTCAATAACTGTAAGCTGTTTCGCTTTATTGATATATAGTCAAAGCCTTTACTTACAAGTTTCACAGTTCATTTAGCATGTTCCTTAGTCAAATAACAGTCCTTACAAGGAAGTTGAACAAAGGGAAACTGTGAATTGAAATAACTAATGGAAACAAGTCCTTTTGTTGTGTATCCCATTTCTCTATTGTGCGGTATGTATACTATATTGATGGTAAAATTTCTGTTAGTCAGTAATTCAAAGTAATGCAAGTTATGCAGTGAATTTTGACACAAGTAATGCATTGAATTAGCATTAAAGTAATTCAAAAACTGGTGAATTAATCATAACCTTGAATTACTGGAAAAAAGTAATGCATTAATAATGCATTAGCATTAACGATTAGTTCGCCCCATGCCTGTTTCTGACGTCACTAAAATGCAACAACAATGTAACGCACGTTATTGGCACAGTTTGGCGCCACGACGTCTTTGTCAATAGAAACTGATACCAACGTTAGTTTCAAACCCCAATAAAAACAAAACCGACGCTTGAAATGCTATTTCGCTTCCGTTTTTAGGTGCTAAACTATGTTTACACCCTTTTCCGCATCTGGAAAATTCGTTGGTGAACTTATTTTTTTGATTGGAACAGGCGCTAAAAAATCTAAAAAAATATGCGGACCTGACAGAATTCATATAAAACCTTAAAAGCTCAAAAAGTGGGCGAGAAAAAGTATCCATAATGATGTACTGTTGTGGGACAAGGAAATCCCACCCTCGGAACTGAATAATTTTGTCAGAAACTCCGCAGAGCCTCGTTTCTGACGAATTATTCTGGTCCTTGGGTGGGATTTCCTTGTCCCACAACAATACATATGAAGGATACTCTTAATCCAATACAAGCCTAGCGTCCTTTATATAAGACATATGCAAACAGTGTAAAACCCAGATCAGACGCCGCAAGCAAATCGCGGTGTCTGATCAGGATCTTCACTGTTGCTTACAGTAAGTATAATTAAAATTTGAGGAAAATGCAAATTACCACACAACAACCCTAAAAATGGAAATGTGCTCGTTCTTCTGATAAGGGTAGATCAGCATATTCGGCTTAAATGGGTTAAGTGTTATAAAGTTGGCATGTAAGATAATACAAGTACATGGTGTTACATACAAGAATTGTAATGTTTGCTATTGCACTCATCCCATGATGCCTTCTAAATGTCCTGTAACAACGACTGTATGTTTGGTTCTTTTTAAGCTCTGTCTTGTCAACGTAGCCTATAACATACCTCACGTCTGCCTCCATCTCCGTCGATCTCAAATGTTATCAATTGTTGCGAGCCTGTCTACCAAAACAAGCCTAGAGTCCTTTTATAGGACATATGCAAACACTGAAGATCCAGATTAGACGCCGCAAATTGCGGCGTCTGATCAGGATCTTCACTGTTTGCTTACAATAAGTATGATTAAAATTTGGGGAAAAGGCAAAGTACCACACAACAACCATAGAAGAGAAAATATTCTCGTCCTGTTGATAAGGATAGAACAGTAAATTTGGCTTAAATGGGTTAAGTATCACAAAGTTGGCATGTAAGATAATACAAGTACATGGTGTTACATACAAGAGTTGTAATGTTTGCTATAGCACTCATCCCATGATATCGTCTAAATGTCCTGTAACAGTGACTGTATGTTTGATTCTTTTTAAGATCCGTCTTGTCTAAGTAGCCTATAACATACGCCCTCGCATACGCCATGCCAGCTTCCACCTCGATCTCAAATTTTATCAATCGTTGTGGGCCTGTTAACCAATACAAGCCTAGCGTCTTTATATAAGACATAAGCAAACAGTACAAACCCAGATCAGACGCCGCAACTTGCGACATCTGATCAGGATCTTCACTATTTGCTTACAGCAGGTTCAAATAAAATTTGGGGCGAAAGGCAAAGTACCACACACAACAACCATAAAACTGGAAATGCGCCCGTCCTTCTGATAAGGGTAGAACAGTATATTTGGCTTAAATGGTTTAAGTATAACAAAGTTGGCATGTAATATAATACAAGTACATGGTGTTACATACAAGGGTTGTAATGTTTGCTATTGCACTCATCCCGTGATGCCTTCTAAATGTCCTGTAACAGTGACTGTATGTTTGGTTCTTTTTAAGCTCTGTCTTGTCCACGTAGCCAATAACATACGCTACGCCAGCCTCCACCTCGATCTCAGATCTATCAAATGTTGCGAGCCTGCTAACCCACACAAGCCTGGCGTCCTTTTTATAGGACAAATGCAAACAGTGATAATCAAGATCAGATGCCGCGAATTGCGGCGTCTGATCAGGATCTTCACTGTTTGCTTACAGTAAGTATTATTAAAATTTGAGGAAAATGCGAAATACCACACAACAACCCTAAAACTGGAAATGCTCTTGTCCATCTGATAAGGATAGAACAGTATAATTGGCTTAAATGGGTTAAGTATTACAAAGTTGGCACGTAAGGTAATACAAGTACATGGTGTTACATACAAGAGTTGTAATGTTTGCTATTGCACTCATCCCGTGATGCCTTCTAAATGTCCTGTAACAGTGACTGTATGTTTGATTCTTTAAGTTCCGTTTTGTCCATACGCCACGCCTGCCCCCAACTCCGTCGATCTCAAATAGTATCAATTGTTGCGAGCCTGCTAACCCACACAAGCCTAGCCTCATATGAATATGCAAACAGTGAATATCCAGATCAGACGCCGCGAATTGCGGCGTCTGATCAGGATCTTCACTGTTTGCTTACAGCAAGTTCAAATAAAATTTTGGGGGAAAGGCAAAGTACCACACAACAACCATGGAAGTGAATATGATCCTTCCTTTTGATAAGAATAGAACAGTATATTTGGCTTAAATTGGTTAGGTATTACAAAGTTGGCATGTACTGTAATACAAGTACATTGTGTTACATACCGAGTTGTAATGTTTGCTATTGCACTCATCCCGTGATGCCTTCTGAATGTCCTGTAACAACGACTGTATGTTGGATTCTTTTTAAGCTCTGCCTTGTCTACGTAGCCTATAACATACGCCATGCCTGCCTCCATCTCCGTCGATCTCAAATAAATTTTATCAGTTGTTACGAGCCTGCTTACCCATACAAGCCTAGGGTCCTTTTTATATACATATGCAAACAGTGCAAACCCAGATCAGACGCCGCAAGCAAATTGCGCCGTCTGATCAGGATTTTCACTGTTTGATTACAACAAGTTCAATTAAAATTTGTGAAAATTGCAAAGAACCACACAACAACCCTAAAATGGAAATGCGCTCGTCCTTCTGATAAAGGAAGAACAGTATATTTGGCTTAAATGGGTTAAAAAGCATCAAAGCTGGCATGCAAGATAATACAAGTACATGGTGTTACATACAAGATTTGTAATGTTTGCTATTGCACTCATCCCATGATGCCTTCTAAATGTCCTGTAACACTGGCTGTATGTTTGATTCTTTTTAAGCTCTGTCTTGTCTACGTAGCCTATAACATACGCTACGCCTACAACTCGATCCCAATCTATCTAATGTTGCGAGCCTGCTAACCAACATAAGCCTAGCTTCTTTTTATAGGACAAATGTAAACAGTGAAGATCCAGATCAGACGCCGCAAGTTGCTGGGTCTGATCAGGATCTTCCCTGTTTGCTTACAGCAAGTGCAATTAAAATTTGGGGGAAATGCAAAGTACCACACAACAACCCTAAAACTAGAAATGCGCTCGTCCTTCTGATAAGGGTAGAACAGTATATTTGGCTTAAATGGGTTAAGTGTTATAAAGTTGGCACGTAAGATAATACAAATACATGGTGTTACATACAAGAGTTGTAATGTTTGCTATTTCACTCACCCCGTGATGCCTTCTAAATGTCCTGTAACAGCGACTGTATGTTTGATTCTTTTTTAGTTCTGTCTTGTCAACGTAGCCTAAAACATACGCTACGCCAGCCTCCCCCCTTTTCTCAAATCTATCAAATGTTGCGAGCCTGCTAACCCACACAAGCCTAGCTTCTTTTTATAGGACACATGTAAACAGTGAAGATCCAGATCACACGCCGCAAGTTGCGGCGTCTTATCAGGATCTTCACTGTTTGCTTACAGCAAGTTCAATTAGAATTTTTGGGGAAAAGGCAAAGTACCGCACAACAAGCCTAAAACTGGAAATGCGCCCGTCCATCTGATATAGGTAGAACAGTATATTCAGCATAAACGGATTAAGTATTACAAAGTTGGCATGTAAGATAATACAAGTACATGGTGTTACATACAAGAGTTGTAATGTTAGCTATAGCACTCATCCCATGATGTCTTCTAAATGTCCTGTAACAACGACTGTATGTTTGGTTCTTTTTAAGTTCTGTCTTGTCCACGTAGCCTATAACATACGCTACGCCTACCGCCATCTCCGTCTATCTCAAATTTTATCAATTGTTACGAGCCTGTTATCCCATACAAACTTAGCAGCCTTTTTCGAGGACAAATGCAAACAGTGCAAATCCAGATCAGAAGTTGTTGCGTCTGATCAGGATCTTAACTGTTTGCTTACAGTATAATAAAATTTGAGTAAAATGCAAAATACCACACAACAACCCGAAAACTTGAAATGTGCTCGTTCTTCTGATAAGGGTAGAACAGTATATTTGGCATAATGGGTTAAGTATTACAAACCTGGCATGTAAGATAATACAAGTACATGGTGTTACATACAAGAGTTGTAATGTTTGCTATTGCACTCATACCATGATGCCTTCTAAATGTCCTGTAACATTGACTGTATGTTTGGTTCTTTTTAAGCTCCTTCTTGTCAACGTAGCCTATAACATACGCCACGCCAGCCTCCACCTCGATCTCAAATTTATCAAATGTTGCGAGCCTGCTAACCCACACAAGCCTAGCTGCTTTTTATAGGAAATATGCAAACAGTGAAGGTCCAGATAACACGCCGCAAGTTGCGATGCTTGATCAGGATCTTCACTGTTTGCTTACAGCAAATTCAATCGATTTTTTTTTTTTTTGGGGGGGGGGTGCAAAGTACCACACAACAACCATAGAAGTAAAAATGATCTCGTCATTTTGATTAGGATAGAACAGTATATTTGGCTTAAATGGGTTAAGTATTACAGAGTTGGCATGTAAGATAATACAAGTACATGGTGTTACATACAAGAGTTGTAATGTTTGCTATTGCACTCATCCCATGATGCCTTCTGAATGTCCTATAACAACGACTGTATGTTTGGTTCTTTTTTAAGTTCCGTCTTGTATACGTAGCCTATAACATACGCTACGCCTGCCTCCATATCCGTCGATCTCAGATAAATTTTATCAATTGTTGCGAGCCTGCTTACCCACACAAGTCAGGTTCTTTTTTAAAGGACAAATACAAACAGTGAAGATCCAGATCAGACGCCGCAAGTTGCGGCGTCGGATCAGGATCTTCACTGTTTGCTTACAGTAAGTATACTCAGAAAAACAATTGAAGGATATTAAAATTCTTTTGACTTTGTAACATTTGGGAATATAATTTTCAAACAAATTAATTTTGTCATTGATAGCGTTATTACTATGCAATTCACCAAAATGCAAATTGGAATTCACGGGTCATTGGTTACGATACAGTATTACGCCAAATGTACCGACCCTCTCTACCCAAAGTTCACAAGCAAAAAATTTAGCGCTCTCAATTTTTGCCGAAACCTTTACCAGGTCATTGCTTATGTTCTAATTCCGACCACAGACAAAAGTTAACACTAATTTATCAGTCATATCCCCTAATAATGGGACAACTTCTACAACAAAAATACACGGATATGGCATACCCCGGCAAATTTGACCACAAGGTTGCAATAAAACACTTACAACAGCTTCAAAATTAGGTTTCACTTCTTAGAGGGAGAACCAGCGATGATTTTGGAGCCAGTCATTATGGAATACAAGCGATAAAAATGGGGTTCAATCATTTTTGAACGTTTGTGACTTTTCAGTATAGAGGGTTGAACCATTTGGATTTGCACTGTACTTAAACCATTGAAGCGCGACTAAAATAAAGCACCCATTTTGATTGCAGATGTCTGGAACTATGAAATGCATGCATAATTTTTAAAGTTTTTATTGTGCTGGATGTTAGAGATGGGACTGAATCTAAATATCCTTCAATTGTTTTTCTGAGTATATAATTAAAATTTGAGGAAAATGCAAAATACCACACAACAACCCTTAAACTTGAAATGAACGGTTAAATTGACTTAAATGGGTTAAGTATTACAAAGCTGGCATGTAAGATAATACAAATACATGGTGTTACATACAAGAGTTGTAATGTTTGCTATTGCTCTCATCCCGTGATGCCTTCTAAATGTCCTGTAACAGTGGCAGTATGTTGGATTCTTTTTAAGCTCCGTCTTGTCTACGTAGCCTATAACATACGCTACGCCAGCCTCAACCTCGATCTCAAAACAGCGCTGCATCGCGTCAACAATTTGAGGGGCTATGAAATAAGTGTTGATGAAGGTAGACAGAACATAAATTGAAAGGGCTAAGACATAAGCAAACAGTACAAACCCAGATCAGATGCCGCAACTTGCGGCATCTGATCAGGATCTTCACTGTTTGCTTACAGCAAGTTCAATTAAAATTTTGGGGAAAAGGCAAAGTACCACACAACAACCATAGAAGTGAAAATGATCTCGTCCTTTTGATAAGGGTAGAACAGTATATTTGGTTTAAATGGGTTAAGTATTACAAAGTTAAGATAATACAAGTACATGGTGTTACATACTAGAGTAGTAATGTTTGCTATAGCACTCATCCCATGATGTCTTCTACATGTAAATGTCCTGTAACAACGACTGTATGTTTGATTCTTTTTAAGCTCTGTCTTGTCCACGTAGCCTATAACATACGCCACGCATACCTACACCTCGAGATCAAATGTTACCAATTGGTTGTGAGCCTACGCCACGCCTGCCTACGCTACGCCTGCCAAAACCTCGATCTCAAATGTTATCACTGTTGTGAGCCTGTTAACCCATACAAGCCTAGCATTCTTTTTATAGGACATATGCAAACAGTGGAGATCCAGATCAGATGCCGGGAATTGCGGCGTCTGATCAGGATCTCCACTCTTTGCTTACAGTAAGTATAAATAAGATTTGAGGAAAATACAAAAAACACACACAACAACCCTAAAACTTGAAATGCGCCTGTCCTTCTGATAAGGGTAGAATGGTTAAATTGACTTAAATGGGTTAAGTATTACAAAGTTGGCATGTAAGATAATACAAATACATGGTGTTACATACAAGAGTTGTAATGTTTGCTATTGCACTCATCCCGTGATGCCTTCTAAATGTCCTGTAACAGTGGCTGTATGTTTGATTCTTTTTAAGCTCTGTCTTGTCTACGTAGCCTATAACATACGCTACGCCAGCCTCCACCTCGATCTCAAAACAGCGCTGCATCGCGTCAACAATTTGAGGTGCTATGAAGTAGGTGTTGATGAACGTAGAAAGAACACAAATTGTGAGGGCAATGACCTGAAAAGATATCAATATTGGGTATAATATTATTTGTATGAGATAGAGGATCTAGCATGATTGATCCTGTTTCACTGAATGTTAAACGAGTTTTAGAAAAGAGATAAAAATCCGAGACTGAGCATTTTATCTCTTTTTTGCTACGAGTTTGATAAATTCAAAAATACAGGAGCGGTAATGTTGGTTTCTATTTATCATATTGAACAATTCACTTAAATTACTTAAAAATTGCATGTCAATATTTTGCCATCTTTTACGCAATGTCATAATGGACGTCATTACACAACGCTACTAAATCTGTGGTTTATCGATCTTATTGCCATTGGTTATACCATTCCAGGACGCGACGTTATGTGATATATATGCATATATACTAGCCAAAAGTTCTAACTGGCCACCAGCATTTTATTAATTTTCTTCAAAATGTGAAATAATATGACTAGTCTTTTTGGATTTCGCAATAGCCAGACGTGTCATGTACTCTAGGCAGTAAATATATTGACAAAATGTCTATCAGTACATGCAGGATGCCAATTTGAATATTCGTACCCCCATTTTCAAAATTCGCATTTTGGCACAATTTGTGAGTCGCGACTTTTTGAAATAACCACCTTTCACACGCAAAACGTTTTCATTTTAAAAGTGAAACTCATATTGAAAACTAAAATGTTGAAATGAACACTCCATCTGCATAAGACTCGATGCTATAGGCCAATATGTCAAAAATTACCCCACCATCCAATGCAAATTCTTGTGAATTTTGAAATTGAGGGTCCGTGTATTCGGTAAAGCCTCTCGGATACAATTTCATGAATTTTGCTGAACCGTTTTCTGGTATCATTATCTGATAGGCTGGCCTATTCGGTACTGCGAATGAAATTGATATAGTGCTTGCAGCTTTTCAGAAAAATCGGTAAAAACACACGTGGCCGGTTAGAACTTTTGACTAGTTTAAATTTGAATCAGATTATATAAGTTAAGCACCACCTATATTTTTGCTGAAACAATTTCCAAACTACCGTGAAGAAATTTTTATTGAGCATGGAAAATCTTTATGTGTTTTCAAACTCTGCTTAAATATTTATATAGAAATCTAAAAATGCATGTAATATTCGGATTTTGTTACAAAATCATCAGTTGTTGCGACTTATCAAAATTTCTCCCTATCGCCCTGAAATCTCAGGAAGTAACCGTAAACATCGTGAAACAAATTTTGTGTCTTTTTAACACACACTTTTCAACATTTATTCATGTACACAAAGTTGCAATGAAAATAAGTTGACCCTGGTGTGCGTTTCGTTGAACTCGCTATCACATACCTTGGCAAAACAGCATGATTGCATGATTATGTCACTATCTTATCTCTATTTATTGCATTTATCTATATTTATAATCTATATTTACATCACATAAATTTTCTCTGAAATATTTAGCTACGAAAGCTACGAAGTTGATGGTGCTTATCTTTTGACGCTGTGTATATCAAAACGGCGCATACTGGCGGTATTGAGGCTTTTGAAATAGAAGGTATGGTGTTTAAAGCATTGCAAATGTGCCCATAAGACATCTGATCTAATCGATTTTTTTATCAACATACCCCCTAATAACCGTGCAAAATTGACGAATTTATGAATAAATCGTAGAAGAATAGAATTTTTAATAAAATATAAGTGGTGCATTTCTAAAGTTTGAAAACATAGTCTTGCTCAAAATTAAAAATGGTGTTGCGGTAACAATCTCAAATTCTGTCTGTCGACAATATGGCATACCTGTAGTTAACCATGACATTTCTAGTACTTTTGTTCTTGCAACATAATTTCTATGACTTAAAAGATGTCATCACGTCAGCTTTGTAGTCACGGATGGAAATTAGCTTAAACTATCACGATGCGATTCCATGCCAGAATTAACTTTTGATTTTATTTATTCGCCATCTGATGGCAAGAACATTTGCAGTACAGATGTCCAGGCCTCTTTGAGTCAATCGTATATAAAATGAAAAAGAGAAAAGTGCTCCAGTTACACCAAACATTAAACATCTGTTTTCATTTATGGCAAATACAATCTTCCTTTCTCATTTTTTGTAACTTTTTGGAGTGATCTATTTTTCGTGTTAATGGGGATTGTTGCTTGAAATTACCGAATTTTTTCGGTCACTGAATATGTCTTTTACAATAGCAATCAGTGCAGACCATGGCGGGATGTCATACAATGCAGCGTCTTTCCTGGGTTTACACCATTTGCAAAAGTTCTATTGTTGTGATTTCATTGTTTATTGTTGCTCCCATTGTTTTGTGAGGTTTTTCTGTTTGGTCCTTGTTATGTTGTTCGGTACTTGGTGCCGTTCATCCAGCTTGGGAAAAGAGAGCTGGCTGCTTGCTTTGATTGCCTTTTGCAATCGGATCTGCCTCAGCCAATTCCATGGAATCAGACCTCGGATCTACATCGAGGGACTACTTTGATAACGTGACGCTGACGTCACTGAAACCATGCTAATACAATAAAAAGGGTGATTGTAGCGAAACAAACGGTTACAATATTCCACAATTTACATTGCTATAAATGAAGTTCATGTCTTTTTCAATAAAATATCGCTATAGCGATATTTTATTGAAAAACATAAACTTAATTTATTTGTTTCAGGTAATCAGAATAATGGATTTTAATTAGTCTGGTTCCCTCTCCTAGATCTACCCATCTAGGGTCAGGTAACGTGTATTTTATTACAAGTAGAGAATCCTACTCATGCGACTGCGCATGCTCCAGAAAAGATTTTTCAATACAAACTTCAGATTTTTTCAGTTTATATAATTTGATAATAAAGTAAAAGAAAAAATATATAAACTCCCAGAACAAAATAAACTTAATAAAACGGCTTGTTTAAAAAATGCACTTTATGTCAAGGGTATTTTCCAATACCACGTCACTCATGACGTCAGTGTGTATGCTATACGTAGGCGCAATGGCGGCTAGTAGCTACCTGTCTTAATATGCTGACAAGCTATTAAAGGGAGAGAACCAGTCTAGAATTTTAATAGGACTGAACCCACATGCTACAGTACTATTTTTCCTTACGCCAGTTCCGGCTAATAAAATGCAGTTTTCTCATGCATAGTACTACGCCTTACATACATCCGAGGCTTGGTTCACGAATTGAGCAGATTTTTTTCCGATTGTGCCTTTTAATGGCATAAATGGAGCTTTCTCATAATACAACAACGCCTTACATGCATCCGAGGCTTGATTCACGAATTGAGCCGAAATTTTACCTATATTGTTCTGTGTCTCTTCCTCGCGCTGCGGTATCTTGACCTGCGGTGTGTGATTGTGGCATTTCCTGTTCATGCTCACTTACTTTTTAACATCAGGCCCCGAGGTTATAAAAAAATCATGCTCAACTCAGCTGAGTACGAAATTTATCCTGCTCATAAATGTCAAAATGCCAACAATTTCGTCGGCATTTTAACATTTATTAGCATGATGGACACAACATCTGAGAGTTCTAAAGCGAGAAACTCTTTCATCTGTAGGTATTTTAGTTTTCATGAGCAGTTGAAATTTCACGCTCAGTTGAGTTGAGCATGGAAAAAGTTCAATAACCCATATAAGCCTAGTGTCTTTTTTGTTGGACATAGGCAAACAGTGCAGACCCAGATCAGACACAGCACAACACGGCGTCTGATCAGTGTCTCCACCGTTTGCTTACAAAAACGCCTGTTTAAATGAAAAATACAACCCGATAACTCTTTAAAGGGAAATTGACTGGCCAAATTGATAAGAGAGGGAAATTCCGTTCGGCTCAAATGGGTTTATATACTCATGTTAAATACATACCAACTTCCAGTCTGGTCTTGTCCAAGTTTCATAAGGATTTCCCATGGTGTATGTTATTAACGTGATTGATGACAGTAATAGCGTCGTGGCAAAATACATTGGGAACAATCTACTCTGTACTTGACCGAACATTATCCTTGGCAGATTGTAGAACATCGTCAAACCTGTAAGTAAGCAAAGGTGAAAATTAAAACAAAAAAGTGAGTATGACAAAGACATGTCATACTCTCAGATAACACACACACACACACACACACACACACACACACACACACACACACACACATCCAGAGAGAGAGAGAGAATACGAGAAAGACCAGAAAGCAGTAAAGTTCTACAGATAAGGATTATCCCTAAAGGTCTAAAATGAAAAGTCCACATTTAAAAAAGATGCCAACATAGAGAGGTAACTGGTCTTTGTAACTATTTCAATATTTACATTTTCTTCTAGTATGTGAAGCATATGATTTAAAGACGTACAATGTAGAAATTATAACTATACTAAACAAAAGTGAAAACGCTACACCTGAATTGTTTGCTATCTATATACAAAAGTATGCAAACCAAGAATGCAATTGAAAGTGCATCTTAATGTTCAAATACTGTGTAATGCATAATAGTAAAAGTTTTACGGATGTTGTCACGAGGAAACACACGAACGCCATTTAAATGTGACAGGGGTCCATTTTTTCAGGTTGCCAATTTGAACAGAAATCTTACACAATTTAGGCCTTCAGAAATCCACTACCGACGAGATTCGACTGCACGAAATGGTAGTCTAGACATGTGACAACCAGAAATGTGAAGGACTTATCTCAAGTGTGTTTTGATCGTTTAGAAAAGCAATCTTAAAAAGCGGATTTTCACTCAAATTGCCAAGTTTAAGAATTTAACACTGAAATCTGCATAGGGAAATCAATGTGTAGTTGCATCTTAGTATGACGACATTACTAGTCGATAAATGGTAGAAACAATGTGCTGAGAGGTCTACCCGATTTGGCATAAGAAAATTATCGAAAATCGTGATAAATCGAAGATTACCAAACATTTAATATTCCCTATTTGTTTTTGTCAAAGGGAGATAATTTTCAATATTTTACAAATTCGCTAAATTCGAATTTGATTTCTGAGCTTGTTTCAAGTGATTAAGCAGTTTTCTTGTGTTTTTATGCAACACAATTAAGACCAATTTTGATAAGCATAACAATTTTGATTTGCGCATGCGCAATAGCAAGTTTTAGTGAATAAAGCTTTAAACACTTAAAGGAGCATAACTCACATAACAAACGAGACAAATCGGCGGAGTTTCGACGAATCGTTTGCTGGATGTCTGGGCAACATTATTAAGATTTAGTAAATACGTTCTGTCCAATACTTTCTCTTAAAATATAGATAATTGGAGTGTAGCGTTTTCACTTTTGTTCAGTATATATTGCTTCAAACAGAATAGCAAAAACATGCTTTGAAAAATTACATGAATGCGCTATACTAAGTAATAGTTATATCAGCAAACTGCAAAAAAATGTGTGTGCAAAACGAATTATATTCCCAAAAAGATGAAATAAAATTAGAGAATAACTGTAATCAAAATGATCATTTGTTTGTTTGTTTTTTTTTGTTGCTTTACGTCCCATGTCAACAGCTATGGTCATTGCGGGACGGTCAGTTCACCTAACCACACTTGTTTTTCCTGGGCAAGCTTGAACAAGCAGTTTACCAGTACTTCGTGCACATGCTTTCGCTTGTAACTGACAATAACCCTTCTTGAATGATTCAGCGGAAGGGAGCAGAATGACCGTAGAAATTATTTCATGATCAATCTCCACGAAAGTATGGGACCGGGCCGGGATC
Organism: Loripinus fragilis; assembly: GCA_964019695.1. Taxonomy (NCBI): domain Eukaryota; kingdom Metazoa; phylum Mollusca; class Bivalvia; order Lucinida; family Lucinidae; genus Loripinus; species Loripinus fragilis. The sequence continues at coordinate 34,476 of CAXHUL010000420.1, forward strand.
GAACTCGCGACCCCTGGATCTACAGTCAGACTCGCATCTGTTGCCAGACACGATACCGACTGCGCTACGCGGCCGGGTGAAAAAAAAATGATCATTTCAAATGAAAATTTTGAATATAGTTATCCCCATTCTAATGCACTTCTGCAGTTTCCTCTTATAAAGCAGCACGTCATCCAACGAAATGTTACGAAATTCTGACGCCAAACTATTTCCGCCATTATATCTCGCAGGATATACTGTCGCAAATTTGTTGACGTTATCCATTCAGATGTCGCGTTACAAAATCAAGTGCATTAGAATCACAAATGTACCTTTTTAATTACTGGTATCCGTTTCACGGGTATATTGACCTTTCTTTACAGTTGCACAGTGGAAATCCAAATGCTCTTTAAAATATTTTACAAAAAAATGTGCAGACAAAATGTTATAAAATAAACTTCTTAAAATGCGTGTGCGTGTTTTATGATATATGGAACCTGTGATAAATAACACATGTTTCACTGATAGTTTATACATTTTAGGTGGCTGTACTGTTTAAAGTGTATCATAAAAATATCTAAATCTAAAATGTAAAATATACCCGTTTAAAACAAGATTTGCTACCCCCTCCCCGCCGAAAAAAGTAGAAAAAAGGAGTCTTATTAAATTATTTTTCCCCTTAAATGGAGTTATGTGCCAAACCTGCAATAAAAGTGACCCAACACTGAGCTCCAAAGTGCATAGCAAAGCTCATCAGATGTACAAACGCCACTGCGGTTGAGTTAGGATCATAGCGACGCCTAGTAGGTACAGCGTAGTAAACTGATAACATCACCACCACCATCATAGAGAAATACTTCGCTAGCCATAATCTGAAGCAATAAGGATAAACGTACAAATGCCACTGCAGTTGAGTTAGGATCATAGCGCCGCCTAGTAGGTACAGCGTAGTAAACTGATAACATCACCACCACCATCATAGAGAAATACTTCGCTAGCCATAATCTGAAACAATAAGAATAAACGTACAAACGCCACTGCTGTTGAGTTAGGATCATAGCGCCGCCTGGTGAGTACAGCGTAGTATACTGATAACTTTACCACCACCATCATAGAGAAATATTTCGCTAGCCATAATCTGAAACAATAAGGATAAACGTACAAATGCCACTGCAGTTGAGTTAGGATCATAGCGCCGCCTAGTAGGTACAGCATAGTATACTGATAACATCACCACCACCATCATTGAGAAATACTTCGCTAGCCATAATCTGAAACAATAAGAGTAAACGTACAAATGCCACTGCAGTTAAGTTAGGATCATAGCGCCGCCTGGTGAGTACAGCGTAGTATACTGATAACATCACCACCACCATCATAGAGAAATACTTCGCTAGCCATAATCTGAAACAATAAGAGTAAACGTACAAATGCCACTGCTGTTGAGTTAGGATCATAGCGCCGCCTGGTGAGTACAGCGTAGTATACTGATAACATCACCACCACCATCATAGAGAAATACTTCGCTAGCCATAATCTGAAACAATAAGAGTAAACGTACAAATGCCACTGCTGTTGAGTTAGGATCATACCGCCGCCTAGTAGGTACAGCATAGTACACTGATAACATCACCACCACCATCATTGAGAAATACTTCGCTAGCCATAATCTGAAACAATAAGAGTAAACGTACAAATGCCACTGCTGTTGAGTTAGGATCATACCGCCGCCTAGTAGGTACAGCATAGTATACTTATAACATCACCACCACCATCATAGAGAAATACTTCGCTAGCCATAATCTGAAATCAAATGAGCGTATGACAGACAATTTTATTTGTAAACCTCTTTACAACGACAGTGTTTGTCCTCAAATAATTTGACGTTAAGTTAAACTGAATTTCTGTTGTAATGAACTCAAATTCAAGCTTAACTGGTATATTTGTGCGACTACTACTGACGTTGTAAATGATTTTGCTGTTATACATGTAACGAGTGTCAGTATAAAGAACTCTCATGGTATCTTGAAAATATGGTCGCTTAATTCATGATTTGTAGGAATGGTCTAACAGGTCTGCCCTCTTGTTGATAGGCTGAGCCGTTGTGTTTGCATAACTTCATGCCAGTTAAGCGATCGACGTGCCATGTATGGCGTGATGTTGGATTGCTTCGGTTCCTGATCATTGTTTTTTCTCTTATTAACCATTTTCATTCTGGATACCGATAAAAGAGGTACTCTAGCAAACAGTGAATACCCTGGGTCTGCACATTTTGCTGAGATGAAAACAACCTTTAGCGACATCATGAAAAACATTTGTGGAAAATCTTTAGTTAATAAACTATATTAAAGTGGAGGCAATTGCATAAGTATATACATTGTATGCAGGACTATCTTTATAATATGATCCGCTCTTGCAAAAACAATTTTCTTGTGGGCACGAACTCGGTGGAACGAAAATAGAAATAATCTCTTTATCTAGTCAAAAGTTCAATGCCAGTAGATACACGCATGCATTCAATCGTTCCTCCATCTCCATGTCTTATCCGCAATATTCGTGACAGCGAAAGCATATGACAATAAAAGACAATATTGGTTTCGTGCTGGCTTATTAAGCCTCAAACAGTCACGGTGTAAACAGTCGCGAGAAATGTCCGAGAAATATACTAAATATGTAACTTGTGCAAAATTGTACAGGACTGTAATTTGCTTGTACACCTTACTGTAAATTCGAAAATTTTCGCGAGGACTTTAATCATGCGAAAATAAAACCCTCGAGAAATGGCAAAATCACTCTGTCGTTTATTGATATAGGTAAATCTTGCCATAGTCGCGATTTTTTCGCATCACTTATATGTCTTTTAATGCTATTCACGAAAGTAAAATTCTCGCGAAAATTTCCGCATCTATAGTAATTAAAAAACGACACTTTCTTAGCTCCATATCCCCACAAGAAAAATATATCATGGTGGCATATGATAAAAAAAAACACTCTTCAAACGTGAGGAAACAGCTAATTGTATGTAGTGTACGTAGTGGGGCACCAGATCCCATATAATGTGTACACAAACTACGAAGGCTCTGAGGAGACTGCGCGTTTGATCAGGTGGGTGTATTAGATTATTTGCCGCTCGCATACGAATCAGGTAAATAAAGTAAGAAAGAAGACAAGGATCAGGAATCGATACAATCAAGCATCACACCTGGCCAACATGGGAAAGTGACAAAATCACAATAAAACAGCGCATACAAGAGAGCCAAGAGGTCAGTCCTTTCCCAAGCTACTGCTATGAACAGACAAGAAAGCATGACAAACACGAACATAACAAAAATGATCCACAAAAGAAGCAACGTCTTGGAACGGTCAGTAAAAATATTTTACTGGAGAGCTTAAACTAGTTTCACAGCGCCAACCTCACCCTTAGTTCAGATGTGGATCAAGGCACATAGGTGTTTGGTTTGCATGAAAGATCCCTAACTGATCCAAGAATTAAATCAAGATATAAAAATGACATAAAGCAAAGATAATGACTCAACAGTACATAACACTGAATACCGCAGCAAGAGAAATCCAACAGGCAAACCCAGTTGTACCTGACAACAGCCAAAGCATGAGGCTAACCATCTCATCTATAAATACGTCTTTAAGTCGGAAGCGCACCGGTGTGCAATTTAAGAGGAAAGCAAAGTTGAAACCTTGATTGGGTTGACCACGAAGCATGCAGTCTGTTCCAATACATTAATGTTATAGCCAATGTTTTTATAATGAGAAAATATTTTAATAAACTGCGCTGAAAAAAATATTGGAGCCAACAATCTCCTTCAAGAGATTTACGTCCAACATGGAATTTAGATATCAAATCATATTATCGGCGATAAAATTTGGAAAAGGTTTTGCGAAGTTTATGTTAGTTCTGTAAAACCGTTTGTGGCCTGAATTCAAAACAATATGACAAAATAGATGACCTAGGAAACTACAAAAATAACTAAAGCAAATTAATCCGCTAAACAAATTTGCGCTTAGATAGAAAACATTACCCCCATGACCAAAGCTAGCTGTTGACTGGGACATAAAGCAACAAAACAACATTATGTTAATATGTACATGTTGCATAACATTTGATAGAAGTTAGACTTATTAAAACAATGTGATTGTCAAACTCAGGTGAGTAATCAAATGACTTTTTTACCTCGCCAACATCAAAATCTTCACCGATTGCTAAGAAAAAAACACATTCAGAAAAATACACATAGCATAGCAGCCCTCGGTATATTCAATGGACCGTCTCAATTTTATTGTTACAAAGCAGAAGGAAGAGTCAATTAGTGCATAAAATGCTCAACGTTTTTTATTTGGACGTACTCTTGCGCATTTAATGTCGACATTATCACTTCCCGCATGGCAACAAGAGTACACTAGTGATATTATATGACTTTTTGGTTACTGTAAAGGCGGTACCTCCTGAATGCGTAATTAGGACTGGTCAACCTTAGACATAGGTCAAAGCTGAAAATGAGGTGTGGTTTTATTCAAAAGTAACTGTATCATCTTGCGCCATTACCTCAGTATAGACGCAAAACACATTATTCATTCCTTAAAACGCCAGCAAAATAACTGCATCGGAAAAAGTCTATTTAACATAAGCATAGAGGCAAACATTGTGGACCCCATATCAGACTGCTTCTACAGGAGCACTCTGATCTTGGGCCACACTGTTAGGTTATGAGGCTTCAAATATTTTAGTGGAACGGCAAAAATACATTTTGTGATTATGCGCTTTAATGGTAAATAAAGGTGAGTTCAGTGTGTATATGGTAAGGATTTTCATGAAATGCACGCACGTTTGTGCGGCCCAAACAACTTATTAATTCTTCAACAAATTATAAATAGAACCTGATTTCCCTTGTTTAGCAGATGAAATAGCCGAACCACGCCCAGATATGAATATTAAAGTTACCGCCTTTACTTAGAGCAAAAAGTTCTATAATACATATGTCACCACCTTTAATTATTTGATGACGCTATAATATAACGCTTACGTCATATCAATTACTCGCTTCAATTTCCTTACAGTGTATTTTTCTGTTAATCTATTTACTTTAAACAATATTTATTCCAACCATCGTGATTATAAAATTTAAAGTACAATGCATCATATGGAAAGTATTTGGTCGAAAGCATGAAATAATTGTTTTGATCATCTCTTTGTTAATGCTGCATAGTCTGTAACTTTTTGATCTTCTAATCTTAGAAATAAAGTTTCTATTTTTCAAGAATATAGTTAAAATACTCAAATTCAGGTAAACATTTTACCATTTTCGTAAATCTTAACAAATAATCACTATCAAAACAACATCATTTATGTTAAAAATCAACTATCTAGAATTATTGGAGGGACGTAAATAATTACAAACAAATGAAAACGCCTGTTTTTATAAGATAATTCACTTTTCTATGCAGTTTTCAGCAGTACTGAACGTGTTTATTGTGCAAACGTAACTTAATTCTATTCTTACAAATTATTTAAAAAGAAAATATTTTTTTCGAAAAATGTTCATAGTTGCAGACTTAGTCTCTTTAATAATTACATTGAGTACTAGCTCAATAGTTTGCTGGATTAAAGAATAACATAAGACGAAAGAAACAGAATGAAAAAAAAATAACATACCGACTCTTTGGTTGTAGAACTAATTCCTTCATTACTCTGGCCGTATGTGAGAATGTCTTAAAAAAGCCAATAACGGCGGCCAAGCGCGGTCGGCCTTTAAGTATAAAATAAGCACTGATGTCCCCTGACGTCATTGAAAACTTGTTTATCTCAATAGGCTAAGGTTGGCAATATGTTTGTCGGAGGAAGAAACATTTAATGTAATATTAGCTTGGATTTCCGCTATTTGTACTCTGGAGATTTGAACAACGTGCGTTTTCTCAGCAGATCGTGGTGAGGCTTAACATAGAGGTCATGACCACGTCGTGGCGGACATAGACTTTGCAATTGGCTAGGGTGTACGATTGACATGTACGAGCACGTTATGCACAATGTGCGCATGCGTAATATCAAATCTGTAAAAAAAGTAATAAAGTCTCTCTAACTTTCAATATTTAAAAAACTTTATGTATTGACGTCGCGTCAGATGTTGGTATTAATTTGTGTAACGTCAAAAGTTGTTAAAACACGTCAAACAATGAGATTTTCACAGATAAGAGAGGCGATCTTCCTTGCGTTAATATTTTCAAGCACACATGCCCAGTTGTAAAATGATCAGATGAAAAGTTTGTTTTGGTTTATATGTATATTTAAGTTTTGAAAGGTTTTTTTAATACATGTTCCCGAGTAGAATTACGAAAAGTAGGGTATACCAAGGTAGGCTCAATTATTTTCAGTTGTAAATGCGATTGGTCGGTCGGTGCTTATTAACTACATAAATCTATTCTCGTTGCAGTAGACTTCAATGGACAGACGGACGGACATACAGGGTGATTATAGGTCTTAAGGATATCTTCGCTGCACACACCTTTGCATGTTTTATATTAAAATTAGCCAATACGTAAGCGTTTGGTACTTATCGCATTGTCCGGCAACTAGGACTCGCGAAAGTCTGTGTAATGGTACAGGCTCGTCAGAGTAAAGTATGAATGGAGATGATAAATAGTTGTAGAATTGAGACCTCTATCACCGCTTGATACATGTATGTCAGCATCCACATTTTCACGAGGCTTTTGCGTATATGCGATAATGACCAAAATATCGCCAAGAGGTAGTGTTGGCCCAAACAAACATGTAGACACAAATGAATAAAAACAACAAAGAAATTAATTTATTTGAGATTCGAGCACGTCACGTCTGAGTTTCAGACACACCCTTTTCATCGTATGGCTTCCAATGAGTTGACTATTACTAATACCTAGCAATATGATGTACAGTCTGGGACATGTAGTTGTTTGCCACTTTGCGACGTCGCCGCTTGAAACAAGACCTTTCTAGAATTTGGTAAAAAATACCATGACAAACTTAATGGATTAAATTTCATAAAACTTACAGGGATGAAGAGCAAATAGAGAGCTGCAATATACAATAAATGATTAAAATAATTACACTTTTGGTTCTCAAGTAGAACGCACTTAAAAAGTGAATGTAAATTTTAAAACATCACTATTCCCGTAGACGCTAACGTTAACGTTACCGAAAACTCTCATTTTAATTTGTGTAGACGTTTAAATTACTACCATACGAAAACAACAGAAACCGAGAAGCTACAATTAAAATGTTTATTGCGTAAATTAATTTGCTTTCATTTGGTACTTTTTTCAAAATTGTAGCTTCTATATTTTTGGGACAATAATTATTTGCAAAACATCTGGAAATACATTGATTTAAACGGCAACGTCACTGGTTGGAGAGTGGGTATGTCCTGTGGCTGTATATATACACAGGAGCTTGAAGTTTGGTCCTTACATTACATTTATATGCCTCATAACCAAAAGCTTAAATTTCATCATTACGTAATGACATTATGAGCTTTCGGTTTAGGGGCTATAGGAGCGAATAAGGATCAAATTTCAAGCTCCTGTGATATATTTCCTGAATATTCCTGAAAACAGGGGTAAAGATCACTGAATATTCAGATTTCTGGAATTAATTCTGACCAGTTGCCTATTTTATATTACTTTATATAGGACAGTGTCCTACAAGACTATGCTAATGCATCAGTATATAAGTTTTAAGAAAATGCGTGATTAAGTTTTTGGCATTTACGCATATTATAACGCTAAAATGTTAACGTTTTTACGACGCGATTAGCAAAGTAAAAAAAAATCGGCGTGTGTGACATTTTTGCTAGACAAACATTTTAGCGATATTTTATTCAATATTTAACAATTTCTCTTAATTTAAAAACAGCATAAAATATATGAAAAACGCATTTACATATCTTATTTAGAGAGAAATAAGTTTTAAGAAACATTTTTTCATTTAGTATTGAATAAATGTCTCATATTTCCGAAGACGCCATTTGCGTGAGTGTGACATTTTTGCTAGACATAGCAAAATAACAAATTTTTGCACTAAATATGGAAAAAATCGAGAATAAATCCAAATTTTAATTCTATTTTGAAAACGCATTTTTGTGATATACTTCGAATTTCAAAAACACGAGGCACTAAAAAGTAATACATCAACATAAATACACAGACCCCATGTTTTCAACGTTTTCTTAAAATCTCTACACGTTCCGTTTCTTTGCTTGGTTGGCTATTTCTGGTTAGTTTGCCGATTAACGCCAATTTCGCGCATGTCGTCGTGAGGATAAGCACAAAAAGTAGCTATGCGGGGAAAATTACAAGATTTCATGCATTATTAGTTAAAACTTTTGGATGTAGAAACACTTCCTCAAACGATTTCTGTTACATCTCTACATGCAAAAAATTGGCAATTTATGCGGAACATGTTAGCGATAACTTTTTCTTTGTATCTAAATTTGTCTTTGTTTTTCATCAATGTAAAATATAATTAATAACCTTATCTTTCATGTTTAGTTTGTAAGACTGTTTAATGGAAAAAGTGAAATAGAGAACTTTCAAAAGAGAGGACCCCTACGTTTTTAAAATTAACACCAACATCTGACGCGACGTCATTGTGTTTGAATTTCTTCGTTATTAGAATATTTCTCTGTTTAGTTATGAAATAACTATCTTGTTCCAATACTTCGAGCTCTCACCGTAGCTATTTTGCTTCAAAAATTAAGTTTCCATATATTTTGTGAAAGCTCAATCTGGTGTGGTACTGATTTTAATTTTCTTTTTATAAGAAAAATGTAGCAATTTTCTTTTAGCTTTTCACTAATTTCTTCTGATTGGTTTATTAGAACAATGACCCAAGTGTAAAAGGACTTTTAACGTTGCTATGGTAACAGAACATGGTCGCCAAAATAGTCTAAAATATAGAACAATGGTAATTTTGGACCAAATATGAGGCTTCAGCTGACTTTTTTTTAAAGAATTAGTAATCAGCAAAGCAAAATACCAAACATAACCTTTAAATTGTGTTGTGTGCCGTAGTAATATTTATCTGTTAAAAATCTTTTTTGGTATTTGCTTGTACTCTATATTAATTTCTCTGTCAACGGCTCAGATTTGGTCCAAAATGTCAATTTCAAAATCTCAATTTCCCTAATTTTAGCCAATTTCGGCGGCCATTTTCTGTCACCATAGCAAATAACTGCCAGAATTTTACACTTAGGCCATTGTTCCAATATACCAATTGGAACTCGGATATTGATGTAAGGCAACTTTTATAGGTGCCATAATAGCCCCTTAATGGGGTAACTATTTTCATATTTTTGCATTGGCTTTGCCGCAGACAAAGAAACAAATGCGTTTGCAATCCCAGTGTTCAGATCTTAGGCCAAATTTTTCTTTTTTGGTTGATTAACGGGAAATAGTTTTCAGATTTAGGGTCGGGGGCGAAAATAGCACTGAAAATGACCAGTTTTTTGTTGTTGTTATTTTTTTGTTTAATTTTAATATCGCCAGAAAAAAAAACAGTAAGTCTAGTAAGGTAAACAAACAGTCTGTATTAAATCTTTAAATATTTCATCATTTTTTCTAAAATAATCTTGGCAGTACAATCACTTTTAGCAGTGTCAAACTCAAAAAAACACAGACAGAACCTACAAAATTAATCATTTTTTTCAACGAAACGAAAAACGTTTAGAGTCGGCGGATAAAAAAAAATAAAATTAAAATTTATTTCTTCTACTTCATGGAATATTACAGTAGGAGGGTTTGTAAATCAACTAATAAAATATGTCTGGCCTTATTAGTGCTCATCTGCTTGTATTTTTTTAAATCCAAGTAATTTTCTAGTTAAAATTTAGGGGGGGGGGTGCAAACTTATAACAGACGGAACAGTGTCGGATCCATGATTTCTTGAAAGGGGGTTCAAATGTATAAAAAGTTGTGGGATTCGCTGATTTATCTCTTTTTTAACTCAAATGAACCAAAGGCTCAAGATGAGGTATTGTGATCGGTCTTCGTCTGTCGTCCGTAAACTATTTCTTTAAACGACATCTCCTGAACCACTGGTCCAATTTTAAAATAACTTCACGTGAATGTTTCCCATGATGCTCTCTTTCAAAATTGTTCCGCTTCACTGAACAGGAGGGCCGCCAGAGCTCTAGAAAAGAAATCTTTTAAACGAAATTTCCTGCCCCAAATTCGAAATAAATTCACAGAATTGTTCATCATAATGCCCTCTACTGAAATTGCACAAATGGTTCTGCTCCGCTGACCAAAAGGTCCGCCAGAGCTCTAGATGAGAAATATCTTTAAAAGACATCTCCTGAACCACTGGTCCAAATTCAAAATAATTTCATAGAATTGTTCCTCTTGATACCCTCTACCTAAATTGTAACAGAACAGAACCGAACGTCTATTCTTAACTTCTAACAAAGAAAACAAACACAGTTTGCATGTTGGCGCGCTTTAATGTGAGCACATGGAAGGATGTTGTAGACCTTGATGAGATCTATTTAAGAAAAGCTTGTAAAAGCCCAGTGCCAGTAACACAGTTTACTTAACCCTTAGAACTTCTCATTGCCGAAGTATCTGCCGTCCAGCCCACATGACACCAAACTTTTCTTTTTTGTTTGGCGAAAACTTACTGTGATTTTATACAGTGCAGTATACCTCATAGCAATGACGACGTGCAAATCAACACGACAAGATCTCTTGCTCGAATCTATACAAAATTTTGTGTGTTGCTCACGTCTGTGAAGCCGCCTTTGAACTGATTTTACACGAGACTTCGTTTGCTATTGCATTACCTGTTTATTCTCAGTCCGTGCGTGACTGAGTAATAATATACTGCACAACCTTTGTTAATGCTAGTACCGACTAGACAAATATTCTGCTCTATTCGATGAAACGAGCAGAGTGTTAAATATACTTTATTTATCTCTCAGGTCATACAACATGACATATGAGGTAACTGGAATAAAAATACAATCATAATTCTCAATTAGCGGGAAAGGAATACATGCAATTGCTTAATGTCAAATACTGTCATGGCTATCTTCACTTTTTTCTGAATTTTATTTCATTAGAATTTTCCTGTGTTAATTTATGTATTTGAGGAGTACTAAAAAGGCGACGAAAAGTGCGAGTACAATTTTTTCCTAAGCTTTTTGGGGAGCAGATTAAAAATGTTTAAACATCCCAATAAGGCTATAGGTAACAAAGGTAAATAACCAAGCATAGCCTTGCAAAATATACTTGCAATGATTACCTCCCTTAGCTTTTACTGACAGTCTCAAAACGGCGTGTCCTGCTCTGCACAGAGACCAGAGCATCGTCGTATGGAGCCAAGAAAATGTCGACAACCATGTAGTATTTATTTTATCCATTATTCTTCAAGTGTTGTGAGTACTCAAAGAAAATTTGACACCCGTATATGTAATATAATATGTACAAATGGTTCCGCTCAGCTTAACAAAAGGGGCACCAGAGCTCCTGATAAGAAATATCTTTAAAAGGCATCTCCTCCCAAACCTCTATTCCAAATTCATAATGATTCACATAACTGTTCCTCATGATGCCTTTTACCAAAATTGCACAAATGGTTCCACTCCACCAAACAAAGGGGCTGCCAGAGCTCTAGGTAAGAAATGTCTTTAAATGACATTTCCTCCTGAACCACTGGTTCAAATTCATCATGATTTCACAGAATTGTTCCTCATGATGTACTCTACCAATTTTACACAAATGGTTCCGCTCCATCGAACAAAGGGGCTGCCAGAGCTTTAGATAAAAAATATCTTTAAACGACATCTCCTGAAACTCTGGTCCAAATTCAAAATAACTTCATAGAATTGTTCCTCATGATGCACTCTTTCAAAATTTTACAAATGGTTCCATTGCACTGATCAAAGTGGCTGTCAGAGCTCTAGATGAGAAATGTCCTTAAATGAAACCTACCACTGAACCACTAAGTCCAAATTAAAGAGATTATAGATATCTTGTATGGGAGTGTGGCTGTCTTGTTTGTAGAGAGTTTTTCCCTTGATTCTGGGAAGATTGTTTTTACCATACAAATAGCTACAATAAGGATGGAATTGTATGTTTAAAGGGGTCACAGGTAGAGTATCCTAATAAATGTGTACTCCAGTGTCTAAATATTGCATTTATCATAGCAATCAGTGCAGACTCTGATGAAATGCAGCCAACTACTAAACTACCCTTTCAGAGGTTTCAAGTATACAAAGGGCTTATTCCCCATTATCAGATGAGTTAAATCAAGTAATGCCTCTGGGCCCAAACATAAAAATCTTCATGTCTGAAACCACTAGGCCTAGAGCCTTGATATTATGTTTGTATCGTCATCTTGTAAGGATAACTATTGGGTTTGAAAGGGCTGACCTCTTGGCTCTCGTTCGTGGTGTCTAACTGTGAGTTTGTCACTTTCCCATTGGTACCCTGGGTCAGGTGTGGTACTTGATTGTATCGATTCCTGATCTTTGCACCCTTACTTACTTGGATGGAAGGTAATGAAGTAGATTTGATTGTTAATATAGAATGTAAAATATAAGTATTGAAATTCATATTTAAGCTTGCACTGGATGATGAAAAACAGTAACCATTTTAATGTGACTGAGAATCCTGATGAACAGCAGCTATTTTAATGTTTCTGAGAAGCCCAACAGAAGAACAGTAGGCATTTTAACGTAACATTAAAATAGCTACTGTTTGTCATCCTCCAGTGCAAGCCTAAAATATGAGATCCAATCCTTAAGCCAAGGCATCTTGTCTCGCCTAGCTTCTGGTAAATGAGCCATGTTGCGAGGCAACCTGTCTCCATGGTTTGTGGCCAAGTAATGTATAAATAGAGAATACTAGGTATCATGTTTACCAGGCAAGGTTTTGAGAACGCTTGTTGACATTGCGAGGCTTGCTGACCGATTCAACATGCGTTCTCAAAGCCGAGCCTGGTAAACTTGATACCAAAAGGCTCGAACCTGGTATTCTATTTATCAGTTTACCCAAAGTTTCATTCTTCAAACTAGCGATTATGACGTCATTTTCAATTTTTGTGTTGATTCAGCGTCAGTGCAACGTCATTATGCCCTGATAAAGGCACATGCCTGAGATAGACAACGTTTATCAGGCAATTTGCAACAATTCAGTTAATATGAGAGGTTACTGATAAATGTAAAACTCAGCTACAGAGACTAATAAAAATTTTGACTTGAGATGTAGTATAGAGCCACATAGCGAATAACTGGACTGTCAGTTTGGTATTTTAATGCAGTTGCTTTTGTAACGCAATATCGGATTTGAAAATGATCAAATTTTGGGACCTGCCATATTTTGGAAATAGTTTGAAGTCATTATCTATGCACATTTTCATTGGATGACATACAGACGGTGCCTCTACTCAAGCGTCCCGTAGACCTTAATTTCCGACTGTATATATAGAGAATACTAGGTGAGTGTCTTTTGATATCAAGTTTACCAGGCAAGGCTTTGAGAACGCTTGTTGACATCGCGAGGC
>CAXHUL010000420.1:48200-108200 GCA_964019695.1 Loripinus fragilis
TTGCCGAGCGATTCAACATGCGTTCTCAAAGCCGAGCCTGGTAAACTTGATATCAAAAGACGCGAACCTGGTATTCTATTTATCAGTTTACCCGTTGTTGAACACTCTTCATACTAGCGATAATGACGTAATTTTTTATTTTTGTGTTGATTCAGCGTCATTAGCGACGTCATTCAAAAAGTGCAACGTCATCATGACCTGATAAAGGTAACATGCCGTGAGATAGGAAACGTTTATTAGGTCATGTTGAAACAATGCAGTTAATATTAGGGGTGACTGATAAAAGGCGATATACCTCCCTAAATGAGAATTTTGAATACAGTTATCCCCTAATTCACACACACGAGCAAAGACACGCTTTTCAAAGAAGTGGCTCGTGCTGTCTGGCATAGTCATCGGTTCATCCAGTACATGTTAGCTGTAAGACAGTTTTGTGTATTTTACACATGGCATGCATTTTATTGACCTCGCAAAAACAGGCTATGCATTATGGGCTATGGTGTGATTAGCATTGCAACGTTAGATTGCGTTTTAGCTCACCTGAGTACATTGTGCTAAAGTCATAAGTAGGTGTACATTGTGTGTTGTCGTTTACCAAATTAACCAACGCTTTGAAGCAAAGTGTTGTTGTTAGACAACACTTTGCTTCAAAGTGTTGGTTAATTTTGTCTATATATGGCAGTGTTAATTGAATTTTATCAATATGGGGATCAGTACTGTCAAGTTTGGATAAAATCAACACTCTTTGATTACTGCCAAGTTTGGATAAATTCATGTCCTCTTTTATTTTTTACTCAAATGGTTCGTAACATAAGCTAAAATAGAATAATGGAATAAAACTTTTAAAATGTTGTCTGAAATCACACGGCAAAAAGCTTCGATATTTGATATTTAGCATCACCTACTGATCCTTTATCATACTAAGGACCTGGGGCTCAAAAGGGTTTACACACCGAAGGCTACACTATTATACCCCCGCAAACGTAGTTTATGGCGGGTATACTGTTTTCAGCCTGTCTCTTACTCCGTCCTTCCGCAAACATTTCAAGGCTTTTATTGAATTACTTATGTAGCTTTTGTTCGATTTTTATTAAACTTGCACCACACCTTGACCATTAGACAATGCATGTTTGGTAAGAATAAGGGGTCTATTGGACCAACAATGCAAGAGTTATGCCACTTCGTAGTTCTAACTGTATGGTGTTTGTAATATGGCTGATAGTGTATACTTTGTGAAATCAACTCCTCCTAGAGTCTTTGGTGTATCCTTTCAAAACTTTACTGTTATCTTACAGACATATTGAAAATGTGCATGTAAAAGTTTAATGATGAAAAACAATTTGTTGGGATAAATTTACACCATTTTTAACTTAACCGATTCTCAACCACTGTGCATATTAAATAATGGCTGATAGTGCATATTTTGTGGCATCAACTCCTCCTAGAGCCTTTGGTGTATCATTTTAAAACTGTGCATGTATATTACAAACATAGTGAAGATGTGCGTGTGGAAGTTTGATGGTGGAAAATAATTTTTGATTAATTTACACCATTTTTAACTTAACCAATTTTCTCGACCACTGCACATATTAAGTAATTGTAATTGATGTTTATGCACACTGTGTGAAATAATCTCCTCCTAGAGTCTTTGGTACATGCTTTCAATACCTTGCATATATGTTTCAGACATAGTGAAGATGTGCTTGTGGAAGTTTAATGATGAAAAAATATTTTTTTCGATAAATCCACAGCATTTTTAACTACGCCAATTCTGGACCACTGCATATATTGAATAATGGCTGATAGTGCATACGTGTGTGAAATCAACTCCCCCTAGAGTCCTTGGTGCATCCTTTTAATTCCTTGAATATATGCTACCATCCTCGGTAACCCAGGCGTGACCCATTCCTTATCTACTGCATTCATGCAGTGGATACGGAATGGGTCACGCCTGGTTGAATGCAGTGGGTACGGAATGGGTCACACCTGGGTTACCGAGGATGGTATGCTACAGACATAGTGAAGATGTGCTTGTGGAAGTTGGATGATGAAAAAATATTTTTGATTAATTTACACCATTTTAACTTAGCCAATTTTCAACCACTGTACATATTAAGTAATGGATAATAATGCATACTGTCTGAAATCAACTCCTCCTAGAGTCTTCGGTGCATTCTTTTAATACCTTACATGTATGTTACATACATAGTAAAGATGGGCTTGTGGAAGTTTGATGATGAAAAAATATTTTTTGATGCATTCATGCAGTGGATACGGAATGGGTCACGCCTGGTTGAATGCAGTGGGTACGGAATGGGTCACGCCTGGGTTACCGAGGATGGTATGCTACAGACATAGTGAAGGTGTGCTTGTGGAAGTTGGATGATGAAAAAATATTTTTGATTAATTTACACCATTTTAACTTAGCCAATTTTCAACCACTGTACATATTAAGTAATGGATAATAATGCATACTGTCTGAAATCAACTCCTCCTAGAGTCTTCGGTGCATTCTTTTAATACCTTACATGTATGTTACATACATAGTAAAGATGGGCTTGTGGAAGTTTGATGATGAAAAAATATTTTTTGATAAATTCACAGCATTTTTAACTTAGCCAATTCTGGACCACTGCATATATTGAATAATGGCTGATAGTGCATACTTGTGTGAAATCAACTCCTTATAGAGACTTTGGTGCATTCTTTTAATACCTTGCATGCATGTTACAGACATAGTGAAGGTGTGCTTGTGGAAGTTTGATGAAAATATATGTTTTGATAAAGAGTCTTTGATGTATCCTTTTAATATTTTGCAGGTATGTTAAAGACATATTGAAGATGTGCATGTAGAAGTTTAATGATTTAAAGATACTTTTTGATAAATTTACAGCTAATTCTAGACCACTGCACATATTGAATGATGGTTAATAGTGCATATGTTGTGAAATCAACTCCTACAGCCTTCAGTGTATCTTTTTAATACTCATATGTTGCAGATATATTAAAGATAATGTTGCGGGGGTATACTGAAATATGCGTGCAGCTCTATTCTTGTCTACGATGTCTTATAAGTATTCTTATCTGTAACCTAAAGGCATGGCAATATCATAATTCATGTATCGGGCCTTGTCATACCAGTATTATGCTAACATTTGTAAACATGTAAATTTCAGATCTTTAGTTAAGAGTTCGTAGAAGAAAAATATTTTTCTTATTTCTCAACCAAAACATATATTGCGGGTTCTCAAAAGAATCGTCTCAAATAGCACCCAAAACATATTAGTCCAGTCAATCTACATTTCGACCTCAAACTAATTCCTTCAGAAGCCGTTTTGGCGTGAACATGTAGATAATTTTTGACTTATTAACCAACAAAAAGTCCTCAGAAAAATATTCAGGCATTTTCGAATAATTAGAGTTTAAAACATGTCATTTTTGCGTTTTTTCGCCCTGGCAATTCAAGTACACCGTACAAAGTTAAGTGACGTAACACACCGTCGCTATAGGAAACGATACAAAAACGATGTCTGCTTCGATATTTTTCTCCATTTTGAAGGAGCCAGAAAAATGATACGATTAGCGATTTGAAGCAATTGACTTCTCAATTATGTTGTTAGGTATTCCTTATAAGAGTTGGCGACCTCAAAATATAAATTATCCTCGACGATATAATATTTAAAAGTGACGCAGACACATATTTCCGCAAGAACCAAATTTCGGAATGCCGTTTTTTAAAGAATTTTTCATTTTCTGCATTTAAAAAATGATAACCACACCAGTAGTACATACTATTAAAAAGTAGACGTATGATTTTGTTCACCTAAAATTTAGGATGCCAAAAACGTGCCGTCTAAGAAAATAACGTATGGAAGCACATACGTGCCATAGGAAAGGAAATCCGATATTTACTGGTCGCCGTTTTCGGTATGTTTCCAGTTCCATCTAAGATCGATGTTTCTTTTGCAAATTTGTGGGGTACGTTGCATTAAATCTTAAAACAAATACTATGATAGTTTTTGATAGTTTTTAATCTAATTGCTGGCAACCAAATACGTTCAATAGGCCAGTAAGTGCGAGAGAGAAAGAGATGTCTTAGAAGATCTGTTTTCCCCAGATTTGTTATTCATGTCTCAGACCCAGTATACATAGACTGGTAACTGACATACAGGTAAATGTAAATATTGGAAATACGTTGTTGAGGCTGAGCGTATGTTGAAGATATTCCGTCTTTATGAACATCAGCAAGAAACCAAAGTACCCTTTTTAGCTATTTTCGGCACTTTTATCCGAATATCGTCAAAAATCACCTTAAAACGATTATTAAACTTCAATTTTATTTACCATAACTTGTAATATTTCAACTTTGCATACCGAGAATAACTTTTTATAATCTGGGGTACGTTCCAAATCAATTTTATTGGCTGTTGTACTTTGAAATAACGCTATAAACAAAGCCACGACAACATAACTTTGTATTTCCGCCAGTGACCAGTCCGTTTATACTGAGTTCGAGTACATGTGTAGACTTGAATTGGTAATTACTTAGATGCAACGGAAGGAGGTTGACAGGCTAGCCAATTAAAACTTAACCAATATGCAGCACTAGAAATATCCTAATCTTCATGTAGTGAAGAGCAACCGCTGCAGCTGTGCCTGAAAAGTGTTCATGTCGCAAACAAGGTATTGTATATTCTTGGAGCTGCAGTAACATTGAAATACTGAATGATGAACTTGAAGAATCTCCTTGGAAAATCGATTACAAAATAATATGAGCATGTGACCATTTAGAAATAGAGCAAACACACAAGCTATAAAACAACAAGATTGAGTCTGTTTATGGTATATAACGCCCCCAACCCAATCCTGGGAATGGCTGAAGTGGTATTCTGCTTTCAGCAGTAGAAAAGAACAAAGATATGTTAAATTTTAATAACACCAACTTGACTTTGCATTGCGTAGATTCGTTACAATCTGATGGGACGCTTGTGACCTTCTGACTGCAGTTATTAGCTAAATGAGATTTCTTTCCACTGTTCCAGTGTTTGTTGATATAAACATAGTAAAAAAAGTGACTAAATTTAAGAATGTACCTCAAAATGTCTTCATTTCATTAAAAGAGAATGAATATTATTTGCGACAACAACATGCGTAATATATGGTTTGCTTCTCATATTTACATTATTAGGTCAGGTGTGTGTCAATTTACATTTTTAAATCATAGCAGCATCGTTACATTCACTGTATGCGTCGTTTTATCATAACAAAAGAGAAAAATGTTTTGCACCTGGTCACATTGACAAGAAAGTATGGCATAGCATGCATTAACTTGAACCAATCACATCTCTCTGCTGAGTTACTAAGTTTGAAAGTAATTTTGCTTTATTTACAAAGGGTTGTCCCATTGGCCTTCTCAAACATCATCAGGCCCCTGTTAAGTATCTTGCAAAAACACATAAAACATTAACATGATAGTTTCAAATTTGATTTATTTTATAAATGAGCCAACCCTTGTCTGGTTGCATGATAAAGCACCATATCTTAATATTGCTTAAAATAGAGGGACACCAGGGCCATGATAACAGCTTTCATGTGTGAAATTTTAATTAATGAGGGATGGAGGGGTTGTATAGTTGTTTAAAAGCCCATTACAGGCAAGCTTTTGGAAATAGAAACATAACATTTGCTTTATCTAAAATGCACTTTATATTTTAAAGTATTATCATTGATGAAAATACAGGATACATCAACGGAAATGGGTACTTGTGAATGATTTAAGCCAGCGTTACACTATTTTGTGAAGCTGTCCAGATATATTAGTTCGTGTTACGAACGTTACATCTTTGATGTTGGATCATGAGATCCAAGCAATGTTTGAAAATGTTTTTATTACAAACCAAATCTTACATAAAATTAATTAAATCTAGATGATTAAAATATACTGCCATCCAAATTCATTTGTCACAAATTGTGCATGAGGATGAAGCTTTTAAAACTCATTGCGTACACATTATTTCCTGATCATACTTACTATTTTTATTAAAGATAAAACCACATACATTGTTTATACTAAAAGACAAGTAATTCTGATAGTCAAGACATTTGCTAAAATATCCCAAAAAATCACAAGAGTATAGTTTTTTTTACTTAGCAATACAAGTCAGCATTGCAGTATTCAGGGTCAGTGTTAGTTGCTGCATAAAGCAGCAAACTCAGGTTCTAAGAAGGACCTCGGACAGTCTTAATGAACGATTGCCCATAAAAATGACCAGAGAAAAGTTTCAAAGAAAATGATATTTTTTCTATGAAAAAGATAGTAGGTCCAACCCTCGACTTATCCACAAAAGCCGTTTCCTCACTGGACAAGTACCGATTGAAAAATATGGGTTGAAAACTCCGTTTTTGCTATTCAACATATAGAAAATAGAAAAAGTTTTACTGAGGTGCTTTCCCCCCCGTGACCAAACTAATCCTTTTGCATACAGTTGTAGTTTTACATTTCACACATCATATAAAAACGGCATGTTTGGTCACGGGGGGGAATGCTGTCAAAATGCTCAAAAACGCTTTATTATAAAAACTTATTAGAAACTTATTTTGTAAAAACCTGTAGGTAAATATCAATTTGCAATGGCATATATCAGGGCTTTAGTTATGAGTGCTTAC
Source organism: Loripinus fragilis (assembly GCA_964019695.1). Taxonomy (NCBI): domain Eukaryota; kingdom Metazoa; phylum Mollusca; class Bivalvia; order Lucinida; family Lucinidae; genus Loripinus; species Loripinus fragilis. The sequence continues at coordinate 54,867 of CAXHUL010000420.1, forward strand.
AAAGACATTAATCGTCTCATTTCTCAACCAAAACATTATGTTGTGGGTACTCAAAAGAACCGTCGCAATGAGACGGTTCTTTAAGCACAAAAAATATAGGTTAAATCTGATGTGTAAGAAACTATAACAATTTTACGCTAAAAAACTGTGTTTATCTAGACTATGATTTATACAGTATACAGATATGATACACCTCAGTGCACAGTCGAACTGGTTGAACTCGCAACATTACAGGTACTAGTCAAAAGCAATTGACAGTACACTTCTTTAGACGAAACAATGAATTCTTCTCAACCCGAATTTTATGCCAACGCATCACTTTCGTCTCAAGTTTTATGCCGCAAACATTACATTAACATGTATTTAGGTGAATACTCAACGAAACTTCGACTTTCTGTGAAATAAAATTTGGTCACAAAAAGTACCCCCACCCCCTAAACCCTAAAGTCCTGGCATAATTATGCAATATTTTCAAAATATTTTTATTTTGTTAGATGCACTAAATGTAAGGGTTTCATTTAAGCACAAAACTATAATTGTCAGTTATGCATTATGCTAGCCACAGGCTGTCAAAATTTGGGCAGATTGAATAGGAAAATGTCCGAGGTCCTTTCCGTTGTAACTAAGATGTCATTTTTTTAGACCATAGGCATCCTTATAATATTGGCATTGTCTAACTGCTTATAGCTAGCATATACAACAAACTATCAAATGACTTATGCTAAGTTTAATAGTGTAATTATAAATACAATTAAAACAGGCAGATGACATCTCTTTTTACTACACCAAAAATCGCTATTTAAGCTAGGATAAGATTGCAAATTTCCTTAGGATGGGTTGGGGTGGTAATGTTAATTAGGCAACTGTTGCTTTTTAGAAATCGATAACAAGACAATTTGTTACATACGTTACAGAGATGGATAATAAAATCATTAATAATAATGTAAGAATACTTTGTATGACTTCTGTTTTAAATTTTGATACGATCTTGCCAAAACAGCGATTGCAAAACAGTCACTGGCCATTTCTGGGTAAAGAAAGTGTAAAGCCACATATAGGAAGACGTAAAATTGACTATGGGAAATGAATTGTAACAGTCATTAAAACATAACCTCACCAGATAAAACATCTTTAATTCAACACAGAAATGACTACTCCTTAAAGTAATACTTTGTTTTAGATCTCCCTATGAGCAAAGTCATATTTGATCAGGAATTTCATGTCCTGATTCTTGATTTACGCCATGTAACGTAAGTTACATTTATTATATTGAGTCCTCTACCCCACAACAATGGGTAGAAGTGTTGTGATTTTGTAGAACTTTAGTCATAATTATAGAAAACACAGCATAAAATGCAAAACATCTAGTTGGTTGCAATGGTTTGCCATATAAATGGTATTGTAGGTTAGGGTAAGGGGTGCTTATCAGCTCATTACAGATACATTGATAATGGCAGAACCAAAAACGTTATTCAAAAATAAAACAAAACAAATTATTTATCTTGTCACTTCATTTGAAAAAATATTTCAAATGCTACATAATTTATTTGCAAACACAAATGACTTACATGACACCAACATTGAAATATTTAGAGGGAATGATGAATATGTAACGTACACCACTCAACTGGAAGCCAAACTTATTTTCTAAAAGCCTGCATTTGTAGCTAAAATGTTAAATACAAAGAATGCATGCATACTTTTAATAAAGATAAAGTCTAATATAACTATTTTGAGTTATACTCCAAACTGTCAGGAGTAATTTTTGACACTTTCAAATGGGTAACGTATGTAACAGGCTATGAGTTGCTAACAGTGCAATTATCAATCATTCCGCGCATAATGATTGCCCTTTAAGATATAGATAAGTCTGCGGCATCGCTAGGGTGAGTGGGCGTGAGGAATGGACTATCTAGCCCACAGTTTAATTTGTGTTCTCTAGTTTTACATGATTTCCAACCCCGTCCACCCACTAAAACAACAAGTAAACAAACTACAAAAACACATTTTATAACGAATTATCAGAATTCATTTTCAGGTACATGTTTAAGCATTGTATTTGCATCTACAGACTGTTGAGCTATTTAAAGAAAAGGTGAAACAAGTTTGATAAATACATATTTAAGCTAAGAAATCTCCTTTTCACTATGTTGAAACGTTCGGGACTGTGCCCCCTCTCCCATCCTGCCCCATCCTACCCCCTCCTTCAACCCTAAAATGGTACTATTTATGTTGGTTTCTTGATTTCACATCTTGCTATCTTCTTTATTATAAAAAAGATATACATTTTTAGGATATATTCTACACATGCTTATGATTAATACTGAAAATTCATTTTTGACATTTTTTTTTTATTTTTTGCAGGTTTTGCCACTCAAAAATGCATTGGGCGATGAATATATTTCTTTTTTTTTTCATCTGGTACCTTTATAACATTGTGTCAAATAAAGTTTTTTTAAGAAATTAGGTTCAAAATGTTAATGTGAAAGAATATTGCTGGAGAATTGAAACAAACACAAAAATATCATTTTTCACATATTTGCTTGAAAGGCCCCTTTTTTGACCCCTGATAAAATGCATTTTGCCTGCGAATTTTTTTGAGGACTTTTTTCTGTTAATCTATGGACCTTATAGATCATGAAAATCTAAAAACCTTTTCTGAAGGAATTTGTTTGAGGTTTGGTCAAATTTTCAAGTAAATTGACTGGACTATATGACGGTTCTTTTGAGTTACCAGAACATATGTTAAAATTATGGGGAATGGATTAATATATGTAATTACAATTTACGCTGATATTTTTTTTGTTTCTCAGCCACTAACAGAATGTAATGAATGTCCCATATTATCCGTTATTCAGTGCAAACATGAATACATCAGGAGTTATTATTTCAACATATATGTACAAGTATGTCTCATCATATTCACAAGGCAAGGTTCGTACTATATGCACGCGCGTATGGAACCAAGTGGACTTGGACCCTTTCGCTTGTGATGATAATGTATCATATGTCATTAGTACTTTTAAGAAGTGCGCGTTGAAAGCGATGCAAGATTTATGGGAACGACATGCTGCCATTTTGCCCAAATCACATTTCATATGATTTACATTTAGTTGTAAATACTACCATTTGACCAATGTTCAGTTGTTTAGAGGTGGAAAAAGTTGTCGTTGTGCTATGAGGGTTGATTGGTCCTTAGGGAATGGCAGGTTCTTTCAGAAAGCAGAATACTCCTTTTCTCCTTAAGCCGGCACTATTTCTAAAAGCTGTCGTTGTTCAACGTGCAATTGAAGAATGTTGTTATTTTTTTCATATTCCGATCCTGAAGTAATGGTTAAATCTTGTAGAAAGCATAAGCCGCCACTAGGGGCGTAAGAGTTGTACTTTCCATTAATTCGCATTAACAGACCCATGAAGCCACCTAACCTGACCCAGGACACCATATGGGAAAGTGACAAAAAACGCAGTAAAACATCACACACAAGAGAGCCAAGAGGTCAGCCCTTTCTCAGTAGGTGAACGCAAGGCTGCGAGGAACAGGCAAAAACAGTAAGACAAAGACAAGCATGGATACACATAACACAAATAACAAAAAGGATCCAAAAAAAGAACACCACCTTGAAACGGTCAGTAAGAAAATTACTGGAGGGCTTTAACCTGTTTGACAGTACCAACTTCATCTTTGATTTCTGATGTGGATCAAGACAGCTTTGCTGTTGTTGCTTTTCAAATAATGTAGATTCTCTATTTATGAAGGATCATGATTTTTTTATTTCATTGTTTTGAGCGTTGAATAAAATCAATCAATAACTGATAAGTTGTACGACCCAGTGTGTTAATTTTATACACACCTGAACTGTTCATTTGTTAGATATAAGTTCTTACTATACAATTGAAAGTGACCAGAGGAGGCCCTAGGGCCCTGGCTCACTCAACTGAATCCAGGAACATAAGATGATGTATTTGCCTGTGGCTAAAGATATAACATTTAAAGCTATTTCTATTTTGATTTTGGACTAGTGGTTATGTAGGAGATTTCATTTAAAGGCATTTCTTATCTAGAGCTTACCCAGCCCGTTTCTTCATTTTAACAGTACCATTTGTGCAATTTCGATACAATAGCTCTCCTTGAGCCTCGGCTCATGTGAACTAAAAGGCATTTCAGTTAGTCTTGGCTTATCATCTTTTTTACAAACGGAGTTTCAGTGAGTACCTACCTCTTACATGTGAATTGAACGCATTGCAAGGGAGATAATTTTAGTTTGCCACATATGGGTAATGCTGACCGAGTCTTTTGTAGTATGTAATGCGCAACATGGGCCTCGTGGCGAGAAAACCCTGGCCTGGTTATAAAACCTGAATTATTCTAAAACTCAAAATGAACCCCAATGATTGGCTGCTTGCGGACACGAGTCCGCAAGCAGCCAATCGTTGCGTTTTATTTTGAGAATGAACCAGGGTTTGCGACCAGGTAATATTCAAACCAACCTGCTCAGCTACTGAGACTAGCTAGAGTATTGAAATTTTGCACGTTTCGAGTTAAGCTATTATACTTTCCAGAAAACGATTGCGTAGTCAGAACGCTGAAACAGTTACGTTCACCAAAGGGAGACTACTGGATCAAGCAATGATTCTCTTCAATAGCGTCCCTTTTCAAAACGGCAGTTCTCTTAAAAGAAAGAATTTGCTTCCAGAGGTAGCGAATTCTTTCATTTATGAGCATTTCCTTAGTATGGAAAATCACTTTTATCACAGTAAGTGACCTCCCTTGAACATTACTATTTTTATTACGCACGTGCGTAACCTGCATTATGGGTGTTACGCCAATGACAAATAACAAAAGCACTGACCAAAGTGCTTGGGTGCGCTGGCTGATCTGCACCTTAAGTGCTTGCATACAAATTACAGTAAAACCTGTTTAAAACGACCACTCAAAAATAGACAAAACAAAGATCTTAATGACAAGTGGTAGCTTAATGAAGGTCGAAAGTATTTCAGAATGCTTTCCTTGGAGCATTCTGCAATACTTTTGAACTGCATTAAGCGATAATTGGTCTTGGAAACCAATTTATGGTATTTTTGAGAGTGACCGGTTTACACAGGCTTTACTGTTCAAAACCAATTCAGGATTGTTGCGAGGAGGCCCAATTATATGCATATACTATTCTGTTCAAGGCTAAACTATGACTTGTTATTAAAACATGACAAAGCGATTTGATATTGTTACGTAATTCAAAACAAAGACAATATGAAACCTTGATATATCTAATCATGTTACATTTTTACTTTAAGGTAGCCCAATATATAGTGACCCCTCAGATGACGCAGCGGTTAACCATCTGTTTTTCATCTTCAGATACTTTAATAAAATGCAAGATTACATGTACAAAATAAAACATATTAAGATTGGACAAAAGCGCTCTTTTTTCGATGTGTTTTCGTGAGAACGGATATGTTAATCTTCGTCTGACGCATACTATCAAAAACGTTATGAAGTAAAGTAGTCGCTACCAGATATAGCCCTAAGTCTAACCTTGCCATGTCCTGGATAAGCCATCATCCTGGAAGTTTATCCATGAACGTTTCTTTTCCAGCACCTTCACCCAGAGGATGAAACACATAATTTTATATAGAGTCTAGTCTAAGTAAGCTTAGCTTACCACTAAACTACCTGAAACTTCACTAATTAACACATGTATTGTTATTTGCTAAGCATTTCTCCATATTCAAATTGTTAAAATACGGTTGGCATAATTATCCCCCCAGTAGAAGTCCAGGAACCCAAAATTGAAACATGACATGGCAATATACAAAACGCAGACCATCGCATGGCACCAAGAGAAGCTAACATTTGAAGGACCAAAATTAGTAGAAGAATCAGCTATTTAATTCAGTGAGTATTGACAATTTAGTAAGGACACAAAACTCAACATAACAAGGCCAGGCCTGGAGTTATAAAGCTTTTTTCATGCTTAACTTAAATATAATTTATCCTGAAATGACAAATACTGCCATTTTTAACATTTATCAAGTGTAAGAGTTTATTTGAAAGCAAGGTGTTTTTCCTGAAAGTTTTCCTTGTTCAAATTACTTAATTAAATGTTTGATACCGAGACTGACATACTTTCGCCTATACCTTTATTATTCTCATAAAAATGAAGCCTGTTAAGCGCGAGTGGATCCTTTTAAAGGGGGTCCAATTCCTTTCTAGAGGGGGTCCGTATGGTCCTCTGTTAAATAAGTTGATGACTAATAAACCTTATCGGTTGGACCCCACCCATTCCCCAACTGATAAAAAATTTCTGGATACGTGCATGAAAACAATCGTGAGCCCTGAGCCACCAATTTGCATGTTTAGCAAAGACTTTGATGTCCAAGCTAACCAGAACTATATCACAGAATAGCCTAAATTTAGTCTATGTGCACAATGCTCAAGATCTGGTTGAATATTATAAACAATTCCTCCAGGAAGATAAGCGAAAATCGGGGAATGTCATGCTACAGCCAATGTATTCCTACGTTTTTGGTATTCGAGGTCAGACTATTCTCGCGTTTTGTCAGATTTACTTTTCGCGTAAAATAGGTGCACCAGAATTCGACAGGAACGTGTTTATCGCGCGTAAAGTAAATATGACCTAATGAGAATACTTTCTGAGTTCGTATTTATACCACAGACGTAGGAATCCGTAGGCTGTTGCATTTTTTATTTCTTCATAGAACAGTTGTTTTTCATTCAACCAGATATTGAGCAAATGATCGTTTGGTGGGCGTGAAAATTCATATGCATTTTACCAATACCATTAAGACGGGGTTTTTTAAAGTGCTTAAACTACAATTGACAGTTTTATTTTACTGTCACAATCGTATAAAAGTTGACATTTTTGCACAGTTTGTACATATTTCATATTTGGGCCTCGACGCCTGTCTTCGGGGGTTTGTGAACAACACAGGCGCAGACCAGCCTGCGCATCTGCGCAGTCTGATCAGCCCCTTTGTATTCGCTTTTCGGAGAGTATTATATGTGAACTTGCTACAAGTAAAAAAAATTCAAGTTTCTAGCTAGTCTCTGTAGCTTAGGAAACTGGTTTGAAACTCGCTTTGTCGGAAACGCCGAAGACCTTATCCTAGCTTAGTACTGGTTAAACCCAGGAAGAACCGTCCCGCATAACTGAAAGATTGTTGAGTGGACGTAAAGAATCAAATCAAACAAACAAACAAACAAACGCCGAAGACCGATTTTCTCGCGGCGAGACCCATTTTACACATTTCACGCCCTTGTACATGTACACTTTCAAATACTATTCTAACACACCTCGCCTATAGAGTCAATGCTAAAAAAGTGTGATGTATCAAACAATAATTCAGTTTTGATAGCGCGAGAAAATGCGTGCTAGCTGACGTCAATGACTTCATTCATGGCGTTGGACGGTGTCGTTTTTACGCTTGAACGACGTTACAAATACACGTAAACGAATGCGACGTAGTCTAAGTATTGGCGGGAGTTCCTCAGTGCAATGGCGGAAAGTTGGAAGAAGCTGAAGACTAAAATGTGTTTTCGTCGTTTAGTGTGTGTTAGAATCGAAATAGAGCAGCTCCAGTGCGTGCATTGTTGAGTAATAATTCACTGTTTGTCAGTCAGTTGTACGAAGAAATATCACTCGCGCTACGCACTTGTGATTTGATCATCTCTACAACTGACCTCCAAACAGTGAATTATTACTCAACAATTCACTTCTTGAGCTTATCTTTTTCTAAATTAATTTTCGAAAGGAAAAACTGCTTATTTGCTATTTCAATTTTATCAGAAGAGTTTGTCTGTTTAAATAGTTGGGGGAAATATTTTAACTGGTATTATTAACACACAAGTCACTATAATAAAAGATTACTTACTTACTTACTTACTTATTAACACTTAATACTTGATACCTCACTATCAATACCAGATACCTCACGAGACATTTCATCTTAAACGTACGAGTAAAGTTGCTACAATTTCAACTCATCAAAAATAAATAACCTTCTTAATTTGTAGAGCAGAATACATGTTTTATATATCTCTAAACAAAGTGAACGATTAAAGAATCAAACCTTGATCTACTTACTCGTGTTACAAGTTTTACCTAATAATACGTATAATACCTTTGGCAAACAATTTGTGCCCAAAGATACAATCAAAATTGGGGCAGACTTAAATACACTACTAAAGTTTTATCTGTCTTCAGTTTAGTCAAAGTTAGACTATTGCTGTATTATATATGCTTCTGCATGAAAATCATATACTCAACAAAAAAGTTAATGAAATTGTGTTTGAGGGGCTATGACAAAAAAAATTAAAACATATAAAGACTTTTGAATTTCACAGTAAGATAATGACATCAATTTTCTTTATAATGATGCTTTATCTGGGTCTGTAGCGCCCATAGCAGCTAGTAAATCCATGTCAAAGTTGACTAGCCTTCACTCCAATTTTCGCAAAAATTCAATTTACGGAGCAAACATAGGTTTTCATACTTTAACGTTCCCCAGGTCCCTCGGGAGATGTAAATTTTTAAAACCTAGGACAACAGATCTGGTGGTTATAGTGGGACACTTGATCAGTCAATTGTACATGAATGAGGTGTTGAGGTTTGTTGTCCTGCCTTTTTGTGCAAGCACCAGTGACAGTACCAGGCCTAGGATGACAATGTCAGAACACACCTTACTAGAATCAGCGAAAACAATGTTGTGCGCATTCACTGCTCAGTTCGCTCATCAGACATGTTTACAATTTTAACATGTCTATGACATTTTTGGACAGAGGGTCCAACGCATAACAATGGCATCGAGAAACCCCCAGCCTCTCGATGCAGTGTTGCCGGAGATATTGATGCTGGTCCCTCGGCACCAAATCACAAGAATTTTTCAGAATATGCGAAACCGGTGCTAGTCCTAATTTGCCGCTGACTGGGTACACACTCGTTACTGATGAAGGCATTTTCATCTTCGAAATGTGATGTTTAAGGCTATGAAGTTAATTTCATGTGATATTCAAAGGAATTGCATTTCAAGTTTTGAAAACTTACATGTTTTTCGTGTGTTTATAAGGGAATACTCTGAAGTCTATTTTGCGAATAATGACTGACCCCTGGGTTACTTGACACTGTGCCACAACTAAGGAATTAGTGCTAGCAAAGTAAAGTAAACTTTTTTCCCAACCGATGACATAAAATAAAAATTGAATAATTGGTTTTCTTATGTTGCATGGTTTTCTGTGATTTCCTTAACTTTTTTCTTGAGTATATCTATAAACGTTTGATCCTATACACGACCAGGGAATAAGAATAGCTTTTGGGGCGTTCAGAATTTCTCCAGTTGCTAGTATGTTTGTGCAAGCAGATTTATCATTATATTCACGCACGCAGAGAGAAACTATCTCAACAATATGCTATTAGGCTTGCTGCTAACTTATCAAATCCTGCTCATAAAGTTTCATTCCCACCAAAATATATGTTGTTCTATATGAAAAGAAATCTAGAAATCTAAATCAATTAAAATCATTTGGTATTAGAGTTTAACTACTTTTAGCTAATATCAACCCAGAAAATATTAAGACATATTTGAAACCAAACATTCCAGTTTAGTGTTTTTTAACAAAAAGTTATCAGGAAATGCCACACTCACATACTGCAGACCAACCCACGGCATCGTTAAGAAGAGCCACATAACACTAACAGTAACAGGACATCAGGAACACAATTTTAGCATAGCAACCAGTTCTCTCTTCCTAGTCAAGATGATTGCAAAACTAGAAAAGACACTAAGTAATGTTCATAACAAAACAAAGACCAAACAAAGAACCCCCACAAACAATGGGAGGAAAAGAAAACAACGAATAAGCAACAACAGAACCACCGCCTTAGAACGGACAGCAGCCTAAGCCACCCTAGATAATGTTATTGTTAAAACACAAACATCGTTTAGCTTGCACGAAGGCTTCCTAGCTAATACAATGCATCGTTGCGGTTATAAAAGTGGGATACAACATGGATATCATGCGACAGTCTACACACCTAGTTGTTTACCCAATCACGTCTTTTAGCTATGGTTTCCTCTTTAATTGCGCGACTGTTGGTTAGGCCTCAGACTCAATGACGGCCATGACATAAACCTTTAATCCGTTAGTTGGTGGGCCCAGCCCACCGTGGGTCAACTTCAGGTTTTCTTTATCTTTGACTTGCTGTGAGTGGTGAGCCATTTTCTTTGTTTCATCATAGTGTGTTAAGTTGGTTAGTTGGTTCTTCTGTGATGATGCATTGTATAAGTTATGAAGCCTCCATGCGAACCTTCTTGTGTTGAGTGGCTTTTCGTCTCTCAGATATTTCTTAAAAATGTAGAAACTCGATACTTACAAATCGTAATGCCTCCATAACAGCAACAACCTTCCGCCGAGCTACGAACTTATGGCGGAGTCAAAGAGAAACCTGACACCATCAGAATAGCTTGGCCTCAATGGTTTCTAATCGAAACATTTCTGCATTTCTTTCTGACATATTTTCACTACCCTATTTTCACTGGTAATTCCTGGCTTTATCACGTAAGCATTTTTGAGGTGACATGGTGCTTCTAGGCTCGGTTACTGTCAAATCACTTCAAAAACTTCCTGTTTATTTCCAACCGTTTTATTTAGCTGAGCTGGTGAGAGATGCTTTGATGTCGTGAGAGTGGTTACAATCTCTTCGATTTCTTGTTTTTACACTTTCGCCTAATATAACACTGTCATCGCTCAAACAGAATGTTCATCTAGTAAATCATTGCTTTGGCATATTTCCTTTGTTATAAGTAGTAGGGGATTCTTTTGCGACATCTCATCCACGTCTTCACTGTAATTGCATCAGCTTTAGGCTGTTCTTGTATCACACCTTCAATTCCAGACGTACATCCAGAGAGAGTTAGCAACATCTCGATGACTGCTTAAGAATACATTCATCTAGGCAAACAGTGCAGTCCCACATGAGATATCGCGTTCTTTCAAATCTCATCTGAGTCTATACTGTTAGTCATTATACTCGTTTCGTATTCCTAGTATGCATAATTTCAACTCCAGTTGCACATCCTAAGAGAATTTCACCGTACAAATTTCCAACATGTGGACGACATGGGAAGCTTCTTTTATCATACGTTCATTTGGGTCTACATTGTCAATACACGCCTAAATAATGCAGGACTTTAGTTAAGAGTGCGTAACAGAAAATATATCTTTTCTTATTTCTCAACCAAAACATATGTTATGGGTATTCAAAAGAACCGCATTGAGACTGTTATTTTGAGCACCCAAAATATATGTTTAAAATTATGGGTAGGAAAATATTTACCATTTTACGCTGATTTTTTTGTTTATAAATGAATGCCTATTTTTTACTCCAGTAGCACATCCATACAGAGTTTCACCGCGCTCATAAGAAACATCTCGTTGACTTCTAACGAATGGCAAACAGCGCGGGTCCTCATGAGATGTTGCTTTTGGGGGACTTCACTGTTTGTCAAAGCACTTGTTTACAAATTTTATCGATTCCAGTTGCACATCCTCAGAGAATTTCAACACACTCATAGGAAACGTCGTGGTGACTTGATGGGAAAAGGGGGAGGGGCTATCAGAGCGTGCTTTTCATTGGATGAAAATAGGCCAAAAGACGGAGAGCAGCTCGTGTGCGAAGGTCCTCCTACATACAGACAGTGTTATGCTACAAACCCTTTCATGTGGTTCGGAAACATGACATTTTTGCCTTTAAATACTAAGTGTAAAGACAGTTGGTGATCTTGAAGAGAAAATTCTGAAATAGATGTAAAGCGAAAGGCCTGGGCAGGCTGCGCATATCTAGGGGCTAGTTTATCATTATATTCTCACCGAATTGTTTATTTTCGAATGACTCGAGTCCCTTCTGAAACTGACCAGGCAGACTCCTGTCTATTAATTCAAATGTCACAAAGAAAATTGGCGCCTTAACCCTTAATGCGCCAATCGCAACAAAAAGTCGTCTACTTTTCTCGTCTGCTGAAATGTTTAAGAAGCCTCTATGACAAACAGTGTGGACCATACTGAAATGCATGTTCATTGCTTAGCCCTAATACATTTCAAATTAGCAATGGGTGTGTTATTTTGGACACAATTCATAGATGTATTGCTGATTGTAAAAAATTCTACACCGCTTATTTGCACAGATAGCTTATAGTTTGAGAATTTATTCAAGTTTTATAACCTAGGGTATTAGTGGCACTGCTGTTAAATTTCAGATTTATGAGAGCAGCAACAAACAATGAAGCAACAACAACAGATTCACCGCCTACAGACGAGTACCAAGGAAGGCTTAAATACACTTTACTGGCACTTTATCTTCACCCTAGATTATGTTGTTGTTGTTTAAACACAAAACAATATTCAGCTCGCATGAAGGTTTCTTGGATTATATATAATGCATTGTCACATGGAAACAATCAAATCACACTTAACTGTGATAACACAAAGAATATGGTGCTCAAAACACAGTTTAAAAATCACAAGTAGAGCCACAGTAGGCCCGGCCAAAGACAAGCTTCAGACACCAACCCACTGTGGAAATGAGGAACAGGAACATTTAGGCCAGGGTCGCTATAGCAAAGAAATAGGTTAACAATCCAATAGCCTGTTCTGAAGTTTCAGAGTTTATTAGTATATGCCTCAGATGAACATATGACATGTTTAGTTTTCTGGTTAAAAAAAGACTCAGGTCGGAGTTGCAATTTCCTATTTTTCTCTTTGTTATATGTTGTGGCAATATATCTAAAATATGTATGAAGTATAGCAAATATGATGCTTTTCTGGCATTCTATTGGCTGAAAATAAATGGAAATGCGAGTGCTATGTGGTTAAAAATATACCTAGACATCGATGGTTCTTATATGATTATGCGCATGGAATCAAATCTAGCACGTGCTAAACGCTAGTCTTCTTTATCAAATATATACATATATTCCTGTTTTAAATATGTCGATCAAATTTTGCACACAGATTGGCATTGTCATCTAAGCAATTATAAGAACTGTATTGTGAAGAATATTGAGGAAAAGTAGCTAGAATATTTATATCCTGCAGCAAGAATCTTATAAAAGGTAAACAAAAGTACTTGTTAACGGAATAAGTGTGTCCTTGGCCTTTCCTGACACAAATCACGAGTCATCAGCACTTCATAAACCATCAACCTAGAGAAATTAGAAGATATAAACTTTTTCCATACTGGAAAATTGTACATGCCATTTTGTCGTTTGTTGATGGTTTTGTTCAAAATCAACTTTTTTGAAAAAAAAAAATTCTCAAGAATACCACGAGAGAGTTAAATTGATTAAATCAAGATCAGGGCCGTCGTTTTGTCGGGCATGGTCTGGGTATAACAAGTTAACAAAGGTTATGCAGTAAAACCTGTATAAAACGGCCACTTTCGTAAAAGACCGAAAAATTGTTTTTCAAGACCAATTATCGCTTAATGAAGGTCAAAAGTATTGCAGAATGCTCCCCTTGTCATTAAGATGTTTGTTTTGTCTATTTTTGAGTGGTCGTTTTACACAGGTTTTACTGTATACAAGCAGACGACACAAGCAGATACAGAGCTAAGATAATTGTTGGTATTAATTGACTTTTCGCTTTCTGTAAAGGCGACAGCTTTAATATTCATATCTGGGCGTGGTTCGGCTATTTCATCTGCTAAACAAGGGAAATCAGGTTATATTTATAATTTGTTTCATGAGCCGCGCAACCGTGCATGCATTTCATGAAAATCCTTACCGTATACGTGCATTTCATGAAAATCCTGACCGTCTACACACTGAACTCACATTTATTAACCTTTAAAGCTCATAATCATGAACTTATGTTTTTGTCGTCCACTACACTATTTGGAGCCCCATAGATAAACACTGTGGATCCAGATCAGACTGCTCCTGTAGGAGCAGTCTGATCTGGGTCCACAATGTTTGCCTAATGCCTATTATGTTAAAAAGACATTTTCAGATACAGTTTTTTAGCTGGCGTTTAAGGACTGAATAATGCCTGAGGTAATAGCGCAAGATGATACAGTTACTGTAACCACGCCTCATTTTCAGCTTTTACCTATGTCTAAGGTTGACCAGTCCTAATTACGCATTCATGAGGTGCCGCCTTTACAGTAAGCGAAAAGTCAAAGAATATGTGGTCGACATTATGGTCGTTACCTTAGTATGGTCTCTGTGGGAACGTCCATTATTTGGTATAAGTTGACGTGTAATGATGAAAGGGAATACAGAATCTCTGCGACAATGTTCAAATGAAATATTGAGTTACCGAGTGATATATATGGGTCAAGTTTACTGTATATTCATCGTTCATGTGTACGCCTTGGTACAATAACTTTTTATGTACATCAGGCCTGATCTGGATCCAAACTGTTAGACACGCAGATGGCAATCATGTATGATTTTTTCGAAATATTTGATTTTGAAAAAAAAAATCAGCAGATGACATAAATTCATATAAAATAACCCAGCATGCAAAACGTTAAGATGTCCAACCACATGCAATCGGACATACTGCAAAACAAAGTTGTCATATGTACTTGGACAGTTCATTGCATGAATAGTCATTATGTCAGCTCATTAAATGTTCATCTGGGCCCGGAATTACAATGCCTCCTTAAAGTTAAGCAAGACTTAAGTATTGACATTCAACATGCTATATTAAATGCAAAATAAATTGCCATGATCGATGTGGTTTTTGTGGTCAAAATTATCATTGTGATCTTCAGAAAAATTATAACTGTTTTGATTTAAATCAATTTTGAACGTTATTTTTCGCATTCTGAAAAATCTATACTAAACTTAAGTCTTCCTTAACTCTAAGGAGGCATTGTAATTCCGGGCCCTGATAGCCACTGGAGGATCAATTCTACCCAACTCTACGGAGGACAGGTCTCCATATAAGTACCAACTCATAGGCGGGTCTTGAGGAGGACAGAGTGTCCGGACCCCCCCTCCCTTGAAAACCCGATACGGATACGACACCCCCTTGAGAATCAATTGGATCTAAGACAGCTATTGACCTTTGGATTCATGTGCTTCTTGAGGGGAGGTTCTTACGGCCATCTGTGAAATACATTGATAACTAAAAAGAAAACATTGGTCAGGACACTCCCGGACGGAATTTTCTAGATCCACACATGCCACTCTCAACATGTTTAACCCTTTTTGTTAACAAACGTAATTGCTATTCTAGGATAAGTGACATATTTATGTTTTATCATGCGTTTTATCTAGAGGGAGGATAGGAGGTCGGGACCCCATCCCCCCGTCCCTGAAAAAATCACAAAAATATAGGGTTTCCTAGCAATACTGGTCCAGATCCCCAGAAAAATCACAAAGCTACCAAGTCAGTCACTTCAATGTTGGGCCATTATCGGTCGCTGGCGGACCGATGATGATCCACTTTAAGTGGTATTTAGATCCACTCTCTCTCTCCCCTCATCAACCAAAAAAAAAACCTTTTTAGAGTTGGACCTCCTCTGACAAAACTTTCTGGATCCGCGCATGTTTTATGTTATAACGCGATTTCATTGTCGTTTTAGAGCCATATACTAAAAACTTGCGTTCTCCTGTATTATAGAATTTATTAATCTCAGTGCGAAATAGTAAAAAAAATGCTTGACAAGCCTCGTATTTAATCGCTCAAACCGTATGAGCGGACCGATGATGACCCACTTTAAGTGGTATTTAAGTGGTATTTAGATCCACTCTCTCTCTCCCCTCATCAACCAAAAAAACCTTTTTAGAGTTGGACCTCCTCTGACAAAACTTTCTGGATCCGCGCATGTTTTATGTTATAACGCGATTTCATTGTTTCATTTAGCCATATGCTAAAAACTTGCGTTCTCCTGTATTATAGAATTTATTAATTTCAGTGCGAAATAGTAAAAAAAATGCTTGACAAGCCTCGTATTTAATCGCTTTACCTCAAACCGTATTGTAAATTCATTAGCACACATAGAAGATGATCTATGTGTGTTTTGGAGGTTAGATTTCATATTAAGAAAACATTAACATATTTACAGGTCACCTTAACCTAGCATGAAATGCGAATATAAAGTACGGCAAGTCGGTCAGATTCAATTCAACCCATCCCGAAACAGAGTGTAGCCAGAACGCTATAAAAGTTCGCATTTCAAAGGGAGACTACTGGATCAAGCAATGATTCTCTCCAATTGCGTCCCTTTTCAACGGTCACCTTAACCCAGTATGAAATGCGAATATAAAGTACGGCAAGTCGGTCAGATTAAATTCAACCCATCCCGAAACAGAGTGAAGCCAAAACGCTAAAAAGTTCGCATTTCAAAGGGAGACAACTGGATCAAGCAACGATTCTCTTCAATTGTGTCCCTTTTCAAATGGGAACTTCTCTTATAGGAAAGAATTTGCTCCTAGAGGGAGCAAATTCTTTCCTTTCTGAGCAGTTCCTAATAATATGAAAAATCACTTTTATCACATTTAGTGACCTCCCTTGAATGTTACTATTTTTATTTCGCACGTTTGTTTAATCCCAGTAATGGGTGCTACGCCAATGCCGAAACACATTGCATGCCAACAGTGCTACGTGCATTGAATTGCTATTTTGGTCCGCTGTATGTAAGAGCTATCATCTCACTAAATTCTTCTGATGATTGATTTTATAATAAGGACAATAACCTACATGTAAAACGTTGGTATTTGATTGGCATTTACCGTTGCTATGGTAACAGAAATGGTAGCCAAAATATTTTAAACTGGGACAATTGTTATTTTTAACCTAATTGGAAACCAACATGTAAAACGTTGGTATTTGATTGGCATTTACCGTTGCTATGAGTAGTATAGGTACCACTATAGAGTTTTTGACGTCACTTCCGGTCCAAGATGGCGGCCCCCACGACGTCAGATCCAAGATGGCGGCCCCCCTGACTTCCGGTCCAAGATGGCGGCCCCCACGGCGTGAGATCCAAGATGGCGGCCCCACGAAGTCAGATACAAGATGGCGGCCCCTGTGATGCGTTCGGTTACACCTCGGAGGGTGAGTCAACGCCCTAGACCACGAGAAGGTAGCGTCACGTCCTAGAGCGCGGTGTCGTGCCTCTATATACAAGGGTGAGGGGCCTCTCATTTATTTTCGGGTGTTTTTTACGAAGTTCAGAACGAGATCCAGTCTTTAATGGTGTAGCGGGTCGCAGCGCTTGGTTTATCCCGTTCCCCGGGTGGACCCTTTTTCTCAGCACGGTCCTTTCACGTCTTTTTCCACGTACTGATCGGCTTCGTAATTGGGTCGTAAAGGCTGAGAGGGATATGATTGTCTATCAACCTAGAACGGGCTTCTCGCCATGCATATGGCGTCGGGCTAACTTAAGAGCATATTGCGCAATTATTTGCTGTTCGTCCTTTAGTATCTTAATGAATTCCAGTCCAAAGTTGCTGTCTTACGCCCTTTGTCGGTTATACTATCCTCTCCTTTTCGCTTAAGCTCCGATTTTGCCATTTCTAAAGCTTGGGCTACTGGGGTGACCAGGTTCACTACGGGTTTTTCCTTTTGTCTCATTTCTTTCAACTCTCTGTATTTCTGTCCACTACCCACAATATAATGACCCTGACTGTCGCGTTCCGCGTAGCCATCTCTAACATCCAGCAAGTGCTGATACCATTTGTCGGGATCCGACACGTAAGGAATCCACTTCTGCTGTTGGTAATCGTAAACGAGTCTAGTGCCCATCTCTTTTGATCGATTTCCTCCTTCAACTCGAGTTATTCTTACGCTCTATTCATATCAATGGGCGAGAGTCTAGTTCACTATCCTCAAGCACCTCGATTAATCGCTCAGCAGCCTCTCTGGCTTCGTGTCGTAGTTGTCTACATCTCATCTGAAACAACAGTTCATCAAACAAAGCTATACACATAAAAGAAATGGCGAACATATTTAGACCTACTCAATACTTAATCCCTTTTCTTAGTTACCAGTTTTGATAGTCATTCGGGTTACACTCGGAACACCGTAATGCCCCTAACTGATTCATGTGATCACTTTGCACGTAACAGGATATGACCCTGTCTAGTTTGGGTAAGGCCCTTCCAATTTCTGTTAAGAGTTCTTTGACGGCAATGTATTCTAGGGGTCTCAGGTATAATCCCTTTTTCGTAGGTATCACCTCTTCTTGCGGCTTCCAATACTGCCTTATATCCATACATGTGCTGCCCTCGGTGATGGTACAATAGACGTTCCCTCCAAGATGACTCTTATAGTTTTGTTTCTCTGTCCTCGCTTGATCCGCGTATTCTAAGTAATCCACCCAATTCTTCCATCGCATCAAGGTTAAGCTGATACCTTTCTTGGTCGGTTTGTCATCTTTCCATTCTCTCAGGTCAACACGCAGTTCACCTTTCCATTCTGTGACCTCGATAAAGCGATCGTTTCCGAGACTGAATCTGCATCTAGGCATGTTTACTGTTTGACTGTCAGAATAAATATGACTAGATTGCTGCAAAGCGCCTTACATAGTGAGAGGTCTCTTCTATCCAGCCATACGATTGGTCAACCTCCTCACTCCTGATCCCTCCTCCTCATTCTCCTTCACGACGTAGTAGAGTCCTCTTGGTCTTCAGAGGCTTTCTCGGTTTCTATATTATGATTCGGCCATACGTCCATAAATAAATCTTTTCTGAGTTTGATGGCTTGTCTGATAGAGTCCGCCTGATTCATATCGTGTTGGTTCTTAAACATTTTAGCCGATTCCAGTATTCGCTGTTGAACAGGATCCTCTTGTAGCTCGTAATAATCTATTAGAAATTGAGCGTAATCTCGTCTGAGTTTTTTGCGGAGAGAAGGCAAATCATCATTGGCTGCGAGATGAATAGCTTTATCAGAACTAAAACCTCGCTCTTCATAAGCATTCACTTTAGCTTTAAACTGCTCTACGTTCTCCTGCCTGATCGGATTTTGAAATCTCCTGTTCCAGATGTCGAGTTTAGAGCGCTCATCTCTTTGTTTTCTTCGTTTACCTGGAGGGCTTAAATACCTTACCCTCCTATTCCATATATCCGGTTTATGACTTTCATCTCTTTCTTTATCCGGAGGGCTGATAGAGCGTATATAATCTAGGGACTCCGCACTGTCAGCATCTTCATCATCAGAAATATCTCCGTCATCGGGAGACTGTTGATCGACAAATATGTCAGTTTGTAGTCTGTCCTGTTCGGATGTACTCGATTTAAGATCTAGGACGAGGTAACCATAAGGTCTTGCCGTGGCATCTTCAAATTTCCTCATAAATGTGGCGCAAGTGGACGGATAAATTCTTCTTGCCAAGGTCGCAACTTGTTGTCTGTCGATCGGATTATTAAACAAGACCAAATATTGCGTATTTAAAGCGATATCCCTGCAAGCTCTACCTTGAGGAAATACGTTTTGAGTCAAATACACGATATATATATTTCTGTGGTGACTGCCTTTCGTAAAAAGGTCGGCAATTCTCTGGTCACACTTTGCTTCGGTCATCAGGTCATCAAAAATGATTAGGTTCCTTTTTGAGGGATCCATAAACTGAGCATTATCTAGATAGTCTGGGATACCCCGTATAAATTCTATACATGGAATTCTCTTCTGAAGGTCTTCGTACAGGGGCTGCCATTGTCCAAAACACCATAAGATTCGTTCCGGTGGCGGTTGTACTAACGAGGAAAGTAACAGTTTTCTAGTCCATTCCGTTTTCCCCGATCCGCTGGGTCCAGTTACCATCATAGAGAATGGGTGTCTAAATG
Source organism: Loripinus fragilis (assembly GCA_964019695.1). Lineage (NCBI taxonomy): Eukaryota > Metazoa > Mollusca > Bivalvia > Lucinida > Lucinidae > Loripinus > Loripinus fragilis. The sequence continues at coordinate 74,679 of CAXHUL010000420.1, forward strand.
TCATTTCCTTCAATGGCAGTGACTGGTCGGTATATTTCCCACTGCCATGGACATTGCGTTCATGTCTTTGCAATGCATCACGCCTACTATAGGACTGGTTGCAGATCAAACACCTGATCATTTTGTCTCAGTTAGTATTGTTTCTCTACCTTCATACGGGTGTCATCCTTCTTACGATCATTGGATCATTGTTACCACCACTACCACCACCGACACCACCACCACCACCACCTCCACCACCACCACCACCACCACCACCACTGACACCACCACCACTGACACCACCACCACCACCACCCATTCCCACCACATGGTGGACCATTGTTTCCTGACTGTACATTCACTGTATCCTCACTGTATCCCACTGTACCCCAACTGAACACTCACTGTATCATCACTGTACCCCACTGTACTCTCACTGTATCCCCACTGTATCCTCCCTGTACCCTCACTGTATCCCACTTTACCCCAACTGAACCCTCACTGTATCCTCACTGTGCCCCAATGTACCCTCACTGTATCCTCACTGTACTCTCACTGTATCCCCACTGTATCCTCCCTGTACCCTCAATGTATCCTCCTTCCCTCCTCCTCCTCACCCTCTCCTCCCTCCTAATCCTACTGTACCCCAACTGAACCCTCACTGTGCCCCAATGTACCCTCACTGTACCCCACTGTACCCTCACTGTATCCCAACTGAACCCTCACTGTGCCCCAATGTACCCTCACTGTATACTCACTGTACCCCACTGTACTCTCATTGTACCCCCACTGTATCCTCCCTGTACTCTCAATGTATCCTCCTCACCCTCTCCTCCTCCCTCTGAATCCCACTGTACCCCAACTGAACCCTCACTGTGCCCCAATGTACCCTCACTGTATCCTCACTGTACCGCACTGTACTCTCACTGTATCCCCACTGTATCCTCCCTGTACCCTCACTGTATCCTCCTTCCCCCCTCCTCCTCACCCCTCTCCTCCTCCCTCCTAGCTCCATTATGAATTTGAACTATCATGATCACTGTTTTTTACGGCCATTATACTCGTTGTAGAACGTTCTATCATCGTAGGTTCACCGGTAATTGTGGGTTGACAATGATTATATAATGATTAAGCATAACAGTTTCGCTTTAAACAACCAGTCGTAAGCATTTACGCTATGTATAGTCTTAAGATGATGTACTATATTTAGCATATCCTTTCTATAGCATATTGGACACTGGATCTTGTATCTGTGAGGCATAGTTTTGATCTGTTTTTAAACACCATTTAAAACGAAACTTTATGTATATCAGCTTGCTGGGCAAGCCTTTCCTTTTAAATCGAAACCTTTATAATACAAACGCGAACCTTCTTTTTATAACGACACTTTTATGTATAACCTGGCAAACCTTTCCTTTTAAATCTAAACGCTTATAATACAAGTGCGAGCCTTCCTTTTAAAACGACACTTTTATGTTTCAGCTTCCTGGGCAATGCTTTTCACGCATTCTTATAACGCGAAGATGAATCACGCTATGAAAAAAACGTGTGGTGTTTGAAAACACCAGTTTACAAACGTTTGAGCTAAATAGTATCATTTAAACTGTTCAATTTGCTGTTCGACTGTCATATTAGCTATGACTCGATTGCATGCGATGCGCATTATATAGCAAGAGGTTTTTTCTGATTGGTCAATAATTAATCATAGTAATATCGTTATAAATGTATATCATAAGCCATACATTTCGCAAATTCGTCTCTAGACTATGAACAGACGATACGTAAGTTGAATTTAGGGGTTAACTGTCTCATGTACCTACCTGTACACGAGCAGCGAAGACTCTGGCGGTACCAGCTTGTGTTAAGTCGTTGATGAATACTTTTAAGAAATCTTTATGAGCGTAGGATGCCTAGTCACTGCGAGAGTTAGGATAGCTCTGTAATGCGATCATGAGTCGACTAATTAATGTCTACATACGATGATGTCATCCAAAATGGCCGTCGCCCATGCGCAATGAGAGCATCTAATTAATCAACATCTATATCCGTACTTTATACATTAGTTCTCAGGTAAATGTAGACGTCTTACCATGCGATCTAACAAAGGCGAACTCGGCAGACGAATGAATGAGAAGATATGAAATTGGTGTATTTATATGCCCTAGACATTTAGAATGAAAAGGGCGAAATCGCCAGCGCCTTTCCTAGTACACGCTATAGATACATCAAACGTCTGGTCCAATGGACAGGCTCATCTGCTTGAATAACGCACTCTGATCAGTAAATTCGATGTTGAACAGCGAAGACCCAACGCAATGATACAGCAAAGTCGTGCGTATTGAAAAGGTGGGTTTTCCGTGGGCCTGTCCATCGGACCAGAAGTTTGATGTATCTATAGCGTGTACTAGGAAAGGCGATGGCGATTTCGCCCTTTTCATTCTAAATGTCTAGGGCATATAAATACACCAATTTCATATCTTCTCATTCATTCGTCTGCCGAGTTCGCCTTTGTTAGATCGCATGGTAAGACGTCTACATTTACCTGAGAACTAATGTACAAAGTACGGATATAGATGTTGTTTAATTAGATGCTCTCATTGCGCATGGGCGACGGCCATTTTGGATGACATCATCGTATGTAGACATTAATTAGTCGACTCATGATCGCATTACAGAGCTATCCTAACTCTCGGAGTGACTAGGCATCCTACGCTCATAAAGATTTCTTAAAAGTATTCATCAACGACTTAACACAAGCTGGTACTGCCAGAGTCTTCGCTGCTCGTGTACAGGTAGGTACATGAGACAGTTAACCCCTAAATTCAACTTACGTATCGTCTGTTCATAGTCTAGAGACGAATTTGCGAAATGTATGGCTTATGATATACATTTATAACGATATTACTATGATTAATTATTGACCAATCAGAAAAAAAACCTCTCGCTATATAATGCGTATCGCATGCAATCGAGTCATAGCTAATATGACAGTCGAACAGCAAATTGAACAGTTTAAATGATACTATTTAGCTCAAACGTTTGTAAACTGGTGTTTTCGAACACCACACGTTTTTTTCATAGCAAGCTTCATCTTCGCGTTATAAGAATGCGTGAAAAGCATTGCCCAGGAAGCTGAAACATAAAAGTGTCGTTTTAAAAGGAAGGTTCGCACTTGTTTGTTTGTTTGTTTGGTTCTTAACGACGCATCAACCCTTGTGGGTCATTAGCGTCAGACGGTATTAAACTTAACATGATGTGGATGGAAAAAGTAAAAATTTATAAGATAAAAATAAAATGAATGATGATAATGAGTTTGTATAATGATAACAAGATATCAGGAAAGACCACGTACAATATCTGACAGTTTCAAAGAGCTATTCAGATAACTGTACATGTTCTTTAACTGAACAGAATACAACATTAAAAAATCTGTATTATGGTCTGATACAAATGTAAAACAAAACATGATTTTAAAAATAGCAATTAGATTTTATTAAAAAGATTTATTTGTCTTAAAAATGTCATAATACTATCAATATGTATATCTTGAAATAACTGTTTCATGTTATCAACATGGAAACAATTATTTCTTACTTGTGCAAAATCGCCACAATCCAAAAGAAAGTGCCGTACAGTGAATGGTGCATCGCAACCAACACAGTGTGGTTGCTCTTCACCTAGTAGTAAGTATGAATGTGTGACTCTTGTATGACCTAAACGGAGTCGAGCCAAAACGACTTCTTCTTTTCTAATGTTTCGAACAACTGATTGTTGCTCACCGATAGTTGGTTTTATGTCAAGAAGTTTATTTCCAATGCTGTTGTTCCATGAAGTTTGCCATTCTTCCAAGATATACTTATTGATAGATGGCTTAAAATTAGAAAATGGAATCTTAAAAGAAGTTGGTTCTAATGAAAGCGATGTTTTTGCTTGCTTATCTACCATCTCATTCCCTTGGATACCTATATGACTAGGAATCCAACAGAGAACAATTTCTTTATAAGCTAAAAGCTCATGACATTTTTCTAAAAGTTTCTGAATCTGTGGATTCTTTGAACTGGTATGATTCATTGCTTTCAATACAGAAAGCGAGTCAGAAAATATAATAAATTTATTGTTAGCATCACAAGTGCTAATGAAATCTAAAGCTAGATCAATTGCTTTGGCTTCAGCAGTGAAAATTGATGAATCGTCAGGTATACGTTGCATATTACTATGGTTGTCTGATATAACAGCACAACCAACCTTTGAGTCTTCCTTTGACCCATCAGTATAAATTTGTTGGTAATTCTTATAACGACTTTGCATTTTTCTGAAATCATCTTTTAATATGTGTGGATTTGATTCAGATTTCTTCCCGGAATGTAAATCAAAAAGTATTTCAGGTGGTTTCATACACCAAGCTGGAATATTTGGTGTAAAATGTTTTTCAATATTTTGTGGTTTGATATTGGCAGATTCTAAGAGTGGTGAAATTCTGATGCCAAATGATTTAATAGCTTTAGGTTTTTGTTCATATAAATTAACGTAATTTGGTGGGAATGTAACTTCATGAGCAGGATTTGATGGGTTAGCAGCAAGTCTTACAGCATATTGCAAAGAGAGTTTCTCTCTTCGTGAGTATAGTGATGGTTCATCTGCTTCCACATAGAGACTAGCAACAGGAGAAGTTCTAAAAGCCCCTAAAGCTAATCTAAGTCCTTGGTTATGTATAGGATCAAGCATTTGAAGATATGATTTTCGTGCAGAGCCATATATAATACAGCCATAGTCTAGTTTTGACCGGACTAGAGACCGATACAGCTTGAGAAGTGTAGTTCGGTCTGCACCCCAAGAAGTATGGGAAAGCACTTTTAAAAGATTCAATGCCTTTAAACATTTAGCTTTGAGATATTTAATATGGGGTATAAAACTGAGTTTTCTATCAAATAAAATGCCAAGGAATTTAGATTCCTCAACAACTGGAATAGGTGATCCATATAAATGTAAAACCGGATCATCATGTTGCTTGCGCAACTGACAGAAATGTACACACTGTGTTTTTGATTTGGAAAACTTAAACCCATTGCTTGTTGCCCAATTTTCAATCTTATTCAAATTTTGTTGTAGTTGACGTTCAATTGTCGCCATGCTTTTCGAGCGATAACAAATACAGAAGTCGTCAACATATAATGAGCAATCAGTAAGATTACCTAAACATTTCACAATATCATTAATTTTGATGCTAAAAAGAGTTGTTGATAGAACGCCTCCTTGAGGTACACCTTGCTCCTGGTCATAATAGTCAGACATAGAGGAGCCAACTCGGACTTGCATGGCGCGGTCTGCAAGGAAGCTTTCAATGAATGTAGGAAGTCTACCTCTTAATCCTAATTTGTGGATATCTTTTAAAATGCCATATCTCCATGTGGTATCATAAGCTTTTTCCAAATCAAAAAACACAGCAACTACATGTTCCTTTTTAATAAAGGCATCACGTATGAAGGTTTCCAATCTAACTAAATTATCAGTTGTACTGCGGTCAGATCTGAAACCAGACTGGAACCGCGATATATGATTATTGGATTCTAAAAACCAAGTAAGTCTTTTATTTATCATTCTTTCAAGTGTTTTACATAGACAACTTGTTAAAGCTATAGGTCTATAATTATTAGGTTCGGCAGGATCTTTCCCAGGTTTGGGAATTGGGATTATGGTTGCTAAGGTCCAATCTTCTGGAAATTTACCAGTAGTCCAAATGTAATTAAATATATTCAAAAGGGTTTCAAGAGAATTCTCTGGGAGATGTTTAAGCATTTGATAGTGGATCTCATCAGGACCCGTGGCTGAGTCATGTGATAGTTGAATAGCTTCAACTAATTCATCTAAAATAAAATCTTTGTTATAAATTTCATTATTTTGTGATTTAAAATTCAATTTAACTTTCTCTTGTTCGGTTTTAATCTTTCTGAAAGATTCAGAGTAATTGAATGATGATGAATTGTGACAAAAAGTTTCTCCTAAAGTGTCAGCAATGTCTGTTTTTGAAGTTGCTTTGCTGTCAGTACCCACCATGTTAAGATGTGTGTAACTGGGGGATTTGTTTTTTCCAGAGATTTTTCTTATCATATCCCAAACCTTTTTAATAGGTGTTTTATGATTTAGTTTCGAAACATAAGATCTCCATGACTTACGCTTCGAAAGTTTAATTGTTCTACGGGCTTTAGCTCTAAATACTTTGATGTCATTGAAATTGTTGGTATTTGGAGATCTTTTGAATTTAGATAGAGCTTGTTTGCGTTGTTTAATTGCTTCTTTACAGTCGTCATTGTACCATGGATTACTTTTAGTTGGATTTGTCGAAGTTTGAGGGATACATTCTTTAGATATTTCGATAAGAGAAGAGGTAAAATCAGCTATAGGATCAGAAGATTCTTTGAAGTTTTCTGGCACCAATTTACCAGTGCACAGAGTATTAAATAGATCCCAGTTGGCTCTATTTAATTTCCACTTTGGATTGTGATCCTCAGTGGAATAAGTGTTCTGTTCAATGATGATAGGGAAGTGATCACTATTGTGTTGGTCTTCACATACAGACCAATTATAATCAAGAAACAGTGATGGATGACAGAAGGAAAGATCAATAGATGTAAAAGACTTTGTACTTGAAGAATGATAAGTATACGACTTATCATTCATAATACAAATGTCATTCTTTGTAATGAAATTTTCGATAAGTTCACCTCTGGAATCATTGTTTTGACCACCCCAGAGGATATTGTGACCATTGAAGTCACCTAATAAAATATAAGGAGAAGGAAGTTGTTGCAGTAAATTGTCCAAGTGTTGGGAGTTAAGAGAAAACGATGGAGGAATATATACAGAACATATGGTTATTTCTCTGTCTAGAGTGACAGAAACAGCAGTTGCTTGTAGTTCTGTTTGTAAATCAATCTTTCTTTGTGGGAAAGATGATTTTACAAATATTGAGGCACCACCAGAGGGCCTCAGACAATCAGTATGAACATAGTTATATATATTAAAACCTCGTAATGAGATGTTATCATCTGGTTTAAGAAATGTCTCTTGAAAACAAAATACGGATGGATTATATTCGGAAATCAATAGAGATACTTCATTATAATTAGGTTTCAAACCTCGACAATTCCATTGAATAATTTTATGTTTAAAATCCATACTTGAAAATAATATTAAAAGAAGTACTAAAATAATGGTTAGATTGAAACCCTCCATTATTTGGTTACTGGTAATCTTGGCAGTGTGCCTTTAGGGAGATGGTCACTGGAAGAAGAGTCTGTAAATACCACAGACTCCTCTTCCATACGCACCTCTTCATCATCTTTTTCTACAAACACAGAATATGGATTCTTTTCAGCTTGTTTTGCTTTTTCTGTTTGTTCTTTTTCTTTCTGTGCTTGTTCTTTTTGCCATTGCTGTTTTCTTTCTTCTTTTTGTTGTTTTTTAAGTTTTTCTTTCTCTTCTTTTTTCTTCTTCTCCTCATCTTTCTTTATCATTTCTAAGGTCGCCCCCTTAAGGGCTGGCCCAGAATGAGAGGAGTTACTTTTTCCTGGTTTAGGAGATGTGTTACGTTTTTCCTTTGTACCTTGTGTTTTCTCTATTGTCTGTTTTAAGTATTCGTCAAAGCTGTCGTCTGTCTGTGTGGTTTTATTTTCAGTTTGTGTAGATTTGTTGCAAGTGCCTGGTTTAACAGCACTTGCATAAGTTTGACCTGTGTAAAATTGCTCGTATTGTTTACGAGCATCAGGAAATGATAAGTTGTTTTCACATTTGATTTTGAGAATTTTCTTCTCTTTCTCCCATTGTGGGCATTGCTTCGAGTTTGCAGGATGATTACCTGAGCAGTTGACACATTTGGATGGTTTGTTACACACGCCAGATGGTCCACAATGTTCAGGCTCACCGCAGTTGCAGCATACAGGGTGTCTACCACATTTATTTTCGTGGTGACCAAACACTTGACAACTGTAACATCTAAGTGGGTTTGGTATATAGACATCTACTTTCACTTGCATAAAGCCTATTTTAACAACTGTAGGTAAGGTAGGTGAATTAAATGTCAGAACATATGTGTTGGTTAATTTTGTTTCACCATCACGACGTACAGTGATTCTACGTACATCCGTAACTCCCTGTTCAACCATGCCTTCCTTGATATCATCGCTTGTCACTCTGTTCAAGGCTGGACAGCGAATAATACCCTTGGATGTGTTCAAGGATGAATGGGGTGTTACGGAGCACTTAAGACCACAAAATGTCTTCATCTGTAGTAGATTTTTTTCGTGTGCTTCTTTAGCACATTGTATTAAAAGATCACCAGACCTTAGGTTCTTTATGCTCTTTGGTTCTCCCGCAATGCTCATTATGGTTTTATGTACAACAAACGGAGAAAGAGAAGAAATAGTCTCTCCTTCTTTTTCTGAATGGATTATTAAAAATCTGGGTACATAAGGTTTTTTGGTTGAGGTTGACGAACTTGATTTAGTTGGTTGAGAAGCTGGGTACGAGTTTTCAGAGTCAGTATCTGAATTTGCTATGTGACGTTTTTTTGCTTTTTGTTTAGCCATGTAGTTTAGTTGTTTGATTCATCCTCCATGCTCCCCACCCACCGTGGAGCCCAACAAGGGAGCACTTTAATGGAGTGGATTTCCGATCTCCAGTGCTAGAGATACATAGAAGGTATACTTGCACAAATAGAATCTGCACAATTGACCCGTTAAGCCACTGCCTTCCAGGATTATTTTATAAAAGAAAGAAAGTTTAAGATAATGGACACATGGTTGGCATCAGAACGATACTATAGAACGAAGATATAAGAAATATTTTTTTTACATTTTCAGAATCCTGGGGCTTAGCATGACAAAGCCGATTAGAAACACCGGGCCGTGTTTCCACCTCAGTCTACCCCGTCAAAGAGGCCAAAGAGACGTGTTGAGTCATACAGAATTTATAAACGTCCATATTCTGCATGCTCTCAGTCTTCCAGGCCATCCCCTTCGAGTTACGAGAAAGCCACCCACGGCAGACTGGTAGGTCCTACTCTTAGCACTCCCAGAGGAGACAATAATTACAATCAATATCGTCCCCTGTGTGAAGTGTGCCCCAGAGACCGCGACAAGGTGGTAGGGACTCTCCAGGGGGTTCGCACTTGTATTATAAGTGTTAAGATTTAAAAGGAAAGGTTTGCCAGGTTATACATAAAAGTGTCGTTATAAAAGGAAGGTTCGCGTTTGTATTATAAAGGTTTCGATTTAAAAGGAAAGGCTTGCCCAGCAAGCTGATATACATAAAGTTTCGTTTTAAATGGTGTTTAAAAACAGATCAAAACTATGCCTCACAGATACAAGATCCAGTGTCCAATATGCTATAGAAAGGATATGCTAAATATAGTACATCATCTTAAGACTATACATAGCGTAAATGCTTACGACTGGTTGTTTAAAGCGAAACTGTTATGCTTAATCATTATATAATTATGGTCAACCCACAATTACCGGTGAACCAACGATGATAGAACGTTCTACAACGAGTATAATGGCCGTAAAAAACAGTGATCATGATAGTTCAAATTCATAATGGAGCTAGGAGGGAGGAGGAGAGGGTGAGGAGGAGGGGGGAAGGAGGATACAGTGAGGGTACAGGGAGGATACAGTGGGGATACAGTGAGAGTACAGTGCGGTACAGTGAGGATACAGTGAGGGTACATTGGGGCACAGTGAGGGTTCAGTTGGGGTACAGTGGGATTAGGAGGGAGGAGGAAAGGAGGAGGAGGAAAGGAGGATACATTGAGAGTACAGGGAGGATACAGTGGGGGTACAGTGAGAGTACAGTGGGGTACAGTGAGTATACAGTGAGGGTACATTGGGGCACAGTGAGGGTTCAGTTGGGATACAGTGAGGGTACAGTGGGGCACAGTGGGGATACAGTGAGGGTACATTGGGGCACAGTGAGGGTTCAGTTGGGGTACAGTAGGATTAGGAGGGAGGAGGAGAGGGTGAGGAGGAGGGAAGGAGGATACATTGAGGGTACAGGGAGGATACAGTGGGGATACAGTGAGAGTACAGTGGGGTACAGTGAGTATACAGTGAGGGTACATTGGGGCACAGTGAGGATACAGTGAGGGTTCAGTTGGGGTAAAGTGGGATACAGTGAGGGTACAGGGAGGATACAGTGGGGATACAGTGAGAGTACATGTGGGTACAGTGATGATACAGTGAGGGTTCAGTTGGGGTACAGTGGGATACAGTGAGGATATAGTGAATGTACAGTCAGGAAACAATGGTCCACCATGTGGTGGGAATGGGTGGTGGTGGTTGTGGTGGCTTGTGGTGGAGGTGGTGGTGGTGTCGGTGGTGGTGGTTGTGGTGGTGGAGGTGGTGGTGGTGGTGGTGGTGGTGGTAGTGGTGGTAACAATGATCCAATGATCGTAAGAAGGATGACACCCGTATGGTGGTAGAGAAACAATACTAACTGAGACAAAATGATCAGGTGTTTGATCTGCAACCAGTCCTATAGTAGGCGTGATGCATTGCAAAGACATGAACGCAATGTCCATGGCAGTGGGAAATATACCGACCAGTCACAGCCATTGAAGGAAATGACATTTAGACACCCATTCTCTATGATGGTAACTGGACCCAGCGGATCGGGGAAAACGGAATGGACTAGAAAACTGTTACTTTCCTCGTTAGTACAACCGCCACCGGAACGAATCTTATGGTGTTTTGGACAATGGCAGCCCCTGTACGAAGACCTTCAGAAGAGAATTCCATGTATAGAATTTATACGGGGTATCCCAGACTATCTAGATAATGCTCAGTTTATGTATCCCTCAAAAAGGAACCTAATCATTTTTGATGACCTGATGACCGAAGCAAAGTGTGACCAGAGAATTGCCGACCTTTTTACGAAAGGCAGTCACCACAGAAATATATCTATCGTGTATTTGACTCAAAACGTATTTCCTCAAGGTAGAGCTTGCAGGGATATCGCTTTAAATACGCAATATTTGGTCTTGTTTAATAATCCGATCGACAGACAACAAGTTGCGACCTTGGCAAGAAGAATTTATCCGTCCACTTGCGCCACATTTATGAGGAAATTTGAAGATGCCACGGCAAGACCTTATGGTTACCTCGTCCTAGATCTTAAATCGAGTACATCCGAACAGGACAGACTACAAACTGACATATTTGTCGATCAACAGTCTCCCGATGACGGAGATATTTCTGATGATGAAGATGCTGACAGTGTGGAGTCCCTAGATTATATATGCTCTATCAGCCCTCCGGATAAAGAAAGAGATGAAAGTTATAAACCGGATATATGGAATAGGAGGGTAAGGTATTTAAGCCCTCCAGGTAAACGAAGAAAACAAAGAGATGAGCGCTCTAAACTCGACATCTTGAACAGGAGATTTCAAAATCCGATCAGGCAGGAGAACGTAGAGCAGTTTAAAGCTAAAGTGAATGCTTATGAAGAGCAAGGTTTTAGTTCGGATAAAGCTATTCATCTCGCAGCCAATGATGATTTGCCTTCTCTCCGCTAAAAACTCAGACGAGATTACGCTCAATTTCTAATAGATTATTACGAGCTACAAGAGGATCCTGTTCAACAGCGAATACTGGAATCGGCTAAAACGTTTAAGAACCAACACGATATGAATCAGGCGGACTCTATCAGACAAGCCATCAAACTCAGAAAAGATTTATTTATGGACGTATGGCCGAATCATAATATAGAAACCGAGAAAGCCTCTGAAGACCAAGAGGACTCTACTACGTCGTGAAGGAGAATGAGGAGGAGGGATCAGGAGTGAGGAGGTTGACCAATGGTATGACTGGATAATTGACCAATCAGAAGAGACCTCTCACTATGTAAGGCGCTTTGCAGCATATATATATAGAGTGAGAAAAAGACTAATGCACCAAACGAGATATCTTTCCTGTGGCACTGGATCCAGTAAAGGATGCTAAATTGATTTGAGAAATAAATATAAACAGATATAAATAAAAAAAACAGTGCTAAATTTTTTTGAAATTAAGCGCTTTCGGCTTTCGCCTTCATCAGAGTTTCAAGACACAATACATTAGATGGATAGTTAACAAAATATAACTATATACATGAATTATGTGATTATTTACGCCCAAAAAAGGGCCCAGTCTTATGCGTGGATTTTCACAAATATGACTGCACAATATTTCTGAATTAAACACAGCGTACAAAATGTTCATTCTGGCGACACAGTGTGCTAAATTGGCAAGAAATGTATTATATATGAAAACTTGTGTAGAACGGAAGTCTAAAACATGTCTATGCTCCTGAAAGATTGTCCACAACAACACAGCTTACCAGGTGTTCTACCATTGTAATGTATTTAGAGACAATACGGTATGTACTATAACTACTTTATTCTACAAGTGTATACTAACAAGTGACAATGTGGGTTAAGCCTGCAAGATTATATTGCTGCTGCTGCGAGAGTGTATGAGTCATCTATAGTATATATCCTGACATCTCCCCTCTTAAGATCTTTGAATAATTAATTAAATTGATCTTCAATTTAAAATTATATTCACTAAAGAAATCTGCATTAAAATCATGAATGAATCACTGAACTTTATTTCATGAATGGGAGACAGTCTGAGGCAGTTCTTTCAGTACACCGTCATTAATCATTTGATAACAAGCTGTTGACTGTTTCTCCTGGCCAGAGCCTGGGTGATAATCTGAAATTGTATCATGGTCTAGTTTTTTTTTTCTTTGATCTTTTGAGGCTTTATTTAAATAAAGAACAGGGTTTGATTAACGGAATTTTCTTAGTGAAATAGGCGGAGCTTAAATTTCCATTCAGTTGTATTGAGTCTATATCTAGGTCGTGCTCTAACAGAATATGCTTTTAGTTACCGCAGGGTGTCAGATTTCATCTGTGACCAAGATTCTTTCTGTTATCAGAGGTTTCTAAGTGAACAACGTTAACCCTTTAAACGCTATCAAAATGCATCTTAAATGCCATAAGCTCAAGTTTTCTGATGCTTTATATTTGCTAACATCTACTAATGCAATTTAGAGGCAAACAGTGTTGATCCAGATCAGCAGCAGTTTATTCTGTGTCTTCACTGTTTGACCCAGAGGCTTTTAAAACATTACAGCAGACGATAAAATGATAAGCGCTTTAAGAATTAAATAAACTAGGGAAAAGTTTTTGTGTTTGTGGGTCAGACAATAAAACCTTTAGCAGCCAATCTAGTCTGCTATTGTTGTTTACTGAAATGTTTTAAAAGCCAAAAGTCCTACTTTGTCAAGCAGTGTAAATGCAGATAATACTGATAGGAGAAGTCTGACCTGGGGTTGTATTGTTTGCATATACACCCACATTAGACAGTATAGTCAGTAATGTTAGCAAGTAAATGCAGCAGAAGACATTTTCAAATGCATTGTAAGGGTTAACTTATCAACAGGACGGGAGGTTGGCCTGCCAGGCTTGATTAATGTCAAAAAATAAGGTGGATCCATGAGATGAGAGGAAATCTAAATTCTTAATTCTGATTGGACAATGATACAAAACATTTAGAAAATGCTTGTACTCGTATTTTTTATAAACTGACTCGGGGCTCCGCCCCTCGTCAGTTTTATGAAAAATACTTGTACAAAGCATTCTCTAAATATAACGTAATTAGGTGCCGATAAATTTATGTGCTGCTCTAAGTTAAATAAACATTATCAGCAGAGTGTGTAATTTCCATGATGTGAAATATTAATCCGTTGGAATTTTGTTTTCTTCTACACTGTATTCCAAAAATTAGAAATGAGAATAAGCACTACACTGTGATTACAAATATAACAGAAAACATCTCATCACAAGGTCTGAAGTACTTTTATAATATGCACTGATTAAAAAACAATAATAAAATAGACATTGATTATTAATAAAACAAATAAAACCTACTATTTGATCAGACTGCATAATAAGATGTTTACTATTTTGAACACTATTTTGAACACGATTTTGAATACTATTTTGAACACTATATTATAACACACTCATTTACACTTTTGTACTGATCTTAATCCATATCCAATGACATAACGAAATCTTCAAATCGTTTAGGCATCCTAACAACGCGACCACTAGCTGTAGTTTTCTGTCCCAAAGGTATCGGTTGTGCTGGTTCCTGTACATGTACTATGTTGTCATCATGATTTTCATCCTCTAGGTCGAATTGTTGTTTCGTTCTATTTTCCTCTGTTTTGAGTATGTGTTCCCGGTTTCTTCTTAATATCGAGCCCGAATCAGTTTTTATGTTAAACAATCTTGGTTCTGGGCATTTGCTTTCAACAAATCCTGGTTCCCAGCGTTTCTTATCAGATCTTATTCTGACCTGATCACCTGGTTTTAGCGGTTTTGTGTTTCTATCATAATAACGTTTCTGTTCTTGATGTTTTTCATTCAATACTGAAGGAACATTGGTTTCAACTTTCTCCGGTTTCAACAATGAGGGCTTGATTGGTAAAACTGTCCTAGTTCTACGCCCATACAGAAGTTGAACTGGCGATTCTAGACCATCCAAAGGTGTATTTCTCAGTTCTAAGAGAGCAAGATATGGGTCATTTCCACTCTTTTTTGCTTTCATTAACAGTTTTTTCACAGTTTGGACTGTTCTTTCAGCCATACCATTTGATCTCGCGTACCTTGGACTGGACGTTATATGTTCAAACTGATATGTTTTCGCGAACTCTGCGAACCTTTGGCTAGCATAACTAGGACCATTGTCCAAAATAAGCTTCTCACCTATTCCATGTCACGCAAAGTGCTGCTTCAACGCATTTATTGTATCCTCAGTACCTGTTCCATTAACTTTAGACACTTCAAAGAACTTGGAATAGTAATCCACTAATACCAAATAGTGCTGTCCATCTAATTCGAACAAATCAGTTCCCAATATCTGCCATGGCCTCTCAGGAATTTCATGTGCTTTCATAGGTTGCTTTGCTTGCTTATTTCTGAATTCTTTACAGATTTCACATGAAGCAACTTTGTCCCTTATTTGACCATTTATCCTGGCCAAAATACGATTTCCCGAGCTCTAATTAGGCATTTCTGAACTCCCAGATGGCTTACATTATGGATTTTGTCAAGCATTTCTTTATGCATACTTTTTGGTACAATCAGTCTTTCTCCTTTCAATAAAAATCCATCCATTTCACTCAGTTCATCACGAAAATTCCAATACTCTCTCAAACAAGGATCAACATTTTGCTTAATTTGTGGCCAACCCTGTAGAACTGTTTCTCTAAGTTTAATCAACACCATATCATTTTCAGTTTCATGCCTTATCTTTGACATAATTTCCTGGCTGACTGGTATATTCCCAATGCTCAATACCGTATACTCTCTACAGTTTTCACTTCCTTCTGTTGTTTTCAATGGCTTTCTGCTTAAAGTGTCACTGATGAACATTTCTTTGCCTGGTTTGAAAATCACATTCAAGTCATATTTCTGGACTTTCAACATCATTTTAGCTATCCTGGGTGGCACAAGATATAATGGCTTATTAACAGTATCTCCAATGCACGATGATCACTTTCTACAGTTACTTTGTGACCAAAAATATAGGAATGAAACTTGGTTGCTCCATACACAATCCCCAACATTTCTTTCTCAATTTGTGCATAGTTCTGTTCTGTTTTAGTCAATGACCTAGATCCATAAGCTATAGGCTGTCCATTCTGCATTATGCATCCACCTAAACCATCCTTAGAAGCATCAACTTGTAGGGTTATTTGCCCTTGATTCTGATCATAATATTTCAAAACTGGCGCTTTGGTGTTAACCTCCTTCAACTGCTGAAAACAGTTTCTATGTTCCTCAGTCCAATGCCAAGCAACATCTTTTTCTAGCAATTGTCTGAAAGGCTTATTTAAACTTGACAAGTTTGGAATATATTTTCCAAGGTAATTGATCATTCCATTAAATCTCATAAGCTCAGTTTTGTCCTGTGGCTCGTCCATTTGCAAAATAGCCTCAACATGGCTTTCACTTGCTTTTAAGCCTTGCTTTGTGAAGGTGTGACCAACATAGGTTACTTCAGGTAGCCCTATTTTAAGTTTTGACCTGTTCAATTTAAGATTCGAGTCTCTAGCTTTCTGTAACACGGCCCGTAATCTCTTATTATGTTCTTCAATGTCACTACCCCACACTAATATGTCGTCTGCGATGACTGCACACCCTTCCACATTCTCGTATAGCTGACATACATTTCTTTGCCATACTTCTGGCGAACTGGAAAGTCCAAATGGCATTCTGAGAAATTTATACCTGCCAAATGGTGTATTAAACACAGTCAAATTTGTACAGTCTTCTCTTAGTCTTATTTGCCAAAATCCAGAGCTGGCATCGCATACACTGAAAACAGAAGCTCCTTCAACCATCGCAGCTACCTCCTCGACAGTTTTCATTGGATAATGCTCCCTTTTTATGTACTTATTCAAATCCCTTGGATCAAGCCATATCCTTACATCTTTTTTATTTGCTTTTTCAGCAACTACAATGCTATTTACCCAGTCTCATGGCTCACTCACTGGCTCAATCACTCCATCCCTTACCATTCTATCTAGCTCTTTTTTGACCTTTGACCTTTGAGCAAATGGTATTTTCCTAGGTGGGTGAATAACTGGTTTCGCATCGTCTTGGAGTTGAATATTATAATCTCCAGGTAGGCATCCAAGTCCTTCAAATACATCCTTGTATTCATTTAACAACTGATTAGGATCTTCAGTGTTCACTGTATACATCCTTTTAATCAACTGTAAGTCTAAACATGTCTGTAAACCCAAAACAGGCTGTGATTTGTGATCTACAACTTGAAATTCTACCGGTGTGAATTTCTCTCTTGTTCCAACTAGTAGTGTAGCCTTACCAATTGTGTTCAGTTTATGTCCTGAATATGAAATAAGTCTGCATCTTGATTTTCTCAATGGACTACTGCTCAGTCTATTGTATATTTTGAAAGGTAGAACATTTACCTGTGATCCAGTATCCAATTTCATTTTAAGCTTTTTACCACTTATTTCAACTACTATTTTCCAATCTTTTTCCTGTGTCAAGTCATTTTCAATCGATTCAACAAAATACTGTTCATATTCCAAATCCGAGTCGTCATTCTGGTTAGTTCCATCTAACGCATGTACTTTCTGTCTTTTACACATTTTTGCAAAATGATTCAGCTTTGAACAGTTTCTACATTTTTTCCAAAAGCAGGACATTTCTTTTTTTCATGAGTATATCCACATCTTTGACACTTGTATGATTGTGACGGATCCTTGCGTGGCTGCTGTCTATGAGGTTGTTGTGCTGCACCATTCTTTGCAGGATTCTGTCTAGGCTTAAAATTTCCTCTCTTTTGGACGAAATCAATTGGCTTTTCTTCAGTCAGACCTTTTAATTGTGTCTGACTTGTCTCAGCCGCCCGACATGCATCTATTGCCTTTACTAACGTAAGGTCTGGGTCCCTCAACAGCCTGGCTCTTACCTCGTCACTTCTTATACCGCATACTATCCTGTCCCTAATTAATGAGTCTTTCAAAGTACTAAATTCACACAAACTTGCTTTGTTTTTCAAGTCTGTCACATATGCATCTATGTTCTCCCCAGCTTGCTGATTTCTTGTATTGAAAATGTGTCTCTCATATGTTAAGTTCTTTCTAGGATTGCAGTATGCTTTAAATTTCTCCATAATTTTGTCTAATTTCATGTTGTCGCCATCTGTTGCCCAAGTGAAAGTGTTGTAAATTTCCAAAATTCAGGTCCAATCACATGAAGAAATGTACTTGATTTTATACTGTTTTCTTTTTCTGCAATTCCAGTTGCTGTCATATAAATTTCGAACTGTTGTTGAAACCGCCTCCAATTTTCTGATAAATTTCCAGTTAAACATAGTGCACTTGGTGGTTGTAATCGTTCCATTTTGCTTATTTTCCTCTTTCAGAATTAAATTAAATCCAAATTGTTTCTTCTGACACCATGTAATGTATTTAGAGACAATACGGTATGTACTATAACTACTTTATTCTACAAGTGTATACTAACAAGTTACAATGTGGGTTAAGCCTGCAAGATTATATTGCTGCTGCTGCTAGAGTGTATGAGTCATCTAGAGTATATATCCTGACAACCATATGACCTGATAGAGTCAGTCACCCTTGTTGATGCCAAATGGACACAGAGTGTTCAGACGCCGAATCCAGTAGCTCTCAAGGAGTTTCCTGGTAGAATCTGACCACTCCTTGTTGTGTTCAAGGCAGCAGACAGAGGCATGACTGAAGAAGCCATGATCTGCAGAGTGAAAATGTTCTGCTGTTGGTGATCTTTCAAGCCTACGGTGTCTCCAGTCATAACGATGGCCATTCATTCGTTTGTTCAATGGACCTTTGGTTTCTCCTACGTACTGTTTGGTGCAACTGTTGCAAGAGATCAGATACACAACATTCTCTGTTGTGCAGTCTGTGTTCTGTCTCAGTCTTACAGTGGCCCCAGAAGATGACTTCACAGTGCCAGCAGAGGTTATCATTTTGCAGCATTGACATCTTTTTCTGCCACAGGGTCGACATTCACCATATGTAAGACTGAGACAGAACACAGACTGCACAACAGAGAATGTTGTGTATCTGATCTCTTGCAGCAGTTGCACCAAACAGTACGTAGGAGAAACCAAAGGTCCATTGAACAAACGAATGAATGGCCATCGTGATGACTGGAGACACCGTAGGTTTGAAAGATCATCAACAGCAGAACATTTTCACTCTGCAGATCATGACTTCTTGAGTCATGCCTCTGTCTGCTGCCTTGAACACAACAAGGAGTGGTCAGATTCTACCAGGAAACTCCGTGAGAGCTACTGGATTCGGCGTCTAAACTTTTGCATCAACAAGGGTGACTGACTCTATCAGGTCATATGGTAGAACACCTGGTAAGCTGTGTTGTTGTGGACAATCTTTCAGGAGCCTAGACATGTTTTAGACTTCTGTTCTACACAAGTTTTCATATACAATACATTTCTTGCCAATTTAGCACACTGTGTCGCCAGAATGAACATTTTGTACGCTGTGTTTAATTCAGAAATATTGTGCAGTCATATTTGTGAAAATCCACGCATAAGACTGGGCCTTTTTTTGGGCGTAAATAATCACATAATTCATGTATATAGTTATATTTTGTTAACTATCCATCTAATGTATTGTGTCTTGAAAGTCTGATGAAGGCGAAAGCCGAAAGCGCTTAGTTTAAAAAAAATTTAGCACTGTTTTTTGATTTATATCCGTTTATATATATATATATATATATATATATACAGAGGGATATAGTGAATCAACTGAGCCGATAGATGCTGTAAATATTTTGCCTCTAGCGAGATTCGAACCCACGACCTCGACAACACCGCCTAGCACTACACCAGACATTGACGCTACCAACTGCGCCACTGAGACATCCCCAAAAAAGGATGTTCAGGAAGCGCTGATATTGACGACGCCTGATGCAGTACATGTCGTATATTGGTTCCTTTTCAATGCATGGCATCTATTTCGTTCGCAAGTGAATATATATATTAAACAACATAAGCCCATGGACGATTTTTTTACTATTTTTAGCTCACCTAAGCCGAAGGCTCCAAGGTGAGCTATTAGTATACCAGTGACTCCGGCGTCCGTCGTCCGTCCGTCGTCCGTCCGTCCGTCCGTCAACATTTTCGAACATCTTCTCCTCTAAAACCACTGGGCCAATTGAACTCAAATTTCATATGGAGACTCCATAGGATGGGGGAACGAAAGTTTGTTCAAATGTTCCTGGTCACATAACCAAGATGGCCGCCATGCCCATATATGGTAAAAACCCTTTAAAAATCTTCTTCTCCAGAACCAGAAGGCCAATGACCTTGGGACTTGGTATGTAGCATCAGGGATGTGGGGCCTACCAAGTTTGTTCAAACAATGATCCTAGGTTGACCTTGACCTACTTAACGTCAAGGTCAAATTTGCTTCCTAATAGATTTAAATGGGAATTTTTTTGAAAAGTTGATTTTTTTGAATACTGTTAATAAAGCCAAAGTGATTATTCTCACTTGATATGTTGAAACTAATGAGACAATGGCTATAAATAAGTTTCCAAGGTCAAGGTTGACCTTTGCCCTTTCAGCCAAGGTCGCTCATATTGTTGTCCCATCAATATATTATAACATAGTTTCCTCACAAACCATTGGCCCAATTGAGCTCAAATTTCATGTGAAGACTCCTTATGATAAGTCAGCCAAAATTTATACAAATATTTTGGTCACAAGACAAAGATGGCCGCCATGCCCATATATGGTAAAAACCTTTTAAAAGTCTTCTTCTCCAGAACCAGAAGGCCAGTGACCTTAAGACTTGGTATGTAGTATTGGTAATGTGGGGCCTACCAAGTTTGTTCAAATGATGATCCTAGGATGACCTTGACCTACTTAATGTCAAGGTCAAGTTTGCTTCCTAATGCATTTGAATGGAAATTTTTTTGAAAAGTTGATTTTTTGAATACTGTTGAAGCCAAAGTCATTATTCTCACTTGACATGTTCAATCTAGTGTTTATAAATAAGTTTCAAAGGTCAAGGTTGGTCTTTGACCTTTCAACAAAGGTCCCTTATATTGGAGTCTCATCAACATATTAAAACATGGTTTTCTCAGACAATTTTTGGCCAATTGAAACCAAATTTCATATGACAACTCCTTATGATTGGTTAGCGAAAACTTATACAAATTGTAATGGTCACATGACTAACATGGCCACCATGCCCATATATGGTAAAAACTCTTTAAATCTCTTCTTCTCTGGAACCAAAAGGCCATTGGCTTTGGGACTTGGTATGTAGGATTGGGGATGTGGGCCCTATCAGTTAGCACAAATGATGAATCTAGGTTGACCTTGACTTTCTTTATGGCAAGGTCAAATTTGATTCCTAATGCATTTATATGGAGAAAATCTTAAAATGTTCATTTTCTATAACTGAGCCGAATTCATAATAGTTAAACCTATTGAGACAATGGTTGATTAAGTACCAAATGTCAAGCTGACCTGTGACCTTTTATCCAAGGCCACTCATTTGTACTGCCACATACCTATCTAAACATCTTTTTTCTCAGAAATCACTGGGCTGTTTGATGGATTATTCATTAGATTGTTTAGGTCACTTGACCAAAATGTATATGGTAAAAACAAAATTTGTTCCATTATAAGCTGTAGTTAACCTTGACCTATTTTAACATTATTAAGAAGATCAGGTGAGCGCCTCAGGACCTTCAGGTCCTCTAGTTATTATTGCCAACCGGTTTCCTATCTTCAGGGCAATAATGGCGTCAAAATATGTTTTGGGACATTTTAATTAGTTTACATATATATATATATATATATATATATATATATATATATATATATATATATATATATATATATATATATATATATATATATATATATATATATATATATATATATATATATATATATATATATATAATCTCAAGTGTCTTGAAACTCTGATAAAGGCGAAAGCGCTTTGAAACTAAGCGCTTTCACCTTTATCAGAGTTTCAAGACACTTGAGATAAGGTGGATAGTTAACAAAATATAACTATATACATTGATTATGCGATTATTTAAGCCCTAAAAAGGACCCAGTTATTGTTTGTTTGGTTCTTAACGACGTATCAACCCTTATGGGTCATTAGCGTCAGACGGTATTAAACTAAACATGATGAAGATGGAAAAAGTAAAAATTTATAAGATAAAATTAAAGGAATGATGATGACGAGTTTGTATAATGATAATTAGTTGCAATACGATTGTTGACAGGAGAGACCATGTACAATATCTGACAGTTGCAAAGAGCTATTCAGATAACTGTACATGTTCTTTAACTGAACAGAATACAACATTAAAAAATCTGTATTATGGTCTGATACAAATGTGAAACAAAACATTATTTTAAAAATATCAATTAGATTTTGTTAAAAAGATTTATTTGTCTTAAAAATGTCATAATACTATCAATATGTATTTCTTGAAATAATTCTTTCATGTTATCAACATGGAAGCAATTATTTCTTACTTGTGCAATATCGCCACACTCCAAAAGGAAGTGACGTACAGTGAATGGTGCATCGCAACCAACACATTGTGGTTGCTCTTCACCTAGTAGTAAGTATGAATGTGTGACTCTTGTATGACCTAAACGGAGTCGAGCCAATATTGGTTTAATATTGGTAGATTCTAAGAGTGGTGAAATTCTGATGCCAAATGATTTAATAGCTGTTGGTTTCTAAAAGCCCCTAAAGCTAATCTAAGTCCTTGGTTATGTATAGGATCAAGCATTTGAAGATATGTTTTTCGTGCAGAGCCATATATAATACAGCCATAGTCTAATTTTGACCGGACTAGAGACCAATACAGCTTGAGAAGTGTAGTTCGGTCTGCACCCCAAGAAGTATGGGAAAGCACTTTTAAAAGATTCAATGCTTTTAAACATTTAGCTTTGAGATATTTAATATGGGGTGTAAAACTGAGTTTTCTATCAAATAAAATGCCAAGGAATTTAGATTCCTCAACAACTGGAATAGGTGATCCATATAAATGTAAAACAGGATCATAATGTCGCTTGTGCAACTGACAGAAATGTACACACTGTGTTTTTGATTTGGAAAACTTAAAGCCATTGCTTGTTGCCCAATTTTCAATCTTATTCAAATTTTGTTGTAGTTGACGTTCAAGTTATTGTGTGTATTTTCACAAATATGACTGCACAATATTTATGAATTGGTCACAGCGCTAAAAATTGGCTATCTGATAATACAGCGCACAAAAATTGAAAATATTTTTGAATTAAACAGCGCACAAAATTGGCATTCTGGCAACACAGTGCAAATTGTGCGCTGAAAATTGTGCGCTGTGTCGCCAGAATGCATAGGGGTTCAGACCTTCGTTGACGTGCCACGTCCAAACGCTCCTGGATGTGATAGGGGGTGAATGAAATGCGAATTGCTTGTCGTCGTGCCGTCAAAAGTGGCATTTCGGAAACGGTTACGTCTGGCTAAAGACCGATGTAACGATCTTGAATATCGGATGTTGCCTTTGCACGACCACCACCGTGTCGATGTTGAGCATTTCCAATCTGTTTTTCATTTCCACTTGTTTTTCATGAATATCGTCTTGCTTAAGTTCTAATTTTTCTTGTTTTTGCTCTAATTTAGCACTCCTTTGAAACTTACTCTGCAATGATTACAAAAGTTAAACCATAACATTCCATCATCTATTGAGCCAAATGTTTTATAAGTTTCTTTTGATTCAATTTTGGAACATTTAAAACAATACAAGTTTTAACAAAAGTCGCATTCCGCTGGAAGGTCTCTAGTATGAACAGTTCTCTTACTATCTGAACAAATATATGGCGTAATTTCAGTTTCAGAATCATCGTCCGAATTTGTGCGCATGTTGATGTTACAGGTTTTCAGCAACTAGAATAACTGTGATCGTCCTTTGAAACTGGTTTGCTTTGTTGCGTTGCCTTTTTTTTTTTTTTTTTTGGTCCTTTACCTGGTCCTCTCATTTTTAATCCGTTCAATTAATCACTATTTGAAAACTTTATGATATTTTATCGAAGAAGAATCATTATAGGTTGTATAATAAATTTGCCAATGTCATGTGACTTGGTGCCCAAAACGCTAGAGCATGTTTTCAATCAAATCGCGTGAAATGGACGGAAAAACCTGATTATTTATCCACATGAATAGTTTACGATCTATATTTCTGCATAAATTTGTCCTAATCAACTAATTTTCCGTGGATTCCTTAAGATATTTAATAAAAATTCAGGAGCTGCTAAAAGGTTTGTTTTCCTCAAACCGGAACAGGAAGTACTCTTGAGCGATTCCACATCCTTGATACAACACCCTGTGACACATTCAGATGTTCTGTCACATTCCTTTGAGACGACACTTCTTCAAGCATACCAATGCCGACATGCATTTTATCTGAAGTTAAACGTCTTCAATTCGGCATTCTGAGCACAATTTGGTACAAAGTCCTAGTTAGAATCGAAAACACCAAGCGAAAAACACGAGAAATTGTTAAATGCATGCCAAAACGCCTTATTTCATGGGTATGCAGTTTTCCGTGCCGCTCGTGCAGGGGCAGGTAGCAATAAATCAAGATCATTACGTATTCTACGAGGGTTAGTCAAAAATAACTGGGCCCTACCTCATAACATTTTAGTTTGGTATTGTAGACAACCAATGTGATTATGTTCTATAAGTATAATATGTCATAGATGTTTTAACCCTAAAAAGTTACCCAAGTGAAGCTTTTATGGTTGCTAGGCAACTGAAGATCGTCAGTCAGATCGATGCGTTCACGATCTCAGCCACCAGGAATTTACAGTATGTCTTTAAAAAGCTTGTGTGCTTGATAGTTTTGGTGAAAGGCATATTTGCTACTTATTTGAATAACATATATCATATTGTCTTTTCATTACACTAAGTTTGTTAATGTTTAGGTGAACAATAAGTGTTTTCGTTGCCTAGCAACAAAAAACTCCAAAATTCCACAAATTTCCAAATTCACGAGGATTGTGTTGCCATGGAAACAAAATTGTGCATTTAAATCAATGAACTTAACATGCCTGAGGGCTGGTATGTGTATGCAGTACTGTTAAAGCATTGTTATGCTAATGTTTTATGGTTTCTATCAAAATTGTGTAAATATGATTGTGGGTGGGGTAAATTATAGGACTTCAGGCATGTTAAAATTTAGTAAATTCTGAGATCAAATTACCACAGTATCTATAATTTGGGGTCAGTTGGTTTCTATATTGTGACACGAAATAGGTACATGTTATATATATCAAACGACAGTGAATAAAGCCTTGCTTTAACATTACTGTTTCCATAGCAACGCTTTGATTTAGATGTATCACAGCGTGAACGCACCCCTTTGACAGGTCATATTCTGTTGCCTAGCAACCGTTACAAAAAGCCTACCAACAGACATAAATTAGGTGATTAAATAGATTACATATAACTGCAAAGAAATACCACCTGAATATATGTCCATTTTACGCGATTCAAATGTTATGAGGTAGGGCTCAGTTATTTTTGACTGACCCTCGTAGAGGTCAAAGAATGGATAAAAGTAATGCAGTAAAAATAAATAGGCGTATATATACTCCTCAAAATAATTAAAGGGCCAAGATTTTAGAAAGCGAGTATAATTAGCTCAAACATTTAAATTCTGTAAAAACTTGGCCCAAAGCTTTCTATCCTTTATGCCCATAAGTCAAGAATCATTATTACTGATTTTCATGCCCGATTCTGTCATAACTGTGTGTCAAATGCACATACCCTCAAAAACACACTTTCAAATGGCAGTGGGTGGGGTAAAGAAATTATTTTGTGGTCATTTGAGTAGAATGAAAGTGACATCAAATTAAACTTTTTTAAACAGTTCAACTTACATGCAAAATTTTTCTTCAAACAATTTCAATATACTGGGAAGCAAGCATTTTCATCTCTAACAATGGAGTTTTGACATTGTTTTGCTTTCTGAAAACAATGTGTTTACTTGGCCATCAAGAAACAGATTTTCAATCGTCATTCTTTGCCTTTGAGTGTTAGAAAGATGTCCCGGCCAATTGTATAAAGATTGCCACAGACAAACCCCAAAACCAGTTGTCTGAACCCATAGTCTGGGCATTACGCCACGGCCAAAAGGGGCAATTTTCTCTCATAGGAAGAGGTGGATGGTATCGACGGGATTAAAACACTATACAAGCATGTGAAAATAGAGATTTCAGCATCTAAAAGCAGTTTTCTTTCATTCCATGCAGTTCTGGGGTCCATGGATCACACACAAAAAATGACATTCCAATGCATTTAGGTCAAGTTTTAAAATGACAAAAAATCCTTGTTGGTAACATTTTCTTGCCATTTCACTTGGCAATTGGGTGTCAAAGATGTCCGAAAAATTTAGGCTAGATCGTAAAATTGGTTTTCAAAATACGTTCTACACAAAATGCATCAATGTTATAATTGATAGCATTGGTCCTTCAATTATTTTGAGGAGTATATTTGGTTACGTTTTGACACATAACTAAAAAGTGATCCCTATCAAATTTTGAGTAGTATATCACTTGTGTATTAATCCTATCAGCAGGAGTGTACTAATTTATGTTTTACTTAACAATTGTAAACAAAACACGACGTCACTGTCATTCTTGGCTGGCAGGACAGTAGAAGTGTTGATATTGAGCATTCAACTCATAAAGTATAATAAAACAAGCAAATTCGACAACGGATTGATATCCCCGCCGAAATTACGTGGGATTTTTTTCATTGAAACTAAGTCGATTAAAGAGTAATAACTCCTGTATATGTAATAGTTATACCATGGGTTGTCCGCCTGTACATGGAGATAATCCACGAGCTTTAGCGAGTGGATTATCTTACGTACAGGTGGACAAACATGGTATAACCATTTTATGCCACCTACATCAGTGTAGACCTAGCACATCATGAGATATTTCATGCTAAAGTTGGTAAAGGTGGAAAAATAAGGTCATTCTAATGAATATTCTAGTGCACCGCCCAAAATTCATTTATATGTAAGCAATTGAAGGGCAATAACTTCTCTAAACCAGATGACATCTTCATGAAACTTCGCACTCCTCATCACACTATGGTCATATTTACTCAGTATAATTTTCATGAAATTCCTTCTTAGAAGTATTGCTTGCTAATTTATGGCTGAGAACAGAAATATTCAATGACATTTTCGAAACCAAACGACAATAACTCCTCTTTTACTTAGGATTTCCTGATAAAACTTTATGTGCATTACCATATTATGGTCAAATACACTCAGAATAAAATTCATGAAATTCGATCAATTGCTTACTTAGTTATGGTTTAGGATTGAAATAATTATTTAAATTTAAGCAATCAAAGTGGCAATAACTCCTCTGTTACTTAGGATATTCTGACAAACCTTCATATGTATAACCATTAACCGCACCATGGTCATATATACTCATTATAAGTTTCATGGGATTCCATCCATTGCTAGTTGTGGCTGGGATCGAAAAAAAATCATCAAAATGTAGGCCATCAAAAGGTAATGACTCCTCTACTGATGAAACTTCATATGCATAACCACATTATGGTCATAAATTTTCAGTATCAGTTTCATGGAACACAAAGTTACATTTATGGCTGAGGGCAGAAAAAAGCATTGAAACTTCGTCAATCAAGGGCAATAACTCCTCTATAGCTGATGACACCCTGGTGAAAATTCACATGCATAACCACACCATGGTCATATATACACGTGGAAAAAGTTAAGGAACACTTGAAGCCCTTATTTTAATTTTTGAATATCCAAATTACCTGAGGCTTTGCGATTCTGGATTTTTTGATAGGACACTTTGGAAAGCATTGCCAACTTACAGTTTGAATTGCTGATGTCCACTGAATTTTGTTTTTGTGCTACGGAGGATACAATATGCCGCACGTGAATAATCTCAATTTTCTTGAATACACGTTTGCCTTTTAGTTTCTGCACACCATAGAAGACAATTTTGGAAAGCAAAAACAGCATAAAATGAAAGAACTGAGCATATCTAATGTATAAATGACTTTGGTTTTGAAAATAGTGTATCAGCTTTGAGTAACATAACCGTATACGATCTGCAGTTTGCACTAGCTCCTATGGAAACCGATATTCCTAGATAATTTCCAAAGCAAACGAAATTCGAATACTTCTGTTGTGATTTAATGATAAGAATGTATGTTTTGAAAGTCCTGAGTGGTCATATTCAAAATCTGGCTAAATCATAACAACCTGCAAAATGTATACACAAAGAAGGAAATGTGGCATATAATATTGCCATTGGTAAAGTATGCCCCCCTCCTCTGACAAAAGGCAAGGAAAGTAAAAGATTATGATCAAAGTTCGTCACACAGGTTATCAGCTTTTTGCATACGAAAAAAAGAGTACAATCAGACTTCATGGAAGGAATTTATTGCAAGAAAAATCAATAGGATCCTAAAATCAAAAATTACATTTCTGTATCCAAAATGGCCGCTTCCAGCCACAGTAATTGCTTGATACTCATCATTTTCACTTTGAAGCAACTTTAGATAAAACGAATGCTGATTATTTAAAAAGTTACGTTAATACACTTTAAGAATGTAGGGTAATGCTAGTCCAAAGTTTAGCCTCGTAATACAAGAGATGTTCCCTATCTCTTTTCCATGTGTATATATTCAATATAAGTTACATGAAATTCCATCTGTTGGTTACCTAGTTATGACTGAGGACGGGAAAAAAATCATTGAAACAGAGCAAACAAAGGGCAATAACGCCCCTATACCTGATGACAGCCCAATAAAACTTCACGTGCATAACAACACCATGGTCATATATATTCAATATAAGTGACATGAAGTTCCATCCATTGGTTACCTAGTTATGACTGAGGACGGAAAAATCATTGAAAGCTAGGCAAACAAAAGGCAATAACTCTGCTATACCTGATGACAGCCCAATAAAACTTCACGTGCATAACCTCACAATGGTAATATATATTCAGTACTAGTGTCATGAACATGAATCCTTTGGTTGCCTAGTTATGGCTGAGGACGGAAAAATTGAAATTTAGGCAACCAAAGGGCAATAACTCTGCTATACCTGATGACAGCCGAATAAAACTTCACGTGCATATCCTCGCAATGGTAATATATATTCAGTACAAGTGTCATGAACATGAATCCTTTGGTTGCCTAGTTATGGCTGAGGACGGAAATTTAGGCAATCAAAGGGCAATAACTCTGCTATAACTGACAACACCCAAATAAAACTTCACGTGCATAGCCTCACCATAGTCATATATATTCAGTATAAGTTTTATTTAATTTCATCCACTGGTTACCTAAATTATGGCTTAGGACGGAAAAAAATCATTGAAATTTAGGCAATCAAAGGCATATTGGCCTTTGATTGCCTAAATTTCAATGATTTTCTCTGCTATAACGAATGACACCCCAATAAAACTTCACGTGCATAACTTCACCATAGTCATCTATATTCAGTATAAGTTTAATGAAATTCTATCCAGTGGTTGCCTTGTTATAGCTGAGGGCGGACAAAATCATTGACATTTAGGCAATCAAAGGGCATTGACTCCGCTATAACTGGTGACACCCTGATAAAACTTCACGTACATAACCTCACTTTGGTCATATATATTCAGTATAAGTTTTATAAAATTCCACATGATTCCAGATCCGTACACATGTTTCAACTCATGGGTAAGAAAAAAATCACAATTTTACGCTAAAACTATTTGCTTAACTGACCCTAAGAGTAACATGCTAGAGTTTCAGCTTTGATCGCATCGAACTTAACTGTATAGTCTTGTGTAAGGTTGCGCATGATTCTCGAACTTAGCGATCAGTTCATCTATAACCTGAAGGGAACTTTGCATCAAAATTTTTATGTCGGTAATTTCCTTTGTAGTTCTAGACTGGCATTATTTTGAGCACCATTTATTTTGTTGATCGCATCTCGACTGAGGGCTTTTTTTCACTTTTGAACCCTCACGAGCTGTTCCAAGTACGCAGTTACGCACATGTGTAATAAAAATAAGATCATTCAAGGGAGGTCACCAACTGTGGTAATAGTGATTTTCCATATCATAAGAACCTGCTCTTAAAGGAAAGAATTTGCTCTGGGAGCGAATTCTTTCCTTTACGAGAAGTTCCGATTTTGAAAAGGGACGCAGTTGAAGAGAATAACTGCTTGATCCAGTGGTCTCCCTTTGATGTGCGTAACTTTTTCAGCGTTCTGGCTACGCCATTGCACAGTTCAACTTCAATGTCCATATCTTTCATACCAGATGTCGAAGCATTGAATAGCTGAACTATATTATTCGTTGAGCTGTCGCTGAGATTTGTTTCCCTGTGTCTATATTGCCAAGATTTGTTTCCCTTGTGTCTAAAAGCAACAATGTCATCTGAGCCGCGACAATGTGGCATTTTGAGTTGAATATATTCAGACGAGCCTGTGCAGCTCCCTTTTAAGCTTAGAAACTCCATATGATGTTCAGTCAGTAGCTGAACACTAATAGAATATTTAAGCCTCTGGTCAGACTGTGCTGGCTGATCTGAGGCTTTGCTTGTCGCACATACCACATTGTTAGAAATCTCATGTCACGGCTCATCTATATCCTGTTGAAGTAGGTCAGCATGCCTATTAATCATGTTCACTTTCGCATTTAAATTCCGTATTGCCGGCAACTGAGTGATGCAAATCATAATTGAGTAGAAAATTATGAGGACTATTTTAAGCTCGGGGGGGGGGGGGGGGGGGTAGGGGGTAACTACCTATATATGACATAATTCGGATGTGCGGCCCGAAATGCCCCCTTTTTCAGCGCTGCCAGGTAAACCATAAGCCCCGTTTTTCTAAGAAAAAGTATATGACGGACCCAGTTTTTATCATTGTTATATGAATGGTCCCATTTTCTGACATCCCTATTTGAAAATACTCATATTTTTGCTCAGATATTCAGCACAGAAACCCAAAATTGTAATATCTATTTGAAAACTTTGTTTACAGACAGCAAAATCAAACAACAGTGTATGAAAACAGTAAACCTTTACGAAGTCGGAGGGATATAGTTTTGGCGTCGTCCGTGCGTCCGTCCATTCCGTCCGTCCGGAACCATATCTCACTACCTATTGGTCAGATTTAATTCATTCTTGGTACAAATGATTAGTACTATTAACTCTTGATATCCTATAAGTTTTGTCAAAATCGATCCCTTAACACTTGAGTTATTTCCCTTGTTTAAGTATAGGCATTTATAAGGCAAAACCTATATTAGCTTTTTGTGTGATGATCTTCACATTTCATCAAAGCTATATAATAATATTTAACAACTTGTCGCTATAGACCATGATTGCCAAGTGCCTGTAGATAAGAATGGCAGTGTCAAAGTTTTACCCCACCCCCTTTGACCCCACCTAAGGGGTCAAAGGTCAAATATTTAAATTTCGCAATAACTAAGGCAATTATTAATATTTTTTGCTGAAATTTTGCATGCAGGCAGAGCAGCAATAGATATGAAACATATCAAACGGGATTTCAGTTTGAAGGCCTGATTCCGAGCCCCTTTGGTGGACTTAGGGGGTGGGGCCGAGGCCAAATTTAAACTTTTTCAGAATATGGTCATGTTGCATATCAAATTAAAGCTGACGACGCTGGCAGCAACACGGTAGCAAATATTTTGCCCACAGACACGCCCTCGACCCAGGGGGTGGGGTCAAAAGGTCAAACTATATATTTTTCTGAAAGTAGTCATGTTGCATATCAAATTAAAGCTGACGACGCTGGCAACAACATGGTAGCAAATATTTTGCCCACGGACACACCCTTGACCCAAGGGGTGGGATCAAAAGGTCAAACTCTATCTTTTACCGAAAGTAGTCATGTTGCATATCAAATTAAAGGGAATTGAGCACAGAGTACCATGAAAGCAAGTGTGCTCTCATTACACACACCAACGACCCCTAGGGTGGGGTCAAAGGGTCATTTTGTTTTCTAAAAGTGGTCATGTTGCATATCAAAGTAAAGACCTACATGCAAAGTAACACTTTGAATTTACACACAATCTTGACCTCTGAGGTTGGGTTTAAAGGTCAGATATTGAAATTGTGCAGATGTAAGTATATTTTTATTGAATTAAGCACTAAAACATACTTGACAGGCGTTTGTTATGATCTGAATGATACTGTAGGTGATCTAAGGGTTAGATAAATGGGATTTATGTTTTGTGATTTACATGTTTCTCTCAAATAACCCTTCGTCGGTGGATATAAATTCGTCGAATTTGCCTTGTTTAATCAAGTATTTGAATGGGTCATTTTTTTCGAAGACCAGGTATATGATTGGGATAGGTTTCAAAAAACTGGCTCGCACACCCTTACCAAAATTACCCTCAAGTTACCCCCCCCCCCCCCCCCGAGATATTAGGCCACTTCATTATTAATTCTTTTGACGACGTACTCCATTAATGTCTGCCTTGATTTGATTAAGAATAAACACACTGCTTGTTATACCATCATACCAGGAAGGGTAAGGCTGTTTATCATGTCTTCTGTTTCTTGTTTTAAGAATATTAGGCTTCATATTTCGCGTGAATGATTCACATGAAATATCTCTAGCTGACTATTCACATGAAAAATCTAGCCTTATTCATTTTTATAGAAACAACGAAGTTTGAAGATGTTGTCTGCTCAAGAACTTAAGTGGCACTCTATGTTCGTACGGGAAGTTTCCATACGTCAACAGTTAAAGCTACAAAACATGCGCGGGTCAAGAGTGGGAAATGGGGTCACCGTGGAAAATCACAAAGCTGTATGTTTTATAGGGATACTGGAATGAATCCACCTTGAACATCATAAAGTTACTCAGTCTTCACTGGGCGCAGGTGCTAACTTGTACCTATTGCTTGACACAGGCTCATATCTTGCTCCCTGATCTGGAGTCAAAAGGTTATACGAACATTACTTAAAAATGGTCGAAGGGAAACAACTGTGTTTGTTCGGACTTCAGGTGCAGTTGCAGATTTAACTTTATTCACATTCTTTCAGAGGTCAAATAAATTAGTTATCTTCTGAAAACTAGTATGAGACAATTGTATCAGTTTTCTTTGCTGTTGCATTTCGTTTTTATAATAGTGCATATTAAATAACATGTATGCGCTCTAATATATGGCCTGGAAATGAAAATATAGTCAAGCATATCAAATGAAGATATGAATTTTTCCCTTGATCATACTGGAGAGAAGCACATTTCCTGTTAAGGCAAATTATGTTCAGTAAATGACGACATAAGGAACGCACGAAACACCTGAATTGAGAGGCAACACCTGAATAAGAAAATGACATGACAGACATATCTCTTTCTCCAAGCTGAAGTCTTGAGTCATAATTGTCTGGCATCATCTTTCAATATGAAATAATAAAATACCAATATCAAATATTCCTTTCTGTAAGTGGTGAGATGAAATAAGTTAAATATTAACAATGATTGAATATGATAAAATGCATGTATCAGAGACCCAACGGTATCCCGCTGGTTGTCCAAACATTAAATAATAACTCCAAATCTATAAAATATACCTGAAAACAAAGTCAACAAGACAGTTCCTGTAAACTCAGGTATCCAAAAGTGAAATTTAAATTCTGAATGCATATATCCAGAGCTTATTTAATCTCAAATGCACAGAAACAAAATCACATATGTGTTTTAGTATAGAACATACTTCTAAGGACACACCAATAGCAGGCAAACAAACGGCCACCCTAACGAGGTCATATATCATCTGCTGCTTCAGTGACAGTCTAAATATAAAACAGGATAAGGATAAACATCTGTATCCTATCTGC
>CAXHUL010000420.1:108400-179010 GCA_964019695.1 Loripinus fragilis
AATTTCGTGAATTGATGAAACGACCAATTTTAGTTCATATTCAATGTTCGGAAAACTGTAAAACCAAGCTTGAGGAGCTTCAGGTAGAAAATGACTTATGGGGTTTAAATT
The DNA here is from genome assembly GCA_964019695.1 of Loripinus fragilis. NCBI lineage: Eukaryota > Metazoa > Mollusca > Bivalvia > Lucinida > Lucinidae > Loripinus > Loripinus fragilis. The sequence continues at coordinate 108,512 of CAXHUL010000420.1, forward strand.
ATGGTGATCTGAAGGATAATTTCGAGATAAGCCAGAAACACCTGAAACTTGCACAAAATGAAATTTCAAAGCTGAATGATAGGCTCAGGGAGGAACAAGCCAACATCAGGACTCTATTAAAGAAACTTGATACTGAGAACTATTTGTGTAAGGAAAAATTACAAGAAAAAGCAGAATTATTAGATAAGGAAAAAGAACATAGGAAGTATTTAGAAGATCAACACAGTCAAGAAGTTCATACACTCAAAAAGGAAATCAGCTGTTTGAAACTAGAACTGGATAATTACAAAGCAAAACCTACGCCAACTGAATATTACCTTTGAACTCACAAACCAAAAAAGAAACAAAGCCAAGCCCACAAAAAAGGTAACAGTTCTCCAAATGAAAAGAAAGAACACACAACAGCAGTGATGTCACATCAAAGCCCTGGATGTTTTAAATGTGGAAGCAAATCACCACATACAGCATCCCAGTGTCCTGCAAAGAACTTCAGGTGTGATTTTTGTAGCCGACAAGGACATCATTCCTATTCATGTATGGACAGATGTGGGGTTTGTGGTAATAATAAACTTGATCACCCACATTCAAATGTTTCAGAAAGATGTTTTATGAGGTTCCAGAATTGTGGCTATTGCCATGTCCAGGGACACTCGTCTTGTGTTTGCTTACAGAAACGCTTTGATGAATTGGGTTACTGATAAGCTATTTTTACTACTTCTATACTGGTAGAATCTTCCATTTAAATAATTTGTATAAAATGAAAAATGGATGGTAGATTACCATAATTACAAATTATTCAGTAAATAAAAAATTTCTTACCCTGAATGTGAATGTTATCTAGCAAACAGAACAGACCTTGTTGAGATGCATCAATCCATGATGCCTCATCTGGGTCTTTACTGCTTGCTAACCAATCAATTAAAATGTCTCCAGTATGAAGTGGTCTAATATTTAAATTTGGGGACCAAAATAAAAAAAGTAGGGGAGAGCTTTTATGCTGTAAAATTTCATGCAAATGGGTTCATAAAGTTTTATCATTTCTTGGTTATAATTTTAGTGTTTTTAATGAATTGTCAAAGAAAATAAATAAACAAATAAAGAAATTGGGCCACTGTCCAGGAAATGAGATCAAAGTGCTACTAGAATTGCTATGGGCTGTTGATTATAATCACTCCTCAAAGGAAGGAAGTAGATTTTACAGCTCTGACAATTAATATGCCAATCAGTGATCTCAAACTGATAATAGACACTAGTCACAGTGATCTCAACTGATATGGCAACTTTAATGTCTATATCCTTAGCAATCAGAGTACCTTTGATGATCATATCCTGAGCAGTGAAAAGTGTCAAAGAGATTGTTACAATTTAGTGATTTATGTGATAAGAACACATGCCTATATAAACTTGAGCAGAGACAATTTGAGACAGAATAATTTTAGGATCAGTAACGTTTAAACCATTATAGTGAACTCAGGCTGGATATTGCCGTCTGTACGGATTATTATAAACAAACTTTAGTGTGGATTTCCTCACTGACTTTCTGTGATAACTGGACTTACCGTTTACCATAGAAGTGAATTCCAGGAATTATACGAAGGACATTTTCTAAGTTTTATAGTTGGAAACCAGCTATTAAAAAGGATCTACCTTTTTAGTTTGAATTTTATTATTTCTCATAGGACTTAATTTTGTGGTATTGTCATTAAATGTTCACTTAAAGAAATCACTTATTAAATTGTTAAACCATCTACCAGTGTTCCGCATTCAATTTCATAAATAACAATTCCAAACCTTTATGCACCAAAATTCTCGTGCATAATAGATGGTGAGAATCGCAGGGATACGTGAACTTAGATACCTCTCACAAGCCAAGCCAAATTCCCCAAGAGCAACATAAGATCAACTGAACAGAGAAAGTCATAAACTTTAGCAATGGAACACTGGTTTGATAGGAAATACTATGACCCCTATAATAATGCTGTGCTACCAATTGTTTTATACTTGACATTACCACCTATTTATAATCAACATGACAGCATCAGAAACAGTCAAAATGTCAAAAGGACGAAAAGTAGAAAGAAGCAACAACGGGATCAAGATCGATTGCATACTTTCAGAGAAAGAAAGACGGTATGTTCACTGTTCCCATTTTCTTCAGTAGATGATGATGAATTTCGTGAATTGATGAAACGACCAATTTTAGTTCATATTCAATGTTCGGAAAACTGTAAAACCAAGCTTGAGGAGCTTCAGGTAGAAAATGACTTATGGGGTTTAAATTATGGTGATCTGAAGGATAATTTCGAGATAAGCCAGAAACACCTGAAACTTGCACAAAATGAAATTTCAAAGCTGAATGATAGGCTCAGGGAGGAACAAGCCAACATCAGGACTCTATTAAAGAAACTTGATACTGAGAACTATTTGTGTAAGGAAAAATTACAAGAAAAAGCAGAATTATTAGATAAGGAAAAAGAACATAGGAAGTATTTAGAAGATCAACACAGTCAAGAAGTTCATACACTCAAAAAGGAAATCAGCTGTTTGAAACTAGAACTGGATAATTACAAAGCAAAACCTACGCCAACTGAATATTACCTTTGAACTCACAAACCAAAAAAGAAACAAAGCCAAGCCCACAAAAAAGGTAACAGTTCTCCAAATGAAAAGAAAGAACACACAACAGCAGTGATGTCACATCAAAGCCCTGGATGTTTTAAATGTGGAAGCAAATCACCACATACAGCATCCCAGTGTCCTGCAAAGAACTTCAGGTGTGATTTTTGTAGCCGACAAGGACATCATTCCTATTCATGTATGGACAGATGTGGGGTTTGTGGTAATAATAAACTTGATCACCCACATTCAAATGTTTCAGAAAGATGTTTTATGAGGTTCCAGAATTGTGGCTATTGCCATGTCCAGGGACACTCGTCTTGTGTTTGCTTACAGAAACGCTTTGATGAATTGGGTTACTGATAAGCTATTTTTACTACTTCTATACTGGTAGAATCTTCCATTTAAATAATTTGTATAAAATGAAAAATGGATGGTAGATTACCATAATTACAAATTATTCAGTAAATAAAAAATTTCTTACCCTGAATGTGAATGTTATCTAGCAAACAGAACAGACCTTGTTGAGATGCATCAATCCATGATGCCTCATCTGGGTCTTTACTGCTTGCTAACCAATCAATTAAAATGTCTCCAGTATGAAGTGGTCTAATATTTAAATTTGGGGACCAAAATAAAAAAAGTAGGGGAGAGCTTTTATGCTGTAAAATTTCATGCAAATGGGTTCATAAAGTTTTATCATTTCTTGGTTATAATTTTAGTGTTTTTAATGAATTGTCAAAGAAAATAAATAAACAAATAAAGAAATTGGGCCACTGTCCAGGAAATGAGATCAAAGTGCTACTAGAATTGCTATGGGCTGTTGATTATAATCACTCCTCAAAGGAAGGAAGTAGATTTTACAGCTCTGACAATTAATATGCCAATCAGTGATCTCAAACTGATAATAGACACTAGTCACAGTGATCTCAACTGATATGGCAACTTTAATGTCTATATCCTTAGCAATCAGAGTACCTTTGATGATCATATCCTGAGCAGTGAAAAGTGTCAAAGAGATTGTTACAATTTAGTGATTTATGTGATAAGAACACATGCCTATATAAACTTGAGCAGAGACAATTTGAGACAGAATAATTTTAGGATCAGTAACGTTTAAACCATTATAGTGAACTCAGGCTGGATATTGCCGTCTGTACGGATTATTATAAACAAACTTTAGTGTGGATTTCCTCACTGACTTTCTGTGATAACTGGACTTACCGTTTACCATAGAAGTGAATTCCAGGAATTATACGAAGGACATTTTCTAAGTTTTATAGTTGGAAACCAGCTATTAAAAAGGATCTACCTTTTTAGTTTGAATTTTATTATTTCTCATAGGACTTAATTTTGTGGTATTGTCATTAAATGTTCACTTAAAGAAATCACTTATTAAATTGTTAAACCATCTACCAGTGTTCCGCATTCAATTTCATAAATAACAATTCCAAACCTTTATGCACCAAAATTCTCGTGCATAATAGATGGTGAGAATCGCAGGGATACGTGAACTTAGATACCTCTCACAAGCCAAGCCAAATTCCCCAAGAGCAACATAAGATCAACTGAACAGAGAAAGTCATAAACTTTAGCAATGGAACACTGGTTTGATAGGAAATACTATGACCCCTATAATAATGCTGTGCTACCAATTGTTTTATACTTGACATTACCACCTATTTATAATCAACATGACAGCATCAGAAACAGTCAAAATGTCAAAAGGACGAAAAGTAGAAAGAAGCAACAACGGGATCAAGATCGATTGCATACTTTCAGAGAAAGAAAGACGGTATGTTCACTGTTCCCATTTTCTTCAGTAGATGATGATGAATTTCGTGAATTGATGAAACGACCAATTTTAGTTCATATTCAATGTTCGGAAAACTGTAAAACCAAGCTTGAGGAGCTTCAGGTAGAAAATGACTTATGGGGTTTAAATTATGGTGATCTGAAGGATAATTTCGAGATAAGCCAGAAACACCTGAAACTTGCACAAAATGAAATTTCAAAGCTGAATGATAGGCTCAGGGAGGAACAAGCCAACATCAGGACTCTATTAAAGAAACTTGATACTGAGAACTATTTGTGTAAGGAAAAATTACAAGAAAAAGCAGAATTATTAGATAAGGAAAAAGAACATAGGAAGTATTTAGAAGATCAACACAGTCAAGAAGTTCATACACTCAAAAAGGAAATCAGCTGTTTGAAACTAGAACTGGATAATTACAAAGCAAAACCTACGCCAACTGAATATTACCTTTGAACTCACAAACCAAAAAAGAAACAAAGCCAAGCCCACAAAAAAGGTAACAGTTCTCCAAATGAAAAGAAAGAACACACAACAGCAGTGATGTCACATCAAAGCCCTGGATGTTTTAAATGTGGAAGCAAATCACCACATACAGCATCCCAGTGTCCTGCAAAGAACTTCAGGTGTGATTTTTGTAGCCGACAAGGACATCATTCCTATTCATGTATGGACAGATGTGGGGTTTGTGGTAATAATAAACTTGATCACCCACATTCAAATGTTTCAGAAAGATGTTTTATGAGGTTCCAGAATTGTGGCTATTGCCATGTCCAGGGACACTCGTCTTGTGTTTGCTTACAGAAACGCTTTGATGAATTGGGTTACTGATAAGCTATTTTTACTACTTCTATACTGGTAGAATCTTCCATTTAAATAATTTGTATAAAATGAAAAATGGATGGTAGATTACCATAATTACAAATTATTCAGTAAATAAAAAATTTCTTACCCTGAATGTGAATGTTATCTAGCAAACAGAACAGACCTTGTTGAGATGCATCAATCCATGATGCCTCATCTGGGTCTTTACTGCTTGCTAACCAATCAATTAAAATGTCTCCAGTATGAAGTGGTCTAATATTTAAATTTGGGGACCAAAATAAAAAAAGTAGGGGAGAGCTTTTATGCTGTAAAATTTCATGCAAATGGGTTCATAAAGTTTTATCATTTCTTGGTTATAATTTTAGTGTTTTTAATGAATTGTCAAAGAAAATAAATAAACAAATAAAGAAATTGGGCCACTGTCCAGGAAATGAGATCAAAGTGCTACTAGAATTGCTATGGGCTGTTGATTATAATCACTCCTCAAAGGAAGGAAGTAGATTTTACAGCTCTGACAATTAATATGCCAATCAGTGATCTCAAACTGATAATAGACACTAGTCACAGTGATCTCAACTGATATGGCAACTTTAATGTCTATATCCTTAGCAATCAGAGTACCTTTGATGATCATATCCTGAGCAGTGAAAAGTGTCAAAGAGATTGTTACAATTTAGTGATTTATGTGATAAGAACACATGCCTATATAAACTTGAGCAGAGACAATTTGAGACAGAATAATTTTAGGATCAGTAACGTTTAAACCATTATAGTGAACTCAGGCTGGATATTGCCGTCTGTACGGATTATTATAAACAAACTTTAGTGTGGATTTCCTCACTGACTTTCTGTGATAACTGGACTTACCGTTTACCATAGAAGTGAATTCCAGGAATTATACGAAGGACATTTTCTAAGTTTTATAGTTGGAAACCAGCTATTAAAAAGGATCTACCTTTTTAGTTTGAATTTTATTATTTCTCATAGGACTTAATTTTGTGGTATTGTCATTAAATGTTCACTTAAAGAAATCACTTATTAAATTGTTAAACCATCTACCAGTGTTCCGCATTCAATTTCATAAATAACATTTCCAAACCTTTATGCACCAAATAGCTGTGCATAATAATATGGTCATGTTGCATATCAAATTAAAGCTGACGACGCTGGCAGCAACATAGTAGCAAATATTTTGCCCACAGACACACCCTCAACCCAGGGGGTGCAGAGCTCTCACTAACTGCTGATTTGCAGTTTTGAACTCCCATATTTTGGCTGGGACTCCTATTTTTTGAAGGAGGCTCTATTCTTTTGTATAGTGGGACTCCCATTTTTTGGAAAAGAGAGCTCTGGGACTCCTGTTTTCAAAATCCTAGTGAGAGCTCTGGGGTGGGGTCTAAAGGTCAAACTATATATTTTTCTGAAAGTAGTCATGTTGCATATCAAATTAAAGCTGACGACACTGGCAGCAACATAGTAGCAAATATTTTGCCCACAGACACACCCTCGACCCAGGGGGTGGGGTCAAAAGGTCAAACTATATTTTTTTCTGAAAATAGTCATGTTGTATATCAAATTAAAGGGAATTGAGCACAGAGGCACCATGAAAGCAAACATGCTGTCATAACACACACCAACGACCCCTGGGGTGGGGTCAAAAGGTCATTTTATTTTTCTTTTCTAAAAGTGGTCATGTTGCATATCAATTTAAAGTGGAAGAAGTGTAGACAAGGTTGGCAAAATGCCGGCAAATAAGCATATTTGCCATGCCAGTGGCATTTACCGGGAAATACAGTTACCAGAAAATAATGGCAACTAATGGAAAATACTGGTAAATATATTTTACAACACTCCACATTTAAATTGGGAATTCCAATAATAGAGGTTATTTGACTTCACTTAATATTTAATTTCTACTTGTTTATCAGGCTATCAGCTAAATTATCTTAGTTTAAGGTATAAGTCTAATTCTTTAAACATTTAAATTTGATAAAGTGAATTTTAGAAGAAGAAAAAAAACCTGTTTCGTACATGCCAAAATACTCATCAGTTGGCTTGTGCATAGTTACAAATAAGGTTGGGTGAGTGTCCCTTATCTGTACTATAAATGAATTTAAGACACTCCTGTTTGTGGTAACCTGGACATTAATTGTCTTAAGTTAAAATATGAAGTATTAAAGTTGGGTATTTGGATGAGTGACCCTTATCTGTACTATATCTCAATAAAAGACACCCTGTTTGTGGTCACCTGGACTTTAATTGTCTTAAGTTAAAATATGAAGTCAATCATGACATCCTATTGTTCATCCTTGCCCCTGGCTATTCAGTATCCACTTGGGGATGTGTTGTTTTAACAGTATATGACAGGCAATGGTGTCAAACGATTGCCAGATACACAGGTAAATTTTCTCCCCATTTAAAGGTCAAATTAGAATTTACTCTTGTCCTGCTGAACCCAGAATTAACCCTTGTCCTGTTGAATCCATTTTTGAAAACACTAGATCCTAATCAGCTGGTTGCTTTCAGCAACCATTTTATCAGGATCTACACTGTTTTCCACACTAATTGAAAATACAGATTTAAGCTGAACAGGATTAAATTTGGGAGAAGTGTTACTGTGTAGTACATAAAACATTCAGCATGATAAGGGCTAAAGAAACTATATATTGTTAAAAATTATTTCAAAATTTCAGTCTAAGATTAATTTTTGGCTGTTTTAACACATCTAAATGTATTCAAAGGTTTTATGCTGATAGCATTGCCTCATATTCAATATTTACATTTTCACTCATTTAGTTAAATTATACTATTTTAAGTCAACTTCCTAAAGATATCTGCTGCATTTTACAGCAAAAAATCATATTTGCCAGTATTTCGCGGCAAAAAAGTTATATTTGCCATTATTTGCCAGTATTTGCCACTTGAGCCTTATTTGCCATGCCGGGAAATACCGGTAAATTCCACTGGTAAATACCAGGGGTGGAATTTTCCGCCCAACCTTGAGTGTAGACCTACAAAATTGCAAGGTAACACTTTGAATTTACACAGACCCTTGACCTCTGGGGTTGGGTGTAAAGGTCAGATATTGAAATTGTGCAGATGTAAGTATATTTTTTATTAAACTAAGCACTAAAACATACTTGACAGGTGTTTGTTATGATCTGAATAATACTGAAGGTGAACTAAGGGTAAGATAAATTGGATTTATGTTTTGTGATTTACATGTTTCTCTCAAATAACCCTTCATCGGGGGATATATTATAAATTTGTCGAATTTGTCTTGTGTTTTGTTTTTTTCTTCAAAATTCCAAATTCGCACTCCCTGGTGTAATGATAACATTTGATCGTGCCAGTATCATGAGAAAAAAAGGACAGAATAAATAAAAACAAGTCTCGCTCGGATTGGTCAGTATATAAGAAATAGGGTAGTGGCAGGTCATAACTTAAAATCAGGATAAAAACATGCTTTTTCACTGTTTAGGATGCTGAAGCTGTCCTACTGCGGTCTTGAATGACTCAGGACCCGGAGAGACAACAACATATTCAGGGAGGGCGTTCCACTGAACGATGGCCAGTGGATAGAAGGTGGGAATATAGTGAATTTTAAAACAGTCTTGTGTTTTAAAACCATGTATGACAGATTTATGGGATTCAACAAATATATCACTCATTTTCGGAACATATCAGCTCTACTAGAAACAGTACCAGTACCAGGGTTAGGGAGGGCAGTGGCTCAGAGGTAGAGTGCTTGACTGGAGACCGATGGGCCACGGGTTCGAGCCTCACCAGTGTCACTGGGTTGTGGTCCTTGAGCAAGACACATTTATCCTAGCTTAGTACTGGTTCAAGCCAGGAAGACCCATCCCTATATGACTGAAAGATTGTTGATGGGACATAAAGAATCAAATCAAACAAGCAAACAAACAAGTACCAGGGTTATAGAATTTCTTAGAATGTGGTCTTCCATGCTGGGATATCAGTGACTTTACGCATAAGAGATAACTCAGAAATTCTCTTGAACAACTCAGGTGAGCTGGCCCATTTGTTTGCTCCTTTAAGAACACATTCTAGGCAGGTGTGCTCAGGCTCAGGAACTAGTCGCAAACCCTTAGAAAAAAAATTAGGCCTATATTCTTAAGCTGCAACTTACCCGTGCTATAATACTTATTAAGGTGATAAAAAGATTGTGATAGTAAGGGTAAAAACAGATGATAGATTATGATTGAAAAGAGCCATTAATTCTCACATACGTGATAAGTACTGTGCTGTAGGCTAAGGCCAAATAAAAAATTAGTGTTTTTAGGGTAACAGGTCTGAAAATTTTGGTTAGGACAGGACACATTTTTTTTCTGAAAAAAACTTAATAATTTTATGCATTTTGAAAGGCATTTTGCCTTTCAAAATGCATAAAATTATATTTTTTCCAGAAAACCTGAAAAAAAATCTAGGTTTCACCAGTAAATTTAGGTAGGATCGGGTTATCCTAAACACAGGAGTTTTTTTTATTAGAGTTTCAAGAGGAGCTGAACTTCTGGCCCACTGTTCCCACTATCCTTGGGGAAAGGGATGCATGGTTACTAATACATTTGTGCATTATAATATCTGATAAAGCCACTATTATATTTAGCAGCAAATTTTAGCTATTATAATATTATTTAATATTTAGAATATGGAGAGTTGAATTCTAGACTACCCACTTCCAGTAAGATGTTTGTGGTGGGACGTAGCTATGTCAGTGGACGTCTCCAGTGTATCAGAGAGGTTACCTGTGGTATCCACTTGCAGACAGCTGTTTCTATGTGTAGAGGTAAATTCTCATAAATATTATTCCGACATGCTAAATATATTTATGCGCTCCACATTCACCAAATTTTTATCCTGTTGCCCTGCAGCATTGCAGTAACTATTGTTTGCATGTGTTTTCAATTACATGTAGAGTTGAAAACATTATTGATCCTGATTAGATAGCTTTGTCAGAAGCCATCTGATCTGGATCCACAGTGTTTTCAAAAAATGATAAATCTGGGTTCAGCGGGACAAGGGTTAAATTTTCGTTTTGGGTAGCACCTAAGTTCAGCTGACGGAGTGCCAGATATGTGACCAAGAGGTCTCAGGTTCAGATCTGACCCAAGAGCAATGTTATGTCCTTGAACAAGACACCTTATCCTCATTCCTTAGTACTGAATCAACCCACTAATTAACCCTTTACTCCATAGGCTATTTTCAGATCATGACATCATTTTCTATTTTTAGACAACATTGAAAAAATTCATGAAAAATTGAAGTTATAAAGTTTTGAATACTTTTGAAAATATTATGGAAAATGGAGCATGTGCTCTTTTTGGAGCAAATGCTCCATTTTCTATAACATTTTCAAATACTTAGTTTTTCAAAAGCGTCAAAAGGCACTATTATGGAGTAAAGCCATTAAGGGTTCAAACATTTTGACATTATTAATTGGGGAGAATGATTAGAGCTATTGCAGATGTTGAGAAATCAATATGTGATGCGGCATTTTCATCAGTATTTACTGCAGGCATAGTGTAAATGTAAAACATTAACTCAATCAAGCAAAACAATTAAATAGTATTTGAAATATCTCGGGTTTGTATGCGCTGATGTCTCTAACAAAACACCCAAAGGCATGCTGACATAGCAGGTAAAGCTAGATATCAAAATTTTGGTCTCCTGCTTCATCTACATCCATTGTGTATGTGAGCAGTTGGAATATACCCCCCCTAGCTTTTCATGATCTTGGCGCCAAAAACAACTTTTCATATTCTGGTCCTTCGTGAATAATGGGTTCTGGCGGAAAGCAGAATACCGCTTAAGCCGGTGCTAGGGGGCATGAGAATCATTTCACATTCCATCAGTTCTCATGAACAGACTCAATTAAACCAAGTCTGCAGTTTTCTTATATTGTACATGTAGGTTCTCTCTATTTTTGAATGATCAGTTTTTCCAGATTATTAATACACATCTTCACTTAAAAGACATCACTTAAACATGGCAAACTGTAAATGAATTGACTTCCCCATTAGTTTTACTATCTGATAAAAAGGAATGTGAAGTATATAAACTTGATAAAGGGTTAATAGCTGTTGTATATATGGTATATTGTAGGTTGCCATATTGCCAGGTTAACTGCAAGAGAACGCTGCATATGTATGTCTAGACGGAATTATTCTAAGATTAGTGGCGTTGACACATCCTATTTGAGAGCTTTGAGAGCTTTGTCTACCTCCAGTAAAGATGGGAAATCAGACAAAACAACTGATACAAAATCGGATGAAAGAGACAGTGGATCAAAGCTGGTCGATGATGCAAGATTAAGTACCGGTACTGAAACGGAGAGAATGATTAGATCTATTGCAGAGGCTGTGGGAGATACAGGACCGATGGATCATATAGAAAAGATAGATAAGCTGGATAAAGCATTGTCCAAACTGGTACAGTATTTCTTATGTAATGCACATGTAATGTTGAGTCAGTGAGTGTTATGACGTCATGTATTAAAATCAAGAAAGTAAGGTTATGTAATGACTTCCATAACAACATCACATGTATATGGCAAAATCTTAGAGTTTTCATGCCCCAAAATGCGATTTAAAAGTCTGTTTGTATCCAGGGAATAAGATTGGGAGCAACTAGGGCGAAATAGTCGCCCTAGGGGCCGAAATTTTGCCTAAATGGGACCCAGGGAGAAGTGGGAGTCTCCCTAAAAAGATTTTTTTTTTTTTTTAGGGAGACTCATTTTCATTCTGTCACCACACAAACACAAGCTGTGGTGACTATCTACTACCACTGCATCATATTTCTCCTTCCATTTAATGGTAATAGTATGTGTAATGGCTAATTTGCTTCTAAACTTACAAAAAATGTCGTAATTTTGCGCTATAAATTCTCTCTATCTGACTGTCACTTCTCCCTAATTTTCCTGGAGGGAGAAGTCACTTCTCCCTACTGTCAGGGCCCAGCTTGAACCCTGTGTGTCACATGAAAAATATTATGGAGTCTTACAGTTGTAATCTTATATTATTGAATTTATTAAACTCTTTGCAGTAAAGCGATGACATGATCAGCAAGCCTCACATTTTAAGTCATTTCTTAAACTCAATAATACATGAGCACTCATGATCTTATGAGTTCTCATGTATTAGTCACTTAAGCCTTTCCTGGTCACCTATGCGATAAATAGCAAAGTTTCATGTGATGAGATATTTCATTTTTCTAGAAATGGTCTCTATATAAACAAAAAGATATGAAACTGAATGGTTAATTGGTAATTTAAAGAATATTTTAGTTTTGGCACGCTTGGGTAAAAAATTCGTTAAAAATTCAGAAAGTATTTTCCATATTAACACTTAGCTTGCCAATCATGACTTTTGTCGTCTGCTCCTTGTGTCTGCTTATTTCGTAGGTAGCCCTTATTGCAAACAATATGGACCCATATCAGACTCCTCCCAAGGGAGCAGTCTGATCAGGCTTCATAGACGGCGCGCACAGTATTGGCGTACAAAAGGTAACGTCGAACTGAAAGGTCGCGACGCTAATTTCTTTCTTCTTCTCCTTATATTTAGCTAGACGTCTTGCTTCTGGAGAGACTTTCATTCGCTGGAAAATATATGAAAACCGTTTTCTAGCTTTCAAACATCAATACAGGTCAGAATCAGTATTTCTAACTTAGTATACACGCATACACAACAGAACTGAGAACGGCAGCTTATTCTCAAATCCCTCGTTTGACGTTTCTTTGTTTAACGTCATTTTTACCGCTGGTAACAAAATTTAAGACTGGGGTAAATTTTTAAATTTTCTTTATTTTTCCGCGGGATAAACTTCATATATCGTATTTATAAGTAAGCAAGCAAAGTACATTATAGAGATATAATTTTTTAGTGAAGTTCATTGTCAACGTTAAAGCTATGCTTAAATTTCAAGAGTATGTGTATTTATTTTTTTGAAAATTGTGTTTTGGTAACATATTTTAAGACTTGGGGTTTTGTTGAACATTTTTGAATTGAAAGCGGCAATGGGAATATTTTTCGATTAACTTTCACAATGGAAAAAGTACATTTTAAACAAACAAATATTTTGTCAATAAAATGCCTTTAAGCTTACAAAATTACTTACCGAAGAGACCATGCCTGTATTTTTCGCGCGTTTTTTGTCACGAGTTACAGATTTTATTGTACAAAACTTTCATTTCTGAGACGTCGTTGTAGAGAAATAAACAACAAAACTGGATATGACGTTAAACGGGGACGTTTCAGGTTTGACGTAGACTAAATCCAGTAATGATTGACGTCAAAATGCCTACTACAGCGCTATTGTTACAGAGTAACAGACGTTTTACCCCCGAATTTTGAGTTCTTGGCTCTCATTTAACTGTTTAGATATATAAAAACTAAGAATCAATAAACTCTTAACAAGGCAAACGTACACCTCTAGTTTCAAAACAAAAAAAATGACAAGAACATCAAAAATCGGTTCCTGTAAACAGAAAAAGCTTAAACCCGTTTTGTACGCCAATACTGTGCGCGACGTCATAGTGTTTGCTTCCATAATAAAATCTAGTCTGAAGTGCACTTGAATATATGCAGCAGACATAAAAAAGCAGACATCTTCATGTAAAAAAACAGCAGCGTAACTATTTGCCTACTAATGTCATCTGCTGCTAGCCTAAATGCAAACAGTTTGGATCCAGATCAGACCCAACAGAAATGTTGGGCTTGATTTGGATCCAAACTGTTTGACACTGCATATCTGAAAGAATTTTTCCAAAAAAAAAAATGAATTTGAAAAGCATCAGCATAAGAAACTACCCAGTAGGCAAAGAGTTAATGATGCCTGTATGTAGGGCCTCAGTAAAGGCTATTTAAAACCCTTAAAGCACCAAGAAAAATATGCAACCGAAAATGTTGTCTGCTGAGGTCGTCTGCTGCAAATAATTGCCTAGCATTACTGACAAATTAAGTATAGAAGCAAACAGCGTGGACCCAGAACAGACTGCTCCTATAGGAGCAGTCTGATCTGGGTCCACACTGTTTGCCATAGAGGCCTCTTAAACATTTCAGCAGACGAGAAAAGCAGACGACTTTTGTTGCGATTGGCGCATTAAGGGTTAACCCTACCATTGTGAATTTCTGCTGTAAAAGAGCAACAAAATAGTACACTGTCAGAAAACAAAGCTAAGGTTTGGTTGAAGGAATAAAATATTTTTAATTTCCAAATCATGCTAAAATATTTTGAACAGGGGCTTACTATTAGGGTCAGATTGGGTAAGGGGAAACAAAAATAGTTTAACCTTTAATGCGCAAAATGCAACAAAAGGCGTCTGTTTTCTCGTCTGCTGAAATGTTTAAGAAGCCTCTATGGCAAACAGTGTGGAACCAGATCAGACTGTTCTTATAGGAGCAGTCTGTTCTGGGTCCACGCTGTTTGCTTCTATACTTAATTCCTCAGTAACGCTAGGCAATTATTTGCTGCAGATGACTCCAGCAGACAACATTTTCAGATGCTTTTTAGCTCACCTGAGCCGAAGGCTCGGAGGTGAGCTATTAGTATACCAGTGACTCCGGCGTCCGTCGTCCGTCCGTCCGGCGTCCGTCCGTCCGTCAACATTTTCAAACATCTTCTCCTCTGAAACCACTGGGCCAATTGAACTCAAATTTCATATGGAGACTCCTAAGGATGGGGGAACGAAAGTTTGTTTATATGTTCCTGGTCACATGACCAAAATGGCCGCCATGCCCATATATGGTAAAAACCCTTTAAAAATCTTCTTCTCCGGAACCAGAAGGCCGATGACCTTGGGACTTGGTATGTAGCATCGAGGATGTGGGGCCTACCAAGTTTGTTCAAATAATGATCCTAGGTTGACCTTGACCTACTTAACGTCAAGGTCAAATTTGTTTCCTAATAGATTTAAATGGGATTTTTTTTGAAAAGTTGATTTTTTGAATACTGTCAAAGCCAAAGTGATTATTCTTACTTGATATGTTGAAACTAATGAGACAATAGCTATAAATAAGTTTCAAAGGTCATGGTTGAACTTTGCCCTTTCAGCCAAGGTCGCTCATATTGTGGTCCCATCAATATATTAAAACTTAGTTTTCTCACAAACCACTGGCCCAATTGGGCTCAAATTTCATGTGAAGACTCCTTATGATAAGTCAACCAAAATGTATACAAAATATATTGGTCACATGACAAAGATGGCGGCCAAGTCCATATATGGTAAAAACCTTTTAAAATCTACTTTCCAGAACCAGAAGGCCAGTGACCTTGAGACTTGGTATGTAGTATTGGGGATGTGGGGCCTACCAAGTTTGTTCAAATGATGATCCTAGGGTGACCTTGACCTACTTAAGGTCAAGGACAAATTTGCTTCCTGATGCATTTGAATGGGACATTTTTTGAAAAGTTGATTTTTTGAATACTGTTGAAGCCAAAGTCATTATTCTCACTTGATATGTTCAATCTAGTGTCTATAAATAAGTTTCGAAGGTCAAGGTTGATCTTTGACCTTTCAACCAAGGTCGCTTATATTGGAGTCATATCAACATATTAAAACATAGTTTTCTCAGTCATTTCATGACCAATCGAAACCAAATTTCATATGACAACTCCTTATGATCGGTTAGCCAAAACTTATACAAATTGTTATGTTCACGTGACTAACATGGCCACCATGCCCATATATGGTAAAATCTCTTTAAATCTCTTCTTCTCTGGAACCAAAAGGTCATTGGCTTTGGGACTTGGTATGTAGGATCGGGGATGTGGGCCCTACCAGGTTAGCACAAATGATGAATCTAGGTTGACCTTGACCTACTTTGTGGCAAGGTCAAATTTGATTCCTAATGCATTTATATGGAGAAAATCTTAAAATGTTCATTTTCTATAACTGAGCCAAATTCATAATAGTGAAACCTATTGAGACAATGGTTTATTAAGTACCAAATGTCAAGCTGACCTGTGACCTTTTATCCAAGGCCACTCATTTGGACTGCCACATACCTATCTAAACATCTTTTTCTCAGAAATCACCGGGCTGTTTGATGGATTATTCATTAGATTGTTTAGATCACTTGACCAAAATGTATATGGTAAAAACAAAATTGTTCCATTATAAGCTGTAGTTGACCTTGACCTATTTTAACATTATTAAGGAGATCAGGTGAGCGCCTCAGGACCTTCAGGTCCTCTAGTTTTTCTTGGCGCTTTAAGGGTTGATTAAGTCCTTAACCAAATACCACATACATTTTCAGGAGAAGCTCCAGCTGGGAATAAACAACAGCGCCAAGCCTCAAAATCCTACCATTACAGATCTGACCTCAGACACCAAACAAAAACTTCGGGATCTCAGGATAAAGTCTAAAGTTGCTAGTGGTAATATTGTTATCTTGCATGATATTGATTTACCACCCATTGAGACAGTGAATCACAGTGTGACACCAGGACTTCAGATTTATGGTGGGCCCGTGTCATTGTCGCATGATTTCAAAAATACAGCCCATCACTTTCCAAGGCTGTGGGTCCAGTGGAAATCTCACTCTAATAAAAATATTCATCTTACAGCGAGTCTACAAACTCCACAAAACAGAAAGTACATACTGTAAAACATGTCTTAAGCAGCCACTAAAAAAGACAAAACAAAGATCTTAATAATAAATTAATAATAATAATAAATTAATAAATAGTAGCTTAATGAAGGTCTAATGGATTACAGAATGCTCCCCTTGGAGCATTCTGCAATACTTTTGGCCTACATTAAGCGATAATTAGTCTTTTTTGAGTGGCCACTTAAGACAGATTTTACTGTATGATCAGAAGTCAATATACCCTTGGGCTCATTATTTCAGAAAATGACCCATCATGTTTTGCTTCATGGGTCACTTCGGCCCACCAATCTTGAAAAAGTCTGAAGCCCTGATGAGTCAATCAGCTAATTAGCAAATAAATGTATTTTTAGCTCACCTGATCAAGCCGAAGGCTCCAAGGTGAGCTAATTGTATACCTCTGACTCTTGTCATCTGTCCCTCTGCCGTCTGTTTTCATTTTGCAAATATCCTCTCTGAAACCACTGAGCCATTTGATCTAAAATTTCATATGGAGACTTGTTAGAATGGAGGAACGAAAGTTTGTTCAAATGGTCCTGGTCACATGACCAAGATGGCTGCCATGCCCATATATGGTTAAAACCCTTTAAAAATGTTCTTCTCCTGAACCAAAAGGCCAATGACCTTGGGACTTCGTATTTAATATTTGAAATGTGGGGCCTACCAAATTTGTTCAAAGTTGACCTTGACCTACTTAATGTCAAGGCCAAATTAGCTTCCTAATGTATTAATGATTTTAATGGGATTTTATCATAAAGTTGAATTTTGGAAACTTTTGAACCCAAAGTCATTATTATAATCACTAAATAGGTTTAACCTAATAAGGCAATGACTATAAATATGTCCCAAAGGTCAAGGTTGACCTTTGACCTTTCAGCTGAGGTCACTCATATAAGATTTCTATTAATATATTTAAAGCTGCATAGTCTGTAACTTTTGATCTTCTAATTTTAAAAATAATGTTTTTATTTTTCAAGAACACAGTAAAAATTCTCAAATTCAGGTAAACATTTTACAATGTTCGTAAATCTTAACAAGTTATCACTATCAAAACAACTGCATTTATGTTAAAATTTAACGGTCTAGAATTATTGGAGGGACGCAAATAATTCCCAACAAGAGAAAAACACACCTATTTGATTAGAAATTTCACGTTTCCATGCAGTTTTCAGCTGTATTGAACATTTTTATTGTGAAAACATAGCTTAATTCTACTTTTACAAATGATTTAAAAAGAAAAGAAATTTTTTCGAAAAATGTTCATAGTTACAGAGTATGCAGCTTTAAAATAAATTTTCTCAGAACCCATTTGGCAAATTTAACTCAAATTTGTATGCAACTTGAAGTTAAAGGAATGCATTAATAATGCATTGGCATAAACGATTAATTTGCCCCATGTCTGGAAGTTGCATACAAATTTGAGTTCAATTTGCCAAATGGTTTCTGAGAAAATACTGGTACCTTAAATTACTGGCAACTTTTCCTACAGTTTTACTCCGATTCCTTTGAAACTTTACAGGTGTTTAGGTCATGGTCTGAAGATTGGCATATTTTTTTATATAATCCTTAGATCATTTTTGCCAGGTTTTTCACAAAATGAGCTTAGTCATTTTTTCGGCCAAAGTGAATAGATACTTGGTATCTTGTGTGCGCTACTCCTACAGTTTTATGCCAACTGTTTTGAAATTTTACGGGTGTTTAGGTCATGGTCGGAATATATATATCGTTTTGATATAATCCGCAGATTATTTTTGTTACTTTTTCCATAAAATGAACATTATATTCATTTTTCCGACCAAAGTGAATAGATACTAGGTATCATGTGTGCGTGTAACTTCTCTTACAGTTTTATGAGAATTGCTTTGAAAATATACAGATGTTTTGGTCATTGTCTGAAGATGTGCATATATTTTGGATATAATCTTCAGATTATTTTTTTTTACTTTTTTCTCAAAATGATTTTCGTCGCTTTTTAGGCGTTTATTACTATCAATATATGAATGTGCTTAGGATAAAATTCTCAGATAAAGTTTTGTGTCCTTAGTAAGTTTAACTTACTTGATTCATGATAGACTGGCTCCAGTCCTTAAAACAATTTTTCATCAATGTGTCATAAAACAGAGCCATCAGAATTAGACTGGCTACAAGTATATGATATGACACATTGATGAAAAATTGTTTTATGGACTGGAGCCAGTCTAGATTCATGATAGCTCATATATCAAAAGACAAACATTAAGTGGTGGGGGACGTTAATTCTCTGAATTTGCTTGTTTTTACAGATATAAGAAAGAAACAGTCAGAATATTATAAAAAGGTTTTTACGGATAACAATTACCTGGAAGTAAAGCGTGCCAAAGAGGAATATCTTCTCACAGATAAACACCTGGAGAGTATACCCAAGTTGAGTCGGAGTAACCCGTATAGTAGTACCCTAGCTAGTCATGAAAATATAGAGTGTGTCATGTTATCAGATGTTCTATTGAAGTAAGTAGCTAAATTGAGCCAAATTCTTATGATATGTTTCAAGTAGGGCTTATCTCAAAGGTGAATTTTAAGAGTCTGTATGACTCTCACTTCTTCATCAGTTGAAGGTTCCATTATGTAACTTTTAACCCTTAAAGCGCCAAGAAAAAAATGCATCTGAAAATGTCGTCTGCTGAAGTCGTCTGCTGCAAATAATTGCCTAACATTACTGACCCATTAAGTATACAAGCAAAAAGTGTGGACCCAGAACAGACTGCTCCTATAGGAGCAGTCTGATCTGGGTCCACACTGTTTGCAATAGAGGCTTCTTAAACATTTCAGCAGACCAGAAAAGCAGACAACTTTTGTTGTGACTCAGCTACTCAGTTATTCACAAAATCAGTTTTTGATGTATTTGTAAATAGTTTTTACTATACCATAAGAATCAGCTTACGGTCACTACCGATACATGGGCATTTTTTTTTTTCGAAAAACAGACTTTCTTCATTTGCTGTATTTTGCTTTATTATTTTATTAATAATGACATAAAACAGTGAAAAATATATTTCAGCATTTAGTATTTGAGCTATGGCTCTTCAAAGACATGCATACGTTATAAGGCAAAATGTGTTTACAGGACTTGGTTAAGAGTGCATACCAAAAAATAAATTTTCTTATTTCTAAACCAAAACGTATGTTGTGGGTACTCAAAAGAACCGTCTCAATGAACCGTTCTTTTGAGCACCCAAAACATATGTTAAAACTGATGGGTAAAGAAAATATAATTATACAATTTGACACTCAAAAAGTTTGTTTATCTAAACCTATGTATTTAGGCATGCAAGAGCTATGGTTATTGGTGTCGTTAGTGACCTTATGTGCATTAAAATTCTTTGCTATTAAGTGGACTGAGAATATGATATTATTTATGAGTCCAAAAGGATTCACAGGTTTTTATCAGGGGTTCAAGACAGGGTTTTGGGAGACTTGGACTCAAGATTGCACTTCACTATTAAATTTCCATAGACGACAATGTTAACGTTTCGCCACTTTATTAAAAAACTGTACATACAAAGCTTAACAAACCTGTCTTATTTTAAACAGCCATTCTATCCGATCAATTTCATATAAAAACAATCATATGTTTCCCTGGTCAGGGGGCTGCCATATTGGATGGAGTCTGACTACAACAATTTGTACCTGAAAATTTGGCATATTTTCTACCTTGGGGGTCAGTTAATGAAACCAACCCTATCTCCCTATAATAAAATCATTTCAAAATTAAATATGCCTATTAGTAACTGACATTGGTTGGTCTGTTTTTATACTACAAAATAATGAACATGCATGATTGACAGATGACGTCATCTATCTTATAATGTTAGCCTAATGCTATCCCCACAAAAGGCAGGGCCAAGTTTTGTCTATATTTAGTGGTGTGTACCATAAATTGAAATCAAATTTGGTCCCAAAATGTTTGTTTTGTAATTTAAATGCAAGTTAGTACACTTATAAAGAAAATAGTAAATTGTAGAGTCTTTGTTTTTAGTTTGTTTCCTTCTGTGAGTGGTTCAGTGTCACAACCCCTAATCCTCGGCAACGTCATGAGAAAAATTTGAGTAAAACAACAACTTCAGGTTCTCACCTTGGGGATTCAAAATGCATATGGTACAGCAACATCTTCACCCATAAGTTTGCTTCATGTGCCTCTACATTTTTAATAAGCATATAAAAAATTGCTTTTGACTATTATAGGAGGTGAAAATCATCACATTTTTAGGCCTACCCCCTATAGGCCATGAGCGATATGCAATTTTTTGCCAAACATGGCAAATGAGTATAGCAAAAAACTTAAAATGGATAAATTTTATAAATGAAATCAATTTTAGTTATTATTCATTTAGTAAAAAACCTATTTGAACATATTCTGTTAAGAGTACCAGAAACATGTGGCGTAGCCAGTACCAGGTATCAAATCCAGGCTCGGAACTCCTTATACAAGGACAAGCAGTATGCAAACTTCATTGGCTACTATAGGTTTTCTTGTACATATATCAGAAAGGTGTCTTGTTTTACTGATGAATTATTGTGTGTCAAATGAGCTCAGAGTACTGATGAAAAATAGATACATGAAAAACTTACATAAAAAGGTAATTATAGATGATACTGGTTTCAGAGTGGATAGTTTATTGGTATAATGGTTCAACAGAAGTCTAGTAGCTGTTTTTCTCTGTCTGAGCATAGAACAGTGGTTTGTTGGTAGAGTTCTTCATCTAGAATCTATTTAAACCCACTCCTTGAACAACACCACTGCAAAATACCAGTAAAACAATGCAATTAAGTGCATAGATAATGTTTTTAAGTGGAAACTTGTTTTTGTATCTACTTCCTCTATCAAAAATAGTTTTAATTTTTTAGGAATACATGCAATAAATTGCAAATGATGTTTTTTCCAATTTTAGCAATAAAATGGCAATAAAAACATCAGCTTGCGTATATTTTACTATAAATCTCATTCCAATGTTATTATGACGTCACAATATGCTTCCATAGCAACGGTAACGTTACAAAGCTATAGTCTGCTCATAGCATCATAGTGAAATGGTGTTCAAGAAAAAATCACGAGGAGACCTCAAAACAAGATTCCAAAGAGGTTGTGTCGACCCAATGAAGGGTAAAACCTTCAAAATTTGTTGGGAAATTAAATGTCAGCCTTTTAAAAGGCTTTTCCAGGAGGAAACACAAATTCTTCAACAGGAGGATGACCTACAAATCAGGCTACTGCGGCCGAAAGCGAACAAGACTGCAGAAGTGGAGAAATGTGATAGCAAAAGTGTTGGGTAGGGTATTATTCTTCTTCTTTTCTTCTTCTTTCTTCTTCTTCTTCTTCTTCTTCTTCTTCTTCTTCTTCTTCTCCTTCTCCTTCTTTTTCTTCTTCTTCTTCTTCTTCTTCTTCTTCTTTTCTTCTTCTTCTTCTTCTTCTTCTTCTTCTTCTTCTTCTTCTTCTTCTTCTTCTTCTTCTTCTCCTTCTTCTTCTTCTTCTTCTTCTTCTTCTTTTCTTCTTCTTTTCTTCTTCTTTTTTTCTCCTTCTTTTCTTCTTTTTTTCTTTTTCTTCTTCTTCTTCTTCTTCTTCTTCTTCTTCTTCTTCTTCTTCTCCTTCTTCTCCTTCTTCTTCTTCTTCTTCTTCTTCTTCTTCTTCTTCTTCTTCTTCTTCTTCTTCTTCTTCTTCTTCTTCTTCTTTTCTTCTCATCTTCTTCTTCTTCTCCTTCTTTCTTCTTCTCCTTCTTCTTCTTCTTCTTCTTCTTCTTCTTCTTCTTCTTCTTCTTCTCCTTCTTCTTCTTCTTCTTCTTCTTCTTCTTCTTCTTCTTCTTCTTCTCCTTCTTCTTCTTCTTCTTCTTCTTCTTCTTCTTCTTTTCTTCTTCTTTTCTTCTTCTTTTTTTCTCCTTCTTTTCTTCTTTTTTTTCTTTTTCTTCTTCTTCTTCTTCTTCTTCTTCTTCTTCTTCTTCTTCTCCTTCTTCTTCTTCTTCTTCTTCTTCTTCTTCTTCTTCTTCTTCTTCTCCTTCTTCTTCTTCTTCTTCTTCTTCTTCTTCTTCTTCTTCTTCTTCTTCTTCTTCTTCTTTTCTTCTTCTTCTTCTTCTTCTTCTTCTTCTTCTTCTTCTTCTTCTTCTTCTCCTCCTTCTTCTTCTTCTTCTTCTTCTTCTTCTTCTTCTTCTTCTTCTCCTTCTTCTTCTTCTTCTTCTTCTTCTTCTTCTTCTTCTTCTTCTTCTTCTTCTTTTCTTCTTCTTTTCTTCTTCTTTTTTTCTCCTTCTTTTCTTCTTTTTTTTCTTTTTCTCCTTCTTCTTCTTCTTCTTCTTCTTCTTCTCCTTCTTCTTCTTCTTCTTCTTCTTCTTCTTCTTCTTCTTCTTCTTCTTCTTCTTCTTCTTCTTCTTCTTCTTCTTCTTCTCCTCCTTCTTCTCCTTCTTCTTCTTCTTCTTCTTCTTCTTCTTCTTCTTCTCCTTCTTCTTCTTCTTCTTCTTCTTCTTCTTTTCTTCTTCTTTTCTTCTTCTTTTTTTCTCCTTCTTTTCTTCTTTTTTTTCTTTTTCTTCTTCTTCTTCTTCTTCTTCCTTTCTTCTTTTTTTCGCCTTCTTTTCTTCCTCTTCTATTTTTCTCCTTAATCTTTTTTTCTTCTTCTTCTTCTTCTTCTTCTTCTTCTTCTTCTTCTTCATTTTTCTCCTTCTTCTTTTCTTCTTTTTTTCGCCTTCTTTTCTTCCTCTTCTATTTTTCTCCTTAATCTTTTCTTCTTCTTCTTCTTCTTCTTCTTCTTCTTCAGTTAAATTAGAATAAATCAATTCCTATCATATATGCCTCATGAGTTACTAATCTTTAGGGAAAGAAATGTAGACCTTATAAAATTATGCAGGGAAAAAATATTTTCTTATTTCTCAACCAAAACATATGTTGTGGGTACTCAAAAGAACCGTCTCAATGAGACAGTTCTTTTCAGCCCCCAAAACATATGTTCTTCTTCTCCTCCTCCTTCTTCTTCTCCTTCTTCTTCTTCTTCTTCTTCTTCTTCTTCTTCTTCTTCTTCTTCTTCTTTTTTTTCTCCTCACAGTTTTCACATTTCTCCACTTCAGATCCGAGATTGACACTTACAGACTATTGCATCTCCGACTTACCGCCATTATGTGGAATTATGCATTTGCTGAACATTCTAGATATTCACCAAACTGCAGTTCAGGCTTCTTAAATTGGGATATTGACAGGGAAGTAAAATTTGGCCTCTGCTGGAGAGAAGCCCTGAGCTGCAGTAAATGCCAATACAAAAGCAAAATATACAAACTGTATGAGGAGCTGCAATGCACCACGAGAGGACGTCGGCCAGCTAAACTAAACAGAGGATTACACATTGGACTCAGCCAATCATCAATTGGTCCAGCAAGCCTTGCGAAAATTCTTTGCAGTATAAACACTCCCCCTCCGTCCATCAGTGGCATGCAGAAGGCTGGGAATCTAGTGAACACTATTACAGATGAAAACAAAAAAGACATGCAAATGCGTTGTCAGGGTTTACGAGACCTCAACACATTACGTGGGAAAAATCCTGCTGCCATCAATATTCAGTCAGATGGTTGCTATAACAATGCACTATATTCTAGTGTTGGTAGAACTCCATTCTAGCCTAGCACCCAAGCAATTTATCTTTTTGCTGAGAATGAAACGGACAGAAATCAAATCATAAATTTGCAAACCATTTCCAAACTCTGCTCCAAACGCAGAAATGGCTTCAACATTGAATGCCATCATGTGGGGAAATGTTTTGAAAACATAGCAATGGCTACCAGCATTGGCAATGAAGAACAGTGGGCAAAACAAAGTCTCTTGGATCTGTCTGGTGCTGGACTGGAAGCGGAGTTCATAACAACTGGTCCAGATTCATCTGCATATAGAGCTGCCATGACCTTGTATGATCAGGGAATTACTTCTATTGAGCCGAGCCACCTTCTTGACACCCGCCACATAACACAGAATCATAGAAAATTCATAAAAAATATGACAGAACTGACCGCGCATATGCCAGGCAGAACTTAAATTGAAAGACAGAAAACACAAAAAAAATTCGCAATCGATCTTGCTGCACGATGCCAAGCAGAATTTAATCAAGCTTTTCGAAAGCTCAGAAAAAATGTACCTAAACTCAAGTCAGTTCTATCCTACACCTGTGATTCTGTGGTAGAATGTTACCATGGCAACCATGCCCTATGCAATACGTACTCATTTGTATGCATGGCTAAAACAAACACCACTTGGCTGCAACGAAGCCATTATTTACATGCTGACTTCACGGTCAAACCTGGTGGTGATAGTTTGGTCATGCTACGCAAATGTGTAGAATATCACCTCGGACAAGGAATGCTAGAAACGACCAGGCTCAACACAAACACTCAGAAATGTGAAGCGACCAATAGAAGTTTCCGAAGGTCATTGCCAAAGTACCTTACCTTTGCTCGAATTTTTTCTAGCCGGTCCCACAGTGCAGTGCATAACATCAACAATGGTCCAGGGGAATCAGTCTTTAAGCTCTGTAAAGCTGCCGGTTCTACCATTCATGGAGGGACGAGGGTTTGTCAAGCCCTGAAACAACAACAAAAAATCAGTCATAGCAACCGCAAACGTAATAGAAGGCAAGCATACAAAGACGCTTTATGCATAAAGAGACGTGCACTGTATCGCCTATATGAAAAAAATCAAGAAGAAATTAATTACCGTAAAAACATGATGCTAGTGCCTATACACAACAAAAAATGCCACCGTGACCATACATACACAAGAGCTGATGGTCCAAAAGCAAATATGGCTAAATCTGAATATAATATGCAATATGATCAGTCTGATCTGAATTAGAATGTATTATTCAAAATTTTACCATGCCTTCAAAACAAACAGAATGGCTCATGTAATGCGCTGCACTGTCCCCGACTCTTGCAAAGGGTTCGTTCCATATTTGTCTCGTGGCTCTCTAAACAAAGGTGGTCTGTGTTCACACATAGGCTATTGTGACATAAATGGGACACTTCTTGCTTTTTTCCTTGACAAATCTCCTCCTTCAAAACCTTGTGCTCAGTCATGAATGCAACTGGTGTGCTCTTTCTGTGCATTTACTGCCGTCGGGCCAAGTAACACGAATGCGCCCATATTTATTGTGCTCCTTAGCCCCCACCCACATATCACAAGCCAAAGTCCCAACCCCAATTTCAGTCTTCTTATTCAGTTTTTCTTTTAACTTTCCCCAAAATGTCTCCATTTTTAAAAAAAAACTACCCGAAGGTCAAATAATGACGTCACACAACACTTCCAGGAAGCAATCAGCTGATTTTAAAAAAATCAATTTTCTGCCTTTAGATTGCACTTCACTATTAAATTTCCATAGAGGACAATGTTAACGTTTCGCCACTTTATTAAAAAACTGTACATACAAAGCTTAACAAACCTGTCTTATTTTAAACAGCCATTCTATCCGATCAATTTCATATAAAAACAATCATATGTTTCCCTGGTCAGGGGGCTGCCATATTGGATGGAGTCTGACAACCACCAATTTGTACCTGAAAATTTGGCATATTTTCTACCTTGGGGGTCAGTTAATGAAACCAACCCTATCTCCCTATAATAAAATCATTTCAAAATTAAATATGCCTATTAGTAACTGACATTGGTTGGTCTGTTTTTATACTACAAAATAATGAACATGCATGGTTGACAGATGACGTCATCCATCTTATAATGTTAGCCTAATGCTATCCCCACAAAAGGCGGGGCCAAGTTTTGTCTATATTTAGTGGTGTGTACCCTAAATATCCTGCATCAGAGAAAGCCATGGGTTTGAGTGTCTTAAACTAGGGGATTTAACACTTTCCTTCATGAATATTCATGCTAGGCTCCACCCACTATGAATAATTATAAAAAAAACATTTATGTTGGTACACAGAACAAAGAAATTACTTGTCAGGTCCACTAGGGTAGGATCAGATATATCATATTCCCATAAGCAAACAGAGTAGACCATGATCAGGCAGCTATAAGAGCTGCCTGATCTAGGTTTGCTCTGTTTGCAAAATCATTAAAAGGGTTCTCTATGAGGTAAAGGGTTAATTTTGTTAATTAGATGGGACGTTTTTCATACAGTAACAGATAACATGTGTTACATCATTGCTAGCAATGAAGGCTCTGGCATGCCTGTGTATTTGCACAAGCTCACCTGAGCGTTCCTTGCTTGAAAAGTACCAAAATTTCATATACTTGCTCATGTTTGTATTTTTGTTGTACATTACTAGGGTAAATGAAGTACATGGCAGTTTAGAAAATATGGAAAGAGAAAAAGCCAAGCAAGCCATGAGGAGGAGGAGAACAACAAGTAAGACTGCTGTGACATAAATTTGTATTTTTATCCTTATCTATCAATTTAAACATGTGTTTTGGGTGCTCAAAAAAAACCGTCTCATTGAGACAGTTCTTTTGCGTATCCACAACATATGTTTCGGTTGAGAAATAAGAAAATCGATTTTCTATAACACACTCTTATCTGAAGGCCTGAGTGATGATTATAGTTCATTACTAGGATAAATTAAGAACATGGTAGTTTAGAAAATATAGAAGCAAGCCATGAGGAGAAGGAGAACAACAAGTCAGACTAAAGTGACATAGGTCCAGTAAGGCAAACTTTTTGAGCGGCAAATTGTATTTTTTTCTTTATCTATCAATTTAAACATGTGTTTTGGGTGCTGACCTCTGACAAAACTTTCTGGATTCGTGCATTTGACATCATGTATTTGAAGTTGCCTCTGGGAGTGAAATAATGCCATACATAAAAATCGATAAACCACTAGTGGTTTACAGATTTTGGTGATGTTATGTATTGAAGGCCATAATAACGCTGCATACATATGGCAAAATCTTAGCATTTTCATGCAAAATCGCGATCTCAAATTTGTTTTAGGGTCATATGATAAATAAAATGTAACATTCGTACTCCTGTATTATTGAATTATATTAAACTTGCTGCGAATTAGATGTAAAATGCTCAGCAAGCCTCACATTTAATCCCTTTTCCCCAACTTGTTTGATAAATTCAATACAATAAGCTATCATGTAAGATCCTCTATGTTTGTCTGTTTTTTTTTTTGTTTTTAGGGAGCCCAGCGGCTCAATGATAGAGAACTTGTCTCGCCATCGAGGGGTCGGGGTTTTGAGTCTCACTGGCCTCACTGCTTGTTTCCTTAAACTCGCTGCGAAATGGAGATAAAATGCTCGGCAAGCCTCGCATTTTATCTCTTTTCTCCAACTCAATAAATAAATTCAAAACAATATAAGCACTCATGTAAGATCCTCTATGTTTGTCTGTTTTTTTTTTTGTTTTTAGGGAGCCCAGCGGCTCAATGATAGAGAACTTGTCTCGCCATCGAGGGGTCGGGGTTTTGAGTCTCACTGGCCTCACTGCTTGTTTCCTTAAACTCGCTGCGAAATGGAGATAAAATGCTCGGCAAGCCTCGCATTTTATCTCTTTTCTCCAACTCAATAAATAAATTCAAAACAATATAAGCACTCATGTAAGATCCTCTATGTTTGTCTGTTTTTTTTTTTTTTTGTTTTTTAGAGAGTGCAGCGGCTCAATGGTAGAGTGCTTGTCTCAGGATCGAGGGGTTGGGGTTTCGAGCCTCACCGGCGTCACTGCATTGTTTCTTTAAACTCACTGCGAAAAGGAGATAAAATGCTTGACAAGCCTCACATTTGATCTCTTCCCCAACTCATTTAATAAATTAAATACAACATGAGCACCCATGTAAGATCCTGTATGTTTGTGTTTTTTTATGGTTTTTTTTAGCGAGCTTAGTGTCTCAGTGGTAGAGCGCTGGTCTCGAGACGGAGGGTTTTTTTGGGTTTGAGCCTCACCGGCGTCACTGCGTTGTGTCCTTGAGCAAGACGTATTAATTCTTGTTTAGTACTGGTTCAACCTAGGAATACCCGTCCAGACATAACTGAAAAATTGTTGACAGTGACGTAAAGAATCGAGTCAAACAAATGTTTGTTTGTTTTCTCTCTACAGGTGTTTTATTCTCAGCAAGTGCTGCCACAGTTTCAAAAAGCTTCAAGGAAAGATTAAAAATAGTATGTATTCTTACTCACAGGTTTAGATAAACAAAATTTTTGAACGTAAAATTGTAAATATTTCCTTACCCATCAGTTTTAACATATGTTTTGTGTGCTCAAAAGAACCGTCTCATTGAGACGGTTCTTTTGAGTACCCACAATATATTTTTTGGTTGAGAAATAAGAAAATCATTTTTTTGGTTACACACTCTTACCTAAAGGCCTGCTTACTGCTACCCTCAGTTAAGCGCTGGCTGCAATACTTAGGTTAGCCTATGAAATGTGCCTCATTGCAAAAAAAAACCCCAAAAAACCCTGTCTTTGGGAATTCAAACCAGGTCATTCTCAAACCAGTCTGCTCAGCTACAGAGACTAGTTGGAATCTTGAAATTATGTACTATAAAACAAGTTAAGATATCATACTTTGCAGGAAGTGAATAACAGAGGCACTGATAAGACTGCGCAGGCTGGTGTGTCCCTTTGTTATTTGCATACAACAAAGTCGGTTTGTCTTGCTTGACCCCCAGATAAATGTACTTACTATACATTTACTTGAAAGTACAGTCAACTTTGGTCGCTCGAACTCACCTGTTTCGAACACAAGGGATCGCTCGAACTCCTTCGTTGGTCCTGGCAATTTCCCTGTACATTTAATGTTAAAATACACCCCAGGCTCGAACAGCGATGGCTCGAACTCTGTAAAGATTATCGTGTTCATTTCTATAGAGGGCTATCTTCCTGTTTTTCAGGTTCTGAATACATGCAAAAATGCTTTTTATCACGATGATTCAGGAAAAGTTGTATTTATTGCTTTTGTAATGTAAGTACAGTTTTTTCCCTTTACTTCCCCTTAACCCATAATAATATCCTGCCACTATTTTTTGTTCTGAAATGTCATCTGCTTTTTAAGTTTGCTACATATATTCAAGTGCACTTCAGAGAAGATTTTGTCATGGAAGCAAACAATATAAACCCTGATCAGACTGCTCCCAATGAAGCAGTCTGATCAGGGTCCATATTGTTGCAATATCGGCTACCTAAGAACATAAGCAGATGAGAGAGCATATGATTAAAGTCATGACTGGTGGGCTAAGGGTTAACCCATAGTCCTAAATGAGAATGGTTTTTGTTGGTTTATTCATCCATCCATTTACATCCATTCTTGCATAAATATCTATGCACATAGCTGTTTGAAGCCATTTAAGAAAGAATTCAATTTTTGGAATGTTCATAGAATCATGAATACTTCGGGTCTCTTGCAAAGTAAGTGAAGCCCTTCTTCGGGCTTCACGTTAACTTTGCAAGAGACCCGAATTATTCATGATTCCATGAACAGATCAAAAAAGGAATTTACATTTTTTTTATAAATATCTAAAATGTGAAAATTATTAACTATTTTATCGGAGTGGAAAACGGAAAAGCTGAACAGCCAGCTTGAATACGGACAGCCAATGGAGCAAACAAGAAGCTTGTTTTGCATGTGCGACTCAGGTGTGGCTCGCTGTTAATCACAACACCAGTGTCACTTCTGGTGAATGAGTTTGATGTTTGAAGAATAATGAACGGCAAGTGAGCTTGGCAGCTGTCAATCAAATTCTTGAAATTCATGAGGCTATGAACGGTTGCAAAAATCTAAAGGATTGCTTCGAAAATATAAATATTGTCAAATGAACGAAAATCCATGATCAAATCATGAGATTCACATGTTGTTTGAACATGGGTTTTAGCTTGACAATACTTGAAATGATCCCGGAGTTGTTTGCATGACATTATACAACAAGCGTTGCGGCCCAGACTGATCATTTTGACGATGCTTTTGTTTGCGAAAATGTTGTGCAGGGTTATGATGTTGCGATGATGTTATAGCATTTGAAAGTTTAAGGCTGATGCCATTTTGTTTAGAGAAATCCAGTGTAAGAAAAAGGATAGACTAATGTTTTAGCGTCATTTTCAGTGCAATTTTGGTAAAATATGAACAAATAACAATCACACATGTCTTTTTCATTGCATTAACACTTGCGGATCCCTCAGCAGATGTTTGAAAACTCAGCCTAGTGGCTTTACTTGGGACCTGGCGAATGTTAATGCATAATTATATATGTGTGATCCCTATTATCTAGCTATCACACAAGAAACCAACTTTTATACATACAATAAAACCTGTCTTAAGTGGCCACTTAAAAATAGACAAAACAAAGGTCTTAATGGGAAATGGTAGCTTAATGAAGGTCAAAAGTATTGCAGACTGCTCCCCTTGGAGCATTCTGCAATACTTTTGACCTGCATTAAGCGATAATTGGTCTTGAAAACCAATTTTTGGTCTTCTTTTTAGTGGCCGCTTAAGACAGGTTTTACGGTACTGTAAGAGTTACATGGTGCATATTTGACCAATTAACAATCTTTTGTTTGTTTGATTTGATTTTTTACGTCCCATCAACAATCTTTTAGTTATAAAGCGACGGGTCTTCCTGGGTTGAACCAGTACTAAGCTAGGATAAATGTGTCTTGTGCAAGGACCACAACGCAGTGACGCCGGTGAGGCTCGAACCCGGGGCCCTTTGGTCTCAAGTCAAGCACTCTGCCACTGAGCCACTGCGCTCTGTCAATTAACAATCTGACAAAAGGCATACCAGTGGGGTCCTAAGTTTAAGATTTCTTTTTCTTTGCTTAATAACATAATTTGTATTTTGGTTTATAAATTCCAATATTTATTTTCTAGTAATTTTGCCCAAATTAAGCCCTTACGGCTTGTTCGAGTCCTATCTGGTCAGTCCTGAAGACATTTTTACCTTTGCTCATTAACATGATTTGTATTTAAGTGTATAAATTCCACTATTTATTTTCTAGTAACTTTGCCAATGCTGTGTTCAAGTTTTTTGTCTGGATAAAGACGGGGTCTCTAAGTATCTCATTCCTTTGTAGAGATTATTCTCTCCCTACGGAAGACATTTATTTCTTTGCTCATTAACATGATTTGCATTTAGGTTTATAAATTCCACTATTTATTTTCTAGTAACTTTGCCAATGCTGTGTTCAAGTTTTTTGTCTGGATAAAGACGGGGTCTCCTAGTATGTTCTCAGAGTTTATGCATTCTACTGGTGATACTGCTAATCAGGTGAGTGAGGCCAACCTTAAAATATTTTTGTTTCCCCTTACCCGTCCCTGTTTTACCGGTATGGGTCGGTCTGTCGGACATTTTTTTATGTTCTCAAATTGGATACCCATCAAACTTAATTGTATACAGTAAAACCTGTCTTAAGAGGCCACTCAACAAAAGACAAAAATTGTTTGTTTTTTCAAGACCCATTATCGCATAATGCAGGTCAAAAATATTGCAGAATGCTCCCAGGATACTTTCGACCTGCATTTAGCGCCCATTTGTCTTAACGACCTTTGTTGTGTATATCTTTGAGTGGCCGTTTTAGGCAGATTTTACTGTATAGTCCTACTATAGGCAATAAAATTAAATACACAAACAATTTCCTAAGATAACACTGTTTACATTGGTCAATTCTCTAAGTTTGCAATTAAATTAAAAAAAAAAATCTTGACTGAAAATTGAAATAAATTTTTGAGTAGGGCCTTTTTTTCAGTGTCGGTCGGGTAAGGGAAAACAAATAAAATTTTAATTTAGGCCTGAGTATAGATGTTTTTCCATGGCTAAGAGGTGCGGATTATATGGAGGATCATTGGGAGCATGGTGGCTCAATGGTAGAGTGCTTGACTAGATACCGAGGGGCCACGGGTTCGAGTCTCACCGGCGTCACTGTGTTGTGTCCTTGAGCAAGACACATTTATCCTTGCTTAGAACTGGTTCAACCCAGGAAGACTTGTCTTGATGTAACTGAAAGATTGTTGACTGGGACGTAAAGAATCAAATCAAACAAACAAAATATGGAGCATCTTATTTGAGTGAATTTATTAACCCTTTGTTTTCTGGTGGATTTTCTCATACATATAAATGCAATAAGGATAGGATTGTCCATTATATATTTTAAGGGGCCACAGGTCGAAATTTCAAAATTATGATGTATGTCTATTCCTGAAAATTGTTTTGACCTCAGCAAAAAGTGTAGACCCTGATGAAATGCCGCATTCTGCAGCATTTCATCTGGGCCTTCACTGTTTGCCAAAGTACCCATTTAGGGGTTTCCAGAATACAAATGGTTATACAAATGGTTAAACAGGTTGAGGAAAAGAGATAAAATGTTAGGCTGTGCAGAGCATCATATCACTTTTTTAGCAACGAGTTTGATGAATTTATTAATACAGGAGCAAGAATGTTAGATTCTATTTATCATTTGACACACTAAAACATCTTTGAAATAGCATTGTTGGCATGAACACGGGGAAGATATTGCCATATATACCCGATATTATTATGACCGTCATTACATAATTTAACTAAATATGTAAGCCACTAAACTCCAGCTGTTAAGTTTTTAGACTTAATTTTGTGCAATAATTTTTTTGTCTTCAATTTTAGCTAAATGTGTTCGCGATGAAAGTTGTAGAGGAGAATTTCCGCCAACTTCTCCAAAAGGTCTTGTGCATGTGGCACAAACAGATCTTTGTGTATAATGATGAAGATTTTGCAATAAATTGAATTCATCCTAAATTTCTAAGTCTTTTATTGACAAGTATAATCGTATAGGCGTGACAGAAAGGGGTCAGCACCCTAGATAAGCAGCGTATTTGCATAAATACGCAATTAAAATCATCAAAAAAGCAATTGAAATGAAATGTGTGCGTACCGAAAAGCAATTCTAACGATCGGTATGCAATTACATGCGATGTCATTGCGTACCATTTGGTCCATTTCGTTTCCATACGGCTAATAAACAAATGCCAGTCGGGTATTGATTTTATTTTTACTAGCGAGCGCGCAATATACTCCACTTTTATGAAAATATCAGTGCCCAGTCAAGTATTTCGCGGAAAAACAAAGTGAAAGTGATGAAAGGTAAGCACGCTCGAATGATACTTTAGAAAGGCAGACGATGGAACTGAATAAATATTCAAGCACATTCCCAATGGCTTCACGCAATAAGAAAAGGTGTAATCACAGAAAAAAAACGTGGCGTAAAAAAAATATGAAAATACGCAATTGTTTTTGCAAGTACGCAATTGAGGATAACCAGATTGCTTAAGTACCCAATTGGCCCAAAAGCTTATCTAGGGCGCTGAAGGGGTAGTTTCCAAAAAATATTCGGAAGAGGTGCATATCCCGTTCTTCAAAGGCTGCCATAACATAAAACTGAATTTACCGTACATATGCAGAATCAACTTAAAGCAGGCTCATTTGTAGGAACAAAGGCTGGGTTATCGCATGACGTTCAATTGTTTTCTTATGCACATGCTATGAAATGAACGGTTTTGAGATGACCCTACTAGTTTAATGCATGAGCGAATCAGGCGCGATTTCTATTATATTTGAACAAGCCATCCATCGCTTTAGTAATTGAATTAAGGCGGTGCAATGTACATTTTTGACTGACATCTTGGACTTTGTTTATTTGTGCTTTGTTTAAAATATTCAAAGAGTGCATCGAAGCACAGAGGAACCTGCAGCATCTAGGATGTTGGAACCATTTGGAGAAGTTGGCGGAGATGTTCCTGAATACTTTTCATCGCAAACACATTTTGCTAAAATTGAAGACAAAAAGTTGTTGCTAAAACTTAAGTCTAAAAAGTTAACAGCTGGAGTTTAGTAGTTTATCAATCTTAATACATGGTTTTATATCAATCCCACATGAAATATCATGCAAGACATTTAAAATTTAATTGATCACAGTTCAGAATTAAAAAGCAAATCAGTATTTTTGCCTGTAAAGATTGTTGTTATCCAAGCAAAGAGTGTAAACCCTGATAAAAAACTCTGTGGCATTTCATCTGGGTCTTCACTGTTTGCCAAACTTTTTAATAAAATGGGTTAAAGAAATGAAAGTACTTGAATTTTAGCATTTTCTGTTGGACTTAGCAACTTAATGTAGACACAGTGGCTAAGTTGGTAGAGCGTTAGATTGGGGATCAAAGGGTTACTAGTTCAAGTCTTACTGCTGTCAGAGTCACTGTGTTGTGTCCTTGAGCAAGACACTTTATCTGCTTCTTAGTACTGGTTCAACCCGGGAAGACCTTTCCTGACATGACTGACTCTTTGCATGCTGGATAACTTTGTCATCTGCTGACTTTTCTAAATAAACTTTTTCAAAAAACACTTTCCTAAACACTATCAGAGTGTCACGCTTTGGATCTAGATCAGGACCTTCTTTCTGTTGGTCCTGATCAGGGCCGTCGTCGGCTTTCAGAAAGTGGTACGGCCATTGAACACCGTTGGTATTCTCCGAGTGCTGACGGCACGAGGGGGGGGGGTACGAGAGGGGGGTTTGGGGGACCTCTCCCAAGAAAATTTTGTAATTCAAGATGACTAAAGAAGCGATCCTGTTGCACTGTGAGACCATTTTTGGTTGTGAACCTCAGCTTATTTTACAGGCATTATAGCTATTTTTCAAATGCCTACCACAGCCTCTTTCGACTGCCGCCCCCTCCAACAACCACCAAAATATCAACAACTATTTCCTTCACAGATCATAGAGAGCGGTCGTATTGACTATAATTAAAGACTCCCTTCAAAGGAGAAAACCTGTCTTCTGGGGTTTGCGAACAACAAAGGCGCAGACCAGCCTGCGCATCTGCGCAGTCTTATCAGCTCCTTTGTTATTCGCTTAGGGTAAGGTATTATATTTAGAATTATTATGAGCGAAATTTCAATTCTCCAGCTAGTTTCTGTAGCTGAGGAGACTGGTTTGAGCCTGGCTTTGTCGAACACCCCAAAGACAGGTTTTGTCGCATAGCGGCTCGATTATAATAACTGTCTTAAAACAGGTGTCATTTTCTTAATCGTGTTTGTTTAACCATTGTCTTTCACACCCTGAGGCAGCCGAAACATTGACCAGCGCACGCTTCAGTTATCATTTAATAATTAATCTTTGATCATCGAAATATAGATCATTAAAGAAGGTCTAGAAGAAACGTGAGAAAACGGCCCTGCCAAGAACGTATTTGGCCAAAAATGTGGTCCGGCTAAAACCATTTCGGGCAAAAAAAGTGGTCCAGCCATAGCCGGACCGGCCGCACCGCCGACGACGGCCTTGCTGATCTGGGTCCAAACTGTCTGCAAAGGTTATCAGCAAACAACAGAAGTCAGCGCTAGCAAGGGAAGAGTAAATATTAAACTTTTGGCTAAAAGTTAATGTAATAATGATCCTAGACAGGCCTCCAGATAAGAGGGCATATTTGAAAAAAATATTTTTTTTATTTCTCAACCAAAACATATGTTGTGGGTACTCGAATTGTCTCAATGGAGCACCCAAAACACATGTTTAAAGTGATGGGTAAGAAAATAATTTCAATTTTGGGCTCAAAAAAAATCTTATCTGGACCTATGGATCCATCATTTTACTGTCATGCTTTGTTTCAGTTAATGTTGGCAGTCGGCAAATATTTATCTATGAAGAAGCCAGACTCCGAACATCCGTAAGTACCCTTTGTATACTAATAGATACTTCCTTCTGGTTTGATACAATAAGCTTGAGATAGTCCATTGTACATATCAAGGGGTGTCAGGGAGCGCAGTGGCTCAGCATTAGAGTGCTTGATTCAAGACAGAGGGGCCGAAGGTTAGAGCATCACTGGCGTCACTGTGTTTTGTCCTTGAGCAAGAACATTAATCCTAGCATAGTACTGGTTTGACCCAGGAAGACCTGTCCCTTTATAACTGAAAGATTGTTGATGGGACGTAAAGAATCAAATCAAACAAACAAAACAAACAATCTAGGGGTGTCAGGTTATAATCTAAAAAAAAAGTATTGTATTCTTTTGTCTGAACATCCTTTTTACCTTAACAAACATTGTAGACCCTGATGAAATGCAGCGATATGCGGCATTTCATCTGGGTCTTGACTGTTTGCAAAAGTACTTGTTAGGGGTTTCCAGAATACAAAAGGCTAAAGTTCACCTGAGCACTAGGCACTAGGTGCTGAAGATGACCTTTTGTGACCCTAGGATGCCTGGTGTTTCTACCTGCCTGACTGTCATCCATCAACACTAGGAGTGACTATTGTGGCCAAAAATGACTACTGCGATAGTATTGCCATTGCAGGAAGTACTATTGCTATACTATTACTATTGTGGACTACAATTGCAATACTATTGTGATACTATTGTCTGCTTATTTGAAGGAGAAAACTAAGAATATGGTAGGACTTTTCTGCATGTACGGGTACCAATTTTTGTATGGAAACAAAGAGAAGCATTTCAGAGTATTGTCAAAGTCCACTTATTTTGCTGAGAGGCAACAACTTATACATCCTATTGCCATTTAACTCTCTTTTTGTGTCTAACCAAACAATGTTAAAGTGAAAATCCCTATGTCTAAAAACTATTGAAACTATTGCGATAGTAAAAAGACTATTTCCGATACTATTGACATTGCCACTTTCCTATCCATATAGTAACATTGCCTAGGTTACTATTGCGATATATCGATAGTTCGTTGTATTGTTACATCCCCAATCAACACTATAGGATTTAATCAAGGATTTGAGATGGCTAAGGTTAATTTGAGTTCTAGGTTTAAGATGTTTATGCAGTTCTAAATATATGGCACGTGGCAGATCATGTTTACTTCATTTGAGTGCAGCAACAAACACAGGGTATGCACATGCTTGCAAAGCACTGAATATGAAGGGCTTTCTTGAGATATCTTTGAAAATAAAATTTGCATTGAAAATGCTGGAAAATTGCTCTGAGGCCTTTAAAAGGACTTGAATTTTTCTGTAGGACATAAGTCTTTTAATGGAGACCAAGGTAGGTCAGTATCAAATTATTTTTCCTTTATTTGTTGCAACAAATAAAGGCAAAACACTTTGATACTAATCTTTAAACATTATCTCTCTCTAGCATTTTTAAGCAGAATTACGAAAGGTAAGTAAGATTTTACTACTTGAAACTATAGGGATGACCCTTACAGGTCCTTGAAAATGTCCTTCAATTTTACAATGCTTTGCCTGTATGAACTATGAAACAGTAGAAAACAAAGCCCCATGATTTAATGTTATTATTAAACACTCTAACAATTGCTTTACCAACTATTTTGCACCATGCAGCATAGAGCAGTCAGTAACGTGTCTGGTCACAGATGTGTGTCTGACTGCAGATCCAGGGGTCACGAGTTTGATCCTGGCCCAGTCTCATACTTTCGTTGAGATTGATCATGAAATAATTTCTACGGTCATTCTCCTCCCTTCTGCTGAATCATTCAAGAAGTATTGTTGTCAGTTACAAGCGAAAGTATGTGCACAAAGTATTGGTTAACTGCTTGTTCAAGCTTGCCCAGTAAAAAGTGTGGCTAGGTGAACTGACCGTCCCGCCATGACCATAGCTGTTGACTTGGAACGTAAAGCAACAAAACAAACAAACAAACATATCTAATACACTTATATATAACGCAACAAAACAAATAAACAAAGCAACTATTTTGCATCTTTTTCAAATAAATTCACTCCATTATAGACACAAAACAGGCCTCAAGGGTGCAAAAGTATATAGCATTAATGTGATTAAAAGATCAAACATTTGCAAAGAAAGCAGCAATAAAAACAAAGGAGATCTAATTATTTGGGCTATGATGTTTTGAGGGAGCATATTCAAGGGAGAAAACTGACTAATGTCTACCATTAAACAACATTTCTCCATGGGAGAGCAGTGGCAGTCCATTGTACATATCTAGGGGTGTCAGGGAGCTCAGTGGTAGAGTGCTTGACTCGAGACCAAAGGGCCACGGGTTCAAGCCTCACCGGCGTCAATGCATTGTGGTCCTTGAGGAAGACCTGTCCCTGTTTAACTGAAAGATTTTTGATGTGACGTCAAGAATCAAATCAAACAAAAACAAACAACATTTCTCCCTGAACAAACCAAGACTCAGGTGAGTGATCCAGGGCCTTATGACTCTCTTGAATGTTAACTATATGTGTTTATGAATGTTATTTATGGATGTTTAAGTATGTTTGTAATGGTCCTTTGGTTTGACTGAAATTGTTTGTGGTAACTTCTACTTATGACCTGTTGTTTTATTTCCAGGTACGGGTATATTAATCATGTTAACATCATGTCTATAGTGAGTGGTGTTGGTATATTCTGTTTTGGCTTTGGACTCACATTTTATAATGGTTTATATGGGCTGATTACTCCACAGATTATAGATCCTGCTGACCTAATGGGGGTAAGTATCATCGGGGATCAGTTTAACACTTGTCAGAGTTGAAAACAGTGTAGATGGTGATCAGACGGCTTCTGATGAAGCCAGCTAATCTGGATCTACAGTGTTTTCTAAAAAGAATCAATCTTAATTCACCTGGAAAGAAGCCCATGCAAAATACATGGATGAAATTTTCTGGATCTACAGTGTTTTAAAAAAAAGAATAAATCCTTGGTTATTTCTCAACCAAAACATATATTGTGGGTACTCAAATGAAGCGTCTCAATGAGATGGTTCTTTGAGCAGCCAAAGCACAATTTTAAATTGATAGGTAAGAAATAATAAGTTTATGCTAAAAAAAATCTTATCTGGACGTAAGAGAAATCAAATGCTAAGATGTTAGGCATCACCTAGTATTTTACCATTAATTCCAAAGAGGTTTGTCATTTCAGTAATAACTGAGTATCAATGTAAAATTTTGCCTATCATATGACAATAAAATTACTTTTAAATTGTGTTATTAGCGCTAAAACAAGACCTTGCCATAAGTAAAATTGACAATGTTATGGGCATCATTATTTAATGTTACCTAACTATTTTGCATATCTAAAACACTTATATAAGTGAGCCGCAACACAAGATTTCCAACAATTTGGTATGTGTGACCAGCAAAGCCTCGGACCAGCCTGCCCATATGCACAGTCTGATCAGAGCCTTTGCCAATTGCTTGAATAGTCTATGACTCTTAGGCCACTGACCCAACAGCATTTGGGGTCTCTAAGCTCATAAGGAGGCTGCACAGGTTTGTCTGAGTCTCTACTTGTCAAAATACCACATTGTTGGAAATCACATGTTGCTGCTTATTGTTATCGTTTTTAATACATGGTGACAAATGATAGAAGCTTTTTTTTTTTATCTTTTCAGGCTTTGCTTGTTTGATACACTAGGGTAAAGTCGGGTATATTCAGACGGACAGCTTAATTCGGACAGCGGCCTAGTTTGTTTCATATTTCAAATATTGGAATAAAAAACAAATTAACTAAGCAAACAGTGAAAATCCTGATGAGACGGCTAATAAGGAGCCGTCTCATCTGGATTTACACTGTTTACAAATGTTTGTCCGAATTTACCTGATGTCCAAATTTACCCAACTTTACCCTATTGTACATGTAATAATGTTTTTA
This sequence comes from Loripinus fragilis, assembly GCA_964019695.1. NCBI lineage: Eukaryota > Metazoa > Mollusca > Bivalvia > Lucinida > Lucinidae > Loripinus > Loripinus fragilis. The sequence continues at coordinate 148,926 of CAXHUL010000420.1, forward strand.
ATACATACACATTATTATAATAGTAACTTGATCTGGCGTACTGTATCACATCGAGTGGATGAGGTCATACCATCAGATCACCCGAGACGCGAAGCGTCGAGGGTGATCCCATGGTATGGCCTCATCCACGAGACGGAATACTGTACGCCAGATCAAGTTACTATTATAATAATATGTTTATTATATACCTTTTCTGGCATTACTTTGAGTTTATAAATTGTTTTTTGTCTTTAATCCAGAAAAAATGCGGGAACATTTGCCATTACGCTTTGTCACGTCATGTTCACATCATATAATATAACGTTACGTCATCATGTGTTCCCTCTCTGGTTCCATGCTTGAAATTCACTTTACGTAATGTTGCCGCAAAGGCAGGTAACCGACATTATCCTGGTTTTAAAGGATAGTGATATGGATTCAGAAAACCTCAGTTCGTTGATCCGGCTTTCTTTATCAGATGGCCAGAAAACAGAAAGTTCTAAAATCGTATCATTTAAAGGTATATAATAAATGATGTTATTACATTTCTAAATGTAGCATTGTAGATAAAATCATTAATTTTTTCAGGCTTTAAAAGTTCTTAGTGGAAGTCTTGTATCAGAACTTGGTGAGTTTTCTTCCTTTCCCTTTTCCTCTTAGCCCAGAATTTTTTATCAGTTGATTTACGGAAATTTTTTTTTCAGATTTAGGGTCGGTGGGACGAAAAAAAATAAATAAAAAAGCTCTGAAAATGACCAGTTAACTGGTCATTTTCGGAGCTTTTTTTTTTTTTAATATCTCCAGAAAAAACATTAAAACTAGTAAGGTAAACCAACAGTATGTATTAAATCTTGAAATATTTTCTCGTTTTCCTCAAAATCTGGACAGGACAATCAGTTTTAACAGTGTCACTCACCAGTGTCACTCACAAAAATACACAGACAGAACCTCAAAAGTATATTATTTTTTTCAACGAAACAAATAATACTAAGAGTCGGTAGATAAAATATAAAAATAATTTTAGAAATTATTTTTTTTCTACTTTATGGAAAATTACAGTAGGAGGGCTCGTAAATCAACTAATAAAAAAATTCTGGACTTTTTTGTTTTCTTTATATATTTTTGTTGTTGTTCACATGAGATGATAAAAAAAAATATTGGGCCGGCCTCAAATCTTTCCAAACTGTATACAAAAAGTTTTATTTATTCAGCCATAATGATAAGAATTGATCTGTTTATGAATAAATTAGAGTTTTTGCTTTGATGAAATTCCTTTGTCAAACCCCAACTCTTTCCCCCCCCACCCCCCCTCCCCTCCCCCAAAATAAAAAAACACAAAAAAACAAACTCAAATTCTTGCAGTTGTATAAAGCAAAAGTTCAGCTCAACCATATATTTCTGATGCAAATATGCAAATACAGTGTTTACATAAATAAAGCATTAAAGCTGCATAGTCAGTAACTTTTGATCTATTAATTTTAGAACTAATGTTTCTATTTTTCAAGAACACAGTAAAAAAAACTAAAATTCAGGTAAACATTTTACCAATTTCGTAAATCTTACCAAATTATCAGTATCAAAACAACAGCATTTATGTAAAAATCAACTGTCTATATTTATTGGAGGGACGCAAAAAATTACCAACACACCTGTTTTTATAAGATAATAACTTGTCTTTGCAGTTTTTAGCTATAGTGAACAGATTTATTGTGAAAGCATACCTTAATTCTACTTTTACAAATGATTTAAAAAGAAAATAAAAAATTTCGAAAAATGTTCATAGTTGCAGACTTGGTCTCTTTAAATAAAAATTTAATTAGATACAGTAGGTGATAAATTTCCGTTACTTTTTGCCTACTATTCCAGTAAAATATGCTTTGCTATTTCCTTCAAATCGTCTCATACTTATTTATATTGTTGTTTTCAGCGACTCTCTTCACAGCTGTTGTAAGGCTCCATCAGGACAGCAAGAAAGCTAATGTATCTTTCTGGAAATATGGTTAGTTTACACCCTATTTTAAATGATAGGAGCCGCGACATGAGATTTCCAACAATGTGGTATGTGCGACCAGCAAAGGCTCAGACCAGCCTGCGCATACGCGCAGTCTGGTCTGAGCCTTTGCTGGTTGCTTGAATATTCTATGAATATTAAGCTACTGACTGAACATCATTTGGAGTGTCTGAGCTTGAAAGGAGGCTGCAGAGGCTCATTCGAGTCTAAACATGTCAAAATGCCACATTGTTAGAAATCACATGTCACAGCTCATAGATTCTCCTATCGAGTTTGATTCAATACCGTTGGGATGGTTCATGATAAAATAATTGAGCCATGACATGTGATTTCCAACAATGTGGTATTTTGACAAGTGTAGACTCAGACAAGCCTGTGCAGTGCAGCTTCCTTTTAAGCTAAAAATCTCCAAATGTTGTCCAGTCAGTAGCTTAACACTAATAAGATATGCAAGCGACTAGCAAAACCTCTGATTAGACTGTGCGTATGCCATGCTGATCTGAGGCTTTGTTGGTCACACATACCACATTGTTGGAAATCTCATGCCACTACTCATATTTTTCAAGGGTCACAGTTAAGAATTTTAATTTTCCCTGAAAATTGTTCTGACTAAGGTAGGTAAAACTGATGAAATGCCGCAATTGGTGCCATTTCAATCTTGAAGTACACTGTTTTCAAAATGCCCAATTATTGGTTTTCAGTTTACAGTGGGTTCAATTTATAATCAGGGGATTAAACCTTCATCAGGCACTTATCCAGGCTGTATTGAAGAGGACTCCAGAATATAATATATGCTGAAAAATGCTGATATATTATTATTTATTAACCCATATAAGCCTGAAGTCCTTTTTGAGGGACATAGGCAAACAGTGCAAACCCAGATTCCATGGCGTCTGATCAGGGTTTCCACTGTTTGCGTACAGAATGTTCTATTAAAATTTGATTAAAAATGAAAAGTGGGAAATTCCATTCAGCTTAAATGAGTTAAGTGGTTTAAAATGTTAATTGCCAGTTGATAATACCGCTGAAAACGTTGTTGGCTGATGCATTATATAAGGAATGTGAATAACCTCCCACCAAAATGCAATAAAATTTGTAAACAAGATGGAGGTAAACAAATAAATAGGTGCCAATTAGGACACCTTTTCTGCTTAGTTAAGCTGAAAAATCATGAAAAGATTAAGACTGTGCACTGCATTTCCTGCCAAATTTGTGTTTTTCTTTAACCAAAACACAATGTTTAAAATTGCCTAATCTCTGGTATCCCTTATAATGTTGGGCCTTGTCGCGAGAAAACCTGTCTTCGGGGTGTCCAACAAAGCGAGTTTCAAACAGTTTCCTCAGCTACAGAGACTAGCTGGAAAATTGAAATATTGCTCGTAGCAAGTCTAGATATGATGCTTTCCAATAAGCGAATAACAAAGGCGCTGATCAGACTGCGGATGCGCAGGCTGGTCTGGGCTTTTGTTGTTCTCAAACCCCGGAAGACAGGTTTTCTCGCGTCGAGGCCCATATATGTGGATTGCAGTTGGCCTCAATTTGCACTTAACCATAAAGTATAAAAATGTGCTGACAATGTTTCAAACAATAAACTGATCAACCCATTTAAACCAAATGGAATTTCCCAATACTATCAATTGTAGCAGTCCATTTCCAATTTAAGGGATCTTGGGTGATATTTTTCATTTTTATTCAAATTTTAATTGAACAATCTGTATGCAAACAGTGGAGACCCTGATCAGATGCCACATTCTGTGACATCTGATCTGGGTCTGCACTGTTTGCCTGTGTCCCATAAAAAGAAGGCTAGGCAAAATTGCACAGGTTCTATATTTTTTTTATTTTGATCATTGGAATACCTTTACTAAAGCAATGATTTTATATTTATAGTTAAAGATGCCGAGGACCCCCTAGTCAATGTCGTGTTACTTGAAGATATGAGTGCTGTTCTAGGGGTGATTGTTTGTGGGGGTGCCATGTATCTAGGAGTACACACCGGGATACCGAGGTTTGATGCCGTAGGATCACTTGTGATCTCTGCAATGCTGGGGGCTGTCTCCTATTTCATAGTGCATACGAATGCTGATGTACTTCTTGGGAGGTATGATATCAATCAGTGTCTTCTTATGTGACACCAAGATCTGATTTAGCATAAATGGGTTAATTCTTTCTATACTTCTGGTTTGATTTGTTTCGTTGATTTATGTCCCAAGTCAACAGCTATGGTCATGGCTGGACACCTAACCACACTTTTTCCTGGGCAAGCTAAAACAAGCAGTTTACCAGTACTTCGTGCACATACTTTTGCTTGTAACTAACGATAACCCTTCTTAAATGATTCAGCAGAAGGGAGGAGAATGACAGTAGATCAATCTCCACAAAAGTATGGGAATGGGGTGGGATCGAACTCGTTACCCCTGGATCTGTAGTCAGATAAGCATCTGTAGCCAGACACGTTACCGACTGCGCTACACGGCCCGGTCTGGTTTGATACAATAAACTTGGGATAGTCCATTGTACATATCTCTAGAGGTGTCGGGTTGTATTTTACATAAATATTGTGTTATTTTGTCTGAAGATCATTTGATCAGTTTTTCCTTTGAAAAAAGTGAAGACTATGATGAAATGTCACATCATGTGTGGATCCAGAGGGGGGGAAGGGGTCCTGATTGCGGGCCTCACAAGATTTTTGTAACCAAAATTTCAATAGAGAATTGACAAATTCTTTATTTAGCTTAGTAAACGCACAAAATCATGCTTCTTTAAGTGCTGACTGAGTTTGGGGATGATTGTATTCAAAATTTTCATTTGGGGAGGTATATCGTTGGACGTACAGTCTGGAATTTAGTTTTCCGGCGACTTGTGAGCGGAGCCATAAAATGTGGTTTCCGAATGTATATCCGACAATGTACATCCCCAAACCGAAAGTACAATCCGCATGTCATTCAATGAATTGTGAGATTCTTAATGACGTCAAACTATTTCCGACAGTATATCACAGGATATACTGTCGCAAATTTTTGACATTATCCAATCAGTCCCAGGGTTACAAAAGCAAGTGCATTTTAATACTTTATACTTTAATATCTGATTTCCAATATTACTATTGGAATTTGTACAGGTGCAATTTCAGTTTATAGATGATATATGTGTATAGATTCTTCATGTAGCTGAAAAATGGTTTGGATCCTGAATCTATACTGTTTTAATTTGATATAGAATATTATACAGTTATTTCATGCCTGTTTGTAGTATAGTCAAACTATTACCCCTAGAAACCGTGGAGGACCTGATGCACTATTGCACTCGGCCTTTGGCCTTGTGTAATCAGGTCGTCACGGCACCTCGGGGTAATAGTTTTAACTATACTACAAACAGGCATTTAATAACTGTTTTATTATCCAACCCATTTGATGAAATACTTAGAAGCGTCCCTTGAATGGAGTTGCTGTAGACAATGCGGTTTTGTTGCAAAACAGAAATTTCACCAAAAATAGTAAATGAGTATGATCAGGAAATACCACAATCACAAACTGCAGACAACCCCGTGGCACCGCGAGGAAGAGCCGCTCAACCATCACAAGACACCAGGAAGACAAATTAAGCAAGGCAATCAGCTCCCTCTTCCCCATCAAGATGATTGCAATACCTGAATTGACATAAAGTACCGTACAACAAAACATAGAACAATTACAGACTCCCACAATGGGAGTTACAATAAACAAAAAGTCAACAACAACAAAACCACCGCCTTAGAACGGACAGCAGCCTAAGCCACCGGGGGGCTTAAATGCATTTTACTGGTACCAAATCTTCGCCCTAGATTCTGCTGTTGTTGAAGTACAAGAAATGTTCAGCTCGCATGGAGGCCATCTAACTAATGCAATGTATCATCATGGAAAAAACACTCTAATCAAATTACTACACCATGATGAAACAAAGAAAAGGGCTCATGACTCACAGATAGTCAGAGCTAAAGAAAACCTCAAGTTGAGCCACGGTGGGTCCAGCTACAGATAAGCATCAGGCACCAACCCACCGATTAAAGCTTTACGTCAGAGCCGTCATAGAGCCTGAGGCCTGACCCACCGTCGTGCAATTAAATCTGCTCAATTTTGGTCTTAAAATGTTCAGCTCGTTCTAACTAAGAAAATGAGTACCCACACTTTATGTTTCTGACCATAAACAACGAAGTTATTGGAGTTTAAAGTTGCCAAACCATGCCTCACTTTCACCATTGTTGCATAAAACGAACCGTATGCGCATCGTTGGCGCACATGTCGATAAGCGCCTGGCTGTTTTTAAAGCTGCATAGTCTGTAACTTTTGATCTTTTAATTTTAGAACTAATGTTTCTATTTTTCAAGAACACAGTAAAAAAACTTAAATTCAGGTATACATTTTACCAATTTCGTAAATCTTAACAACTTATCAGTATTAAAACAACGGTATTTATGTTAAAATTAGCTGTCCATTATTATTGAAGGGACGCAAATAATTACCAACAAGAGAAAAACACACCTGTTTTATAAGATAATTCATTTTTCCGTGCAGTTTTCAGCTATAGTGAACAGATTTATTGTTAAAACATAACTTAATTCTACTTTTACAAATGATTTAAAAAGAAAATAAAAAATTTCGAAAAATGTTCATAGTTGCAGACCTAGTCTCTTTACAGCGAAGTGGGAAACCAGGCCATGGTATAGTGCCAGTCAAAAAATGGACAATTACTCCGTATATAGACGGTTGGGTAATAATGAAAGTTATGCTCACAGTGCACATATAGTTTATCAAATATGATAGGAATTTTATTGTGGTGACATAATGTGGTTTGAAATTTCAGATCCATTCCTTATCAGCGTGAGATAATAAAAACCTTGGAGCAGGACCGCTTCATTAGATCTGTGATGGACAGTAAGGGTACTGACTACGGAATGTACAGTCGTTACAAGGCTGAACTTCATCTAGATGGAAGACAGATTGCCTTGGACTATATGGATACTATAGACACAGAGGAACTTATAAAGGTTAGTCTAGTGTAGATGTTAGTGTAATTAAGGAGACTGACTATGGAATGAACAGTCGTTACAAGGCTGAACTACATCTAGATGGAAGACAGATTGCCTTGGACTATATGGATACTATAGACACAGAGGAACTCATAAAGGTTAGTCTAGTGTAGATGTTACTATAATTAAGGAGACTGACTATGGAATGTACAGTCGTTACAAGGCTGAACTACATCTAGAGGGAAGACAGATTGCCTTGGACTACATGGATACTATAGACACGGAGGAACTCATAAAGGTTTGTTGATAGTATATGTTACTATTAGTAAAGCAACTGACTACGGAATGTACAGTAAGTTACAAGTCTGAACTTCATCTTGATGGAAGACAGATTGCCTTGGACTACATGGATACTATAGACACAGAGGAACTCATAAAGGTTAGTATAGTGTATATGCTACTAAAATTAAGGGTACTGACTACGGAATGTACAGTCGTTACAAGGCTAAACTTCATCTAGACAGAAGACAGATTACCTTGGACTATATGGATACTATAGACACAGAGGAACTCATAAAGGCTAGTTTAGTGTAGATGTTACTATAATTAAGGAGACTGACAACGGAATGTACTGTTGTTACAAGGCTGAACTACATCTAGATGGAAGACAGATTGCCTTGGACTATATGGATACTATAGACACAGAGGAACTCATAAAGGCTAGTTTAGTGTAGATGTTACTATAGTTAAGGAGACTGACAACGGAATGTAGAGTTTTTTTTAAGGCTGAACTTCATCTAGATTGAAGACAGATTGCCTTGGACTATATGGATTTGTTTTTTTTTGGGCTTGGTTTGATTCTTTATGTCTTAGTCAACAGCTATGGTCATGTCGGGATGGTCAGTTTACCTAACTACACTTTTTACCTAGGCAAGCTTGACTCAGCAAATAACCAGTACTTCGTGCACATACTTTTACAACCCTTCTTTAATCAGCACAAAGGGAGGAGAATGGCCGTAGAAATTATTTCATGATCAATCTTCATGAAAGTAAGGGAGCGGACATGGATTGAACTCACCACCCCTGGATCTGATCTGCAGTCAAACACCTGTATCTACACTCTGCAGCCAGACACGTTACCGACTGTGCTGCACTACCTGGTGGAGGATATGGATAATATAGACACAGAGGAACTTGGTCATTTTTAATCGGATTTCTTCCATATTTCATATATTGATTGCTTCCATCAAACTCAGTTTAAGTTGGAATACGGGTTTTGTCCGACGAATGATAATGAAGATGGCCGACAAAATAGCTGCTGCCTATCAGTGTCTGCTGTAGTGGTCACTCTTAATCATTTTAATGAGTTTTCTTCCCAATTTCATATATGGATTTCATTCATCAAACTCTCATTCAAGTTCGGATGGGGGTTTTGTCCGACGAAAGATAACCAAGATGGCTAACAAAATGGCTGCCCTTATCAGTTTGCACTTGTGGACACTCTACCTTAGTCATTTATTACCCGATAGCTTCCAAATTTCATATATGGATTATTTATATCAAATTATTGTTCATGTCTGAATATGGGTTTTGTCTGATGAAAGATAATCAAGGTTGTCAGCAAAACGGATATCCCCTTTTCACTGCAGGGCATTATGCAGGGCCCTTAGTCGGAGTCCAAATGTTCTAATCAGGTTAGTTTAGTGTAAAGAATATTTAAGGAAAATTATAACTCTCATAGAATCAGCTATAATGAGTTGAAATTAAATATATGTAAATGCCTGTAAACGCAGATTCTAATGTACATGAGTTTGTAACCTGACATCAGATTGGATGTCAAAAATTTGCGACAGTATATCCTGCAAAATACTGTCGGAAATAGTTTGACGTCATTTATTACGTCATCTTTCGTCGGATGGCGGCTTGCAACACTCCAGTTGTAGCTCAAAGTGCAGAAGTGCTTTAGAATGGGGATAACCATTTTAAAAATTTTCATTTGGAGAAGTATATCGTCGGATATACATTCGGAAATCATGTTTTAAGGGTCAGCTCGAGTGTCGCGGTAAAACTAAATTTCTGACCATATATCCAGCGATATACCTTCCCACATGAAAATTTTGAATACAGTTATTCCCTTAATCTTTGTAAATGGTTCGTAGTGTGAGAAAGTCTGATTTCCTTGTATGTGAATGGCAAAGGCACAGACCAGCCTGTACATCAGTGCAATCTGGTCAGAGCCTTTGTTACTCGCTGTCTGGAAAGTATAATATGGGCCTCGACTCGAGAAAACCTGTCTTCCATGTTTCCGACAAAGTGAGATTCAAACCAGCCTGCACAGATACAGAGATCAGCTAGAAAATAGAAATTTTGCTTGTAACAAGTCTAGATGTGATATTTTCCAAAAAACGAATAACAAAAGCGCTGATCAGCCTGGGTGGACACCCAGGTTGGTCTGTGCCTTTGTGGTTAGCAAACCACCGAAGACAGGTTTTCTTGCATTGAGGCCCATATCTAAACTTGAGGGACCAAGGCTTTGGGAGACAGATTTTTAAAGTATTAGATATCAGCATAGCTAATTACCAAAAAACCTTTTAATATGTTGTGTGCTGTGATAAATCTTATCATCTGTTTAAATATCGTTTTGGTATTTGCTTGTGCTCAATGTTTATTTCTCTGTCAAATGTCTCAAATTTGTTCCAAAAATGGTCAATTTCCTATTTTCAGCCTATTGGTGGCCATTTTTGTGACCTTAGCAATCGTAAAAGTCAAATTAATTCCAGAATTTACAATTGGGCTATTGTTCTGAAAAACTAATAAGAAGAATATGGAGAAAAACAACTTTTATTTTTCGGCCTCATGGGGGGCCAAAATAGCCCCTTAATGCACATAGCTCTTTCAATGTTATAGCTAGTCTCTATAACTGAGTATACTGGCTTGATCCTTATCTGGCTGCAAACTTCAAAGACAGGTTTTTAGGTTGAGTCATAGATAATAGGATATCTTAGAGTATATACATATTCAGCTGATGCATGAGGAGCCTGGTGACTCAGTTGGTGAAGTGCTAGACTGTTAGACTAGCGTCGCTGGTTTGAGATCCATTGGAGGCACGGTGCTATGTACTTGAACAACACACTCTATCAGGTCTCTGGTTCGAGACTCATTGAAAGTACTGTGTTATGTCTTTGAACTCTATCCTCTGTTTAGTACTGGTTCAACCCAGGAAGACAGGAAATCATCCTGACATAACTGAAAAATTGTTGACTGGGCCGTAAAGCATATACACAAACACAAATCATCTGATTCATATTATCAAACCTCCAGATCGGAGTTTGCAGTTAAAAAATAATTTTCTCACTCCTCAACCAAAACATAGGTTGTGTGTACTCATAAGAACTATCTCACTGAGTTGTTTCTTTTTAGCACCCAAAACTTATGTCTAAACTAAAGGATAACAAAATAATCACAATTTTACTCACACGTAGTTAAGAGTGATTACCAAAAAATCAATTTTCTTATTTCTCAACCAAAACATATGTTGTGGGTACTCAATGAGACTGTTCTTTTGAGCACCAAAATATATGTTAAAACTAATCGGTAAGAAAATATTAACAATTTTATGCTCAAATTTTTTTGTTTATCTCAGCCTGTGCAACAATCTTGCTAATCTGGACCAATGATAGTATGGCTGTACATGTTATTTTTCAGAAGCTACAACTAGCCAGCAGTGAAGAATCGTCCGAGCTGCTCACACAGTTTGGTGAAGGTTGTGTGGATAGAGTTTCTGTTCAGATTGATCGCATTGAAGAAGTTTTAAAGGTAAAAAATACAGAAATATACATGAATATTTACCATTTCTGAAGCAAGCCTTTAATGAATCTTTAGAAATTTGCAACCGTTCATAGCCTCATGAATTACACAAATTTGATTGGCAGCCAGAAGTGATACTGGTGTTGTGATTGACAGCAAGCCACACCTGAGTCACACATGCAAAACAAGCCATTTGTTTGCTCCATTAGCTGTCCCTGTACAAGCTGGCTGTTCCGCTTTTCCATTTTACACTCCGACTAAACAGTTAATACATGTATGGTTGTATTATAAATACAAAACTGTTTTAATTCCTAAATTAAAAATATTTTTATAAACTCCATTCAGAAATTGTGTGGCACCGGTTTTTCGCAGTTCCCGCTTTTATATGTCGTCATAGGTCCTACATCGCTGTGAGAAAGTTATTCTTGAAGACATCCCCTAATTACTCCATCAGGTTCCCAGGCTGTGCGTGCTTCTGGCAAAGCCCTGATATCTTGGGAAAAATCAGAAAATTCAGAAATGCGCCCCCAGACTAAGTCCAGTTGACGATGATTGCCACATAAAATACATCAATATTCATCGATATGCTTCACGTCTCTCGAGTCTATTTTTAAATTGCTCAAATGCAACACACCCTTTACTCGAATATTAAATGTTTTGATAACAAGCTATAATAAAAACGATTCTTTATTCCTCAAAAATATCCTAAAATTTTACTGGTCCTAGTACACGTGAAAGTAAGGATCAGGGGACTGGGGGACCTGCAATGGTGGCAATTAGTTATTAGTTCCGAGGCATTGGTCAAACAAACTCATGTTATAGACCCACGTTGACGTGCAGATACTCTCGTGGCAAGCACGACGTAAATCGTGCCATTTCGATAGGGATGCCCCTTAACCTCATTGACCATTACAAATTTAGCAATTTTCACGAAAGAATATTTATTACTTACAAAAAGGCACAGTAAAGGTAATACCTTGGTTACAGGACATTATTAATTTAAAGTTGAAATGGGGCATTTTTCTCATCATGTAAAATCGCTTGGTTAAATCGACATTACAAGTTAATTTGTGTTTTATGATGCCATACCAGTGTATAAACATGAATCCAATCTTTTCTAACGATACCGGACAACAAACGATTTTTCGAATAGGTACACCGTGAAATAAGTTTAATTTTACATAAAAAAATAGCAACTGAGCTGCCATTGATTTTTGTGTGCTTTTTAACTGCTTTAAAGCTATATTCTATTCAATATTTTTGACTTACAGTGAATAACTACAACAATAACAAGTAGAAATGTTTAAGTTTTATGCTAAAGAAACGTTAGCCTCGAGTTGTAACAGGAGCCGCCGTTGTGTAGGTTATAAACCACTTGCTTATACATGTAGTCCCGGGGTCACAGGTTGATCCTCGGTTTCACCAGTTTGTCGGATGATACTTAAACCCGTAGCCATGTCTCCATATGACCTTAGCTGTTGGTGAGACATTAAACACGAACACAACAAGTTGTAATAGTGAGAAATGTTATTTTTCTCCAACGTTGGTGTGTAAAGCGCAAGATCAGTGTTTAATTTTCCAGATATACGGTGTGTAGTCACGCTTTATAATTTCCCACGAATTTCTCGCCAATTGGAATAACCACTCCCCAATATTATAATGAAAATATTGTCATTTCCATATACGTTCATGGAGGGCGTTCCAAACGTGTCAAATTGTCTTAGTCTGCTGGCGTATTTCTCAATTTCATGATTTTCCCCAAGATATTAGGGCTTTGTCAGCTGCTCGCACACGCACAAAACCTGCAGGAGAAATTAGGGGAGGTCTACACGAGTAACTTTCTCACAGCGATGTAGGACCTAAAATGACGTATAAAAGCAGGAACTGCAAAAAAACGGTGCCACACAATTTCTGAACGGAGTTTAGTTAAGATATTTATAATAAAATGTAAATATAAGTAATAAATTCAATTTTTGGAATGTTCATGGAATAGTGAATACTTCGGGTCTCTTGAAAAGTCTTGCAAGAGACCCGAAGTATTTATGATTCCATGTACATTCCAAAAATTGAATTCATTTCTTAAATGAATAATTTGATCACCCACATCAGCAGATTCTGGATATATCATTAACTTAAATCACTTTCAGCCAGATAATCCATTATCTACTGAAACACATTGCCAGGACAAATTCACCGAATTCATAGCTACACGAGAATGTTCAAACATTCTTGAAACATTTATTTTCATCGTATTTGTATCTCATATAAAACTATTTTTTCACCATATTTGTATCTCTAAAAACTATCTAAAAACTATCTAAGACATTTATGTCTGCTAGCTCAATGCATCTTCCAAGGAGGTACTTCTTTTGTGGATCTTTTATGTTTTTTTCTGTCTTGTGTTTGTTATGCCTTTGTGCGCATCTGTTTATAGGTGCTTTGTGGTCACCTGCTGGGAAAGGGCTGACCTCTTGGCTCTCGTTTGTGGTGAATAACTGGGAGTTTGTCACTTTCCCATTGGTATTCTGAATCATTGTGGTACTTGATTGTATCGATTCCTGATCTTTGCACTCTTACTTACTTTTGTCAGTTACAAGCGAAAGTATGTGCACGAAGTACTGGTTAACAGCTTAGTCAAGCTTGCCCAGGAAAAGTGTGGTTAGGTGAACTGACTGTCTTGACATGACCATAGCTGTTGACTGAGTTTGAAAGAATCAATAAAAACAAACAAAAAAACAACAATATTATTTGTCAGTTTTACAAAGAAGATCACCAACTCTTTATAAGCTTACCCCTTTCTTTATTTGTTAACCCTTTTCATTCTGGATACATGCGAACAGGCACTTTGTAAAACTGTGAAGACCCGGATGAAATGCTGCATAATGCGGCATTCATCAGAGTCTGCACTGGTTGCTAAGATAAAAATAAATTTCAGGGACAGAAATTTATTAAAATTTAGATATTTCAACCTGTGACTCCCTTAAAATCCAAATGGACAAATCCATGCTTATTGTATCAATATGTTTGGGGAAAACCCACAGGTGCTTGAATTTCTGTATATTTTTTACTTTGTTTGATGCTGAGGGACCTACTCTTCGATTCCACCCAAAAGTTTTGAGAAAATTACAGAGCAGAAAAAATGGAAATTTGACCAAATAAAATCATAGCGTTTTTCTTATACACAATTTGAACCTTTTTTCTTATCTTAAAATTGTCTGACTTTCTTCTTTTCAATGCACACAATATGCTTCCTTAGGGCTAAAATCCCCCCCCCCCCCAAACTATAACCACAACCCCCTGTGAGAAATCCATCAGAATAAAAATGGAATATCCATGAGAAGCAGTACATTCACACCATATATCTTGTAACATTTTTTTTTTCAGAAAAAATACCCTGAACTACGTCATATTGATCTAGAAGTATGATACAGGTGCCAGAAGATACAATACTCATCTGTGATAATTTTATAGCTTCCTATGAGAAGTGAAGAAGATTGGGACATGACACATTGAAGGCAACAAAGATCAAAGAAGTTGAAGAAGTTGGATAGTTAATCTGATTATTGGATCTCAATGGGAGAAAATTTATCTTCATAGTGATTAAATCAGTCTGCTCAACTGCAAAGAGTACATGCGCAGATCCAGAAAGTTTTATCAGAAAGTGTCCAACTCATCTCTGACAATGTTCTTTTTTAGATTTTTTAGTTGATGAGGGAAGAAAGGATCCAAGTACCACTAAAAGCTGGTCTAGACTCCCCCTCTGGATCAGCACATGGATTAGCTAGAAAATTGACATTAACATGCAGTATGTTAAAAAATCCTTCTGTCTATCTAGAGAGTCAATAGCAAAGGTGCTGATAAACTGCTCCCACATGCAGGGGGGTCTGCACCTTAATTTTTAGCATGCAACCAAAACAGGTCTTCTTGCGAGGAGACCCAATTATAGTAGTTTTATGCCTTAAGCAAAAATTTTGAGCGTGATGTAATTATTTTCTTACCCATCAGTGGGTACCCACAACATATGTTTTGGTTGAGAAATATAAAATTATTTTCAATTAAACTCTTATCTGGAGGCCTGTGCCATATTTATTTTGCCTGTGTCCATGTGTACTTGCAATAAATTTTAACATTGACCAACTGCATCTTTTCTGGAGACCTAGTGTTTTGCAAACACATCTTGTTTTCATGTTGTGGCTTGTCCTGTTGTTGTTATGTTGTTAATGCTTAAAGCTATAGCTTGCGATTGATAGTGGTTGTGATGTCATTGGTTAGGTCTACTAGTTGAACGTGTAGAAGATTAACACCAATTCTCTGTAACCATCGAACCTAGTTGTTCACGCATAGCCACAGATTTTGATGAAACTTTCCATGATTGTTTGTTTTCATGCCAAAACACGCAAATCATGCATCATTTCTTCATTTTCATATATGTTGCCATGGTAACGGGGTCAATAGTTTTTGGCTAAAATTTGTCAGAAAATCAATGAAATTGGGCGAAATTCGGACTGTTATATCTTCTTTAATACAAACATGTTAGCTATAAAGCTGTTTATTAATTGCAGAATTGCCCTTGGTTAGTATCCGAACGTTAATGTTTAAAGAATTTCTGGTCTCTTTCATATCGAAGTTCTATCTGAAAGGTGGGTGGGGTAACACAACCCCGAAATTTGCTGTTTTTTCAACTTTTTGACAGCTTATATCATTAAGGGCACGACAGTCGGACACATTACAGGACTAACATGAAAATCAATATGACCCCATCTTTCAAAAATTAGAATAAAAATTTTGGGAAGTTACCATCTTCTATGTGTTACCATGGAAACAAGAGGTACACCGTTCCAAAATGCCTGTTTTGATTTTAACAAATATTAATGAGGTGTGAAATTCACACAACCGCCAGACTGTAACACTGAACAAAAGAAAGTGTTAAGCTACCATTTATCTGCCAATATCTATAAAAAATATTATCAGAGGCCTCAATGGGGGTTTGATTTAGTCATTTTAGGGGCGCAACGGGGGCAAAAATTAAGAAATTATTTGAAAAAAAGTCAAAGCTCCTTTACATAATAGAATTAATTGTATCAAAGTTGTTTTGAAAAGTCATATCTACATTATATAATTGTAATTAAAGAAAAAAACAATTGTAAATCTCAGGAGGGGCTCCCGAAGGGGCTCAAATCGACTGAATGTGGGTGGGGTAACACAACCCCGAAATGTGTCGTTTTTTTGCACTTTTTGACAGTTTATATCATTAAGGGCACGACAGCCGGACACATTATAGGACTAGCATAAAAATCTATATAATCCCATCTTTCAAAAATTAAAATAAAAGTTTTGGGAAGTTACCATCTTCTATGTGTTTCCATGGAAACAAGAGGTACATCGTTCCGAAATGCATGTTTTGAATTTAACAAATATTTATGAAGTGTGTAATTCACACAACCGCCAGACTGTAACAATGAATAAAAGAAAATGTAACACTACCATTTCTCTACCAATATCTATAAAACATATCATCAGAGGCCCCTATGGGGATTTGATTTTGGTCATTTTAGGGGCGCAAGGGGGGGGGGGGGCAAAAATTTAGATTTTTTTGAAAAAATAGTCAAAGCCTTTTTACAAATTAAAATTAATTGTACCAAATTTGTCTTGAAATGTCATATCTACATTATACAATTGGAGTTAAAGAATTTAACGGTTTGAAATCTCATTAGGGGCTCCCTAAGGGGCTCAAAACGGAATAAAAAGGGTGAAATTTCTAAGAAATCTACTAGGGAATAAATGAAATTGACCTACTTTGTTCAGTAATAAATGCAAAAAAGTAACACAGAGCCTATAAAAGTTTAAGGCCAAAATTTCTCTGCCAATATCTATACAAATTATAATCAGAGGTCCCAATGGGGGGTTCAATTTGTTCGTTTTAGGGGCGCAAGTGGGAGGGGCTGGGGCAAAAATTAAGAAATCATTTGAAAAAGTCAAAGCCCAATTACATTAAAAAATTAATTGTACCAAATTTGTTTTGAAATGTGATATCTACATTATACAATCGTAGTTAAAGAATATAAACAGTTGGAATTCACACGAGGGGCTCCCTAAGGGGCTCAAACGGATTAAAAAGGGTAAAATTACTATGAAATCTAGGGAATAAATGAAATTGACTGACTTTGTTCAATAATAAGTGCAAAATAGTAACACAGAGCCAATAAAAGTTTAAGTTCAAAATTTCTATGCAATATCTATGCAAATTATTATCTGAGTCACCAATGTTTTTTTTTATTTTGTTCATTTTAGGGGCGCAAGTGGGAGGGGGTGAGGCAAAAATTAGGAAATTATTTGAAAAAAGTCAAAGCCCTTTTACAAATTAAAATTAATTGTATCAAATTTGTTTTGAAATATGATATCTACATTATCAATTGTAGTTAAAGAATACAAACAGTTTGAAATCTTATTAGGGGCTCCCTAAGGGGCGCAAAACGGATTAAAAAGGATAAATTTCTATGGCATCTAGAGAATAAATGTAATTGACCAACTTTGTTTAGTAATTAGTGCAAAATAGTAAAACAGATGCAATATAAGTCCAATATTTTTCTGCCAATATCTTTACAAATTATTATCAGAGGTCCCAATGGGGGCTTGATTTTGACCATTGTAGGGGCGCAAGGGGGCAAAAATTAAGAAATTACTGAAAGTCAAAGCTCTCTTATAAATTAAAACTAGTTGTATCAAAGGTGTTTTGAAAAATAATATCTCCATTATACAATAATAGCCCAGTTTTAAATTAATCTAATATTTACGAAGTGTCTCATCACTGAAACTAAGAGCAGATATAAATGTTATCCTTGCATTTTGCTGTGTCATTTAGCTAAAAAATATTACCAGAGGCCCAAATTAGACTTATTGCATATAAGTCTAGCCATGAGAAATTGGGCTTTTTGCATAATGAAAACAAGTGAATTCAATGCATATCAAATGTGAATACAATTGGTATTTTTATACAGTGAAAAATATCTTATTTTTTCACTAGTGACTGATACGATTTATATTTTCACTGTAGCAAGACAATGATTTCTTGGGAATTTTGGGACTGGTACCCTACATTTTTCAAAAAAAAAATACAAAAAGGATGTCTGTCAGAAATTTCGCATGTTGTGACGTCAACATCAAAGATAATGACGTTATTGTTTGACCTGGTGTGCCAGTTTGCAAGTGACGCCTGTGCTAAGGCACACGCAATTGACTTTCTTAACATACTTATTTCTTGCCTTTGAGTCGTTAAAATATGATTTTATGCATTTGCTTTTGTAACGCGACGTGTGATTGGATAACGTCAAGAATTTGCGATAGTATATCCTGCGATATACTGTCGGAAATAGTTTGACGTCATTAATTACATCATATTACGTTGGATGAGGTGCGGCTAAATGGGGCTTGTAACGCTTCAATTTGAGAGGAAACTGTAGATGTGCATTAGAATGGGGATAACCATATTCAAAATTTTCTTTTGGGGAGATATATCGTCGAATATACGTTCGGAAATCACGCTTTACGGCTCCTCTCGCGAGTTGCCCTTAAACAAAATTTCGGACCATATATTCGACGAAGTACCTCCCCAAATAAAAAAATTGAATACAGTTATTCAGTGTTAGATTTAGGCTTGATTTCTATTGGGTCCCTGGGACCCAGGGCATCAACAAAAGTTGAGTCCAATGTAAATTTTACTGAGTCCCAGAAAGTTTCCCAACGTAATTTTTTTGCAATATTAAACACAGAGAAGTTAGCTAAAACTACCAATCAACTTTAATCTCAAACATTTTCAGTTTACACTAATTGATTGACGATCAATTAAAAAAAGCAAAAAAAAAAAAAGCAGACTTAGCAGTGATGGAGTCTTTGACTATTAAACCTTTTCGCTTTTAAAAGTCTTTACTTGACGCTCTAGACCAAGATTATTTTACTTGTGCCTGTTGAAAATCGCTGAACCTGTCTGTGAACGCATTTTTTAACGGATAAAACATCGATTTGTGATAGCATTGGCTTCAGAATACACTTTATTAAGTTATTTAAATGTTTCTAGTGTGATTCCTCGAGACAAACGCCATTTTTACCCTGCAAATCCATTTTGGAAATAAATTTTCCTTTTTAAAGGAGGGCTTGCCTAGTTGAAAAACAGCATGTGCACCTTGTTTGGAACACCTCCAATTTGGTAAATGTTTACACTGCACTAATACCACGTCATAGACGAACATTAACAATAGTTATTGAGTCGGTGGGTAAGATACTCTTGGAAAAAGAAAAACACAAACAGTTATCTAAAGCGGCACCTAGCAACGTACACTGAAGGACTTTAAAAACGCCAAAAAAATGAAAGTAATAAAATTTTACTTATTTTCAATGTATCAATTTTGTTTGGTTTTGGCAACAATGAACATCAACACGTCAGCAAAACATGCTTTTAATTTCATGCCAAAATATAAATAATGTTAGGACAACAGTCTATCGAATAGCAATACCCTTAGATTCAAAAGTTGCAAATTGAAATTTGTCTAGGAATCAGACGTGATTTAAAGTAATTGTTTCAAAATATTTTTATCAAAAACCTGCATATAAATTACCCTCGAAGCCCTATTATTTGTCTGGAACTGAAGATAGCCAGCCAGAACGGATATCTTCGATGCAAATATCGTTGATACACTTGACGTAAGTTGCCGTCTTAACGTCAGATATCATTTTTGGTTAACCAGACCTGCCTCAATATTTAACTGTCCCTGTAGCCTGATAACGATCTTTGAGGGGCTGTATAGTTGATCCCCTTTCCCAAAGGCCTAGAACTTTTCAAATAGTCATTTCATGTTTCCCATATAAATATATTCCTAATTTGTTGCTAGTCTATAGGCTGATGCTAAGTTCTGATAATCATACAACTCTACTGCAGACAATTAAATTTATAGAGTAATGAACATAACCATTTGGAAAAGAAAGAAATATTATTACAATATTTCACGTGTATTAATGACCACTTTTATTATCCGACTGGTAGCAATTCTATATAGGTTACTGATGGCAATTATAATGGCTCACTTCGAATCGAAGTCTAGTTCCTACTATAGTAACTAAAGTTCAATTCAAACATCGATAGTCGCTATTATAGTGACGTCATGAACCTACTAAAGATCAACTGTGGGTCAGAGCACCGTTACTCTAGTAGCTTATCTGGTGGTTCCCTCCTCTAGACCTATCTAGCAAGATGGGTTCAAGATCTATCAATAGCGTCAAAATGTTTTTATTTTACAAAATAAATCCTTGATGTGTTCTATTTGCGGTCCCTCTTATTCGTAATTGTTAATCAGAGTAGTCTGTGCAGTTTATGCACACCCTTTTTGTCTATGATGAAGAAATGAGGTGGGACATACAGGGCTATTCACTTTGTTTACTTGACAACTAATTAGTAGGGAGCAACTGTAGCCATTTAGGTGTAAACGTACGCACGCATCTATTGCGTAAGATCTTTAGTAGGAACTTTAGTTTGATTCGAAGTCGGCCAATATCATTTCAATTGTGCCAGATGGTTCATGTTTGGACAATCTTGGCATGATTAATAAAGTTATAAAAGTAAATCTGCAGTGTTTTTATACATGCTTATGTACAAGCTACATGTCAATTTGACCCAGAAGTGTATGCGACACGCCATGATCCCAAAATATATCCTCACACCAAATTTAGGATTCCTACCTCAAATTATATACAGATAAGCTCTGAGCTTGACCTTGCTAGAACAGAAACCAGAGGTCAAGGTCACAGTGACCTGGAAACATTTGGTGACTCTCCAGGGTCCAAGATGTATCTACATACCAAATATGGAATGCTACCATAAATAAAATAGGCGATCTGCTGTGGGTGCATTTTTTCAAGAACTGACTCCTGATATCAAGGTCACAGTGGATGAAAACAGTGAGCGAAATTCCATGACCACAACATATATCCACAAATTGAATTTGGGGTTAATATGGCATATAATATGAGACATGCTCTTACAGGGCTCGCACAGACCTGGAAAAATTTGGCCTTGGTCCTTGAAAAAAGTGCCTTTTGTCCTGGAATTGTCCTGGAATTTTGTAAAATCATCCTTGAAAATATGAATTAGTCTTTGAAAAATATAAAAATACAACTAGTCCTTTCAGATTTATGGGATGCGCTAAAAGAACTGTGTGAAAATCGCAAAAAAAATGAATGAAAATCGCTAGATACACGTCAAAGAGCGAGGTGCAACTCGTATTCTATTCTAATCAATTTGTGCGGTAGTCCCAGTTTTTATCACCAATGTCAGAATCAAAGAAATCGAGTGCGCCTATTCATTTCGCCGCTTCTGACTGAAAAAAAGTGCACTTTAAAAAGGTTGTTTTATACAAAATTGAGAAGAAATTGAGTCTTTGAAAAATGGTAAAATCCTGGAATAGTCCTGTAAAAGTCCTGGACTTCTGTTTTCCCAGTTCTGTACGAACCCTGTCTTAACTTGCTGTCGGTGAGTTGTCTTGTCACTGAACTGTATTGTTCCTGTAACCACGACCGTTATGCTAACAGTTTGTTTATATAAATAGACAAACCAGGTAGAGGGTATCACTATTCCGCAGAAATGCTTGCGGCGAGAGCGCCGCAAGCAAAAACGTAATTCATTATTTATAGCTGAGCCTCATTCTGATTTCAACCGTTGCTATGAACAACGGATGTCGGAAAACCACAACTGAATACTATTTATAGCAGTCTCTTTGTGATTTTAAAGCGTTGCAAAGTACATAGGCCGATAGTCAAGGGTTTTAACTCTCTTTACTATTGAGCTGGCTTAAATGTGTTGAAAATCGACTGCTTTTGATCTTGCGTTCCATGGACGCAAGCTACTTTTCTTTTTTGCGTACCAACGATTTTCGTTGCGTATTTAGATATTATTACGGTGTAAACGCGAACACTGAGTTATTCCCTAATTATAAACCATTTCCCAATATGCATACTGAAAAAGTCAAATCAAACGAGAAACAACCAGAGAATAAGTTAGGTTGTGCTTTCTGTATTTCCTTTCAGTATAAAATAACAAGAAAATTTACTTTTTTGGGGCAAATTCCAAATATATATCATATTGTGCAGCTACCCCACTCAATGAAATATATTTGGTATTCATTTTGGGGGGCGCAGAAATATTTCCTCTTTTCATTTTATAAGGATAACTGGCGGGGAAGGGTGAAAGATAATGAAGTAAATTTGATTGATGATATAGAATGTATATATAAGGATTGAAATTCATATTCATGAAAAACATCAGCTATTTTTCTGTTTCCGAGCCTTGCATTCAGTTACTTTTTCCAAATTCTTGAAGTCAGTAATATTATGAACTTTCATAAAAGAATATTTATTGATTTTTTATAGGTCTAAAGTGTTTTTCCAATCAATGAAATTTAAATGTTTAATTTTATTTATCATATGATGTTGCATCTGGGAGTAAAATAACGTCATGCAATAAAATCTATAAACCACTTGTTGTTTACAGATGTTCGGGAAACATGACATCCATATCAATTTTGCATAAATAATGCATAATTATTATTTGTTTACGCTAGAAATGAGATTTTAAAGTAATCTTAATGTCATATGATAAATAGAATATATCATACTTGCTCCTGTATGATTGAAGTTATTAAACTTGTTGCGAAAAAGACATAAAATAATGGACAAGCTTCGCTTTTTATCTCTTTTCCTCAACTCGTTTAATAAATTCAATAAAACATGAGCATTCATGTAAGATCTGCTATGTAGATAATAAAGTATTCTACCCCTTTGGGCGCCAGAAAAGATCAAAATAGATTTCTAGGGTATAAGGTTTTAGAAGGTATCTTATAACTTTATCAGGGGACTAAATTATTTCAATATTGCACTTGTCCTGCAGGACGAGTGACTTACAATTCTCACTTGTCCTGCAAACACATTCACCGTCCTTTAAAAGAATATGCAATAATTCTTTTTTTTCAAAAACATAAGGGAGAAATATGTAATATGACTTCCTTGAGTAATTCATCCCAAAGCACTCGTCCTACAGGACCAGAGCTGTGGGGAGAATTACTCGTCCTTTCTAGATTTCACTTGTAATTACGAGGCTAAATGTGGAATTTTTATCCCCTGTTCATGATATTTTGTTGTGGAAATTGTGCATAAATTGCAATTTTTATTTCAAAGAATCTTACAATCATAGTAAATTACATAGAATTTTTAAAGGAGACAATTTAAGGTCACTACTGACACCTGGGCATTTTTTACGAAATATAAATTTTCTTCATTTTTTGTAAATCGCTATTATGCATTATTAATAATGATATAAAACAATAAAAGTGCAATGTCACCTTTTAGTCTTTGAGCTATGGCTCTTCAAAGACATGCATTATATGCCCTTTTTCTCCAAAAAGGTTCAGGGCCGAAGTAAGAAATAAACAGGCCTATGATATGGTAGCTGTCTACTAGCTGGTGATTATGGCATATTGTGAATTATTGCATCAGAAAGGTGTAAGTTTACTTGAAGTGCTGTGACGTTTATTTGAAGTGAATCTAACCATTGTATATTTATGTATCAACTTTTTCATTAAAAATAATAGTTAAAAAAATTACTGCCATTTTTACGTAATATTCATATACATGTATGTAAGGCAATTCAAAAAAATAGATTTTTTTGAACTTGTATGTCATAATCATTATTATGCTGAATCAGTCTGAAATTTGAGCAATTTTCACTGTCTAGAAAAAGAGATATTTCTTTATTACTACCTCTACCCCCTGTAATGCCAATTTCAAGTTTGTAACTTTCAACCCCATAGCGATAAATTTACTTTCAACAGACCATTTTTTTAATAATGCTTTGATGCTGTCTGTATGTGCAGAAACTAGTTTTGAGAGGATTTTCTAATAAAAGAAAATTTAACTTAAGAAATACATATATATTGTAGCCCCACCCACTTTTTTCAATGATTATCTTCTCTGATGCAATGAACCAGATAAAATGGCCCAAACAGTTGCAAACACATATTTCTGTTGTTAATTTATATTAATAGACAATTGCAGAAGTCATCAAAATATGTTAAAATAGTAGTGTTAAAAATATTAATTTAACATTTTGGGGACATTGATGCATTCATAAGGCTTAAATGAAATATATGTGTGGTTCCTGTTGCCTACCTACCTAATTTTTTTAACCGTACCCTAAACATTAAAATGTTTTTTGGAGAAAAATAAACTAAAATGGACACTTTTTCAGATTTTGTCACTATTTTCTTTGTTAAATGTTATGACAAAATTTAATAATTTCCCTACCTACCTACCCTAAATTTTGTTGGTATGCAACAGGAACCACACATATATTTCATTTAGGCCTAAGACATAATTTTATGATTTTTGTCATCTCAAAATGCAAAAATAACGGTATTTTTATGTTAAAACTCATGTTTGGTGCAAAATTTAGATTACATAAGTTTTAAAACAGATGTACAGACGTATCAAACCAAACATATTGTACAACTTTTTACTGAAATCTAATCCTTAGAAAGCAAGTTATAGGAGAAAATTTGATTTTTGGCACATTTTCTATGTAAATATTATCTTTAAGGGGCAACAATTCATGTTTGAAAGAAGAACAATATGGCAGAAAGAACTTCGATCTATAGCTTGACATAGTTATGGTTCAGAACAGCGTTCATGCAGCTTAGCTAATAAGTTTTCCAGTTACTGAACTTTTACTCACTTTACTGCAGTTTTCTCATACAAAACAATGGTAAAATAATAAACAGGGGCAGTACCTCTTTCTGAAATATGTAGAGAGTTTTAAAAATGCATTATAATTGCATCTGGCATACCAAAGTAAATAAGGGTGCAAAGATCAGGAATCGATACAATCAAGTACCACACCTGACCCAGGATACCAATGGGAAAGTGACAAACTCACAGTAGACACCACAAACGAGAGCCAAGAGGTCAGCCCTTTCCCAGCAGGTGACCACAAAGCACATATAAACAGACGCGCACAAAGACATAGCAAACACAAGACAGAACAAAAACATAAAAGATCCACAAAAGAAGTACCGCCTTGGAACAGCCAGTAAAATATTTTACTGGAGGGCTTAAACCGGTTTAACGGCGCCAACCTCACCCTTAATTCAGATGTGGATCAAGACACATAGAAAGTCAAAAGTATTGCAGAATGCTACCCTTAAAGCATTCTGCAATACTTAAAACCTTCACTAAGCGATAATTTGTCTGGAAAACCAATTTTTTGTTCTTCTTGTGTGGCCGCTTAAGACAGGTTTACTGTAAATTTACGCGCACAAAGACACAGCAAACACAAGACAGAACAAAAACATAAAAGATCCACAAAAGAAGAACCGCCTTGGAACGGTCAGTAAAATATTTTACTGGAGGGCTTAAACCGGTTCAACGGCGCCAACCTCACCCTTAATTCAGATGTGGATCAAGACACATAGATATTTGGTTTGCATGAAAGACCCCTAACTTATCAATGCATCATCTCCTAAAACATATAAAATCAAGATATAACAAGGAGATAAAGCAAGGATAAGGACTCAACAGTAAATTAAACTGAATACCGGAGCAAAAGAAATCTTTATCTCAGTAACTTTCAGATAGATACGATATCAAATATTGAAGTTATAAGGCAAATTGTGTTCAGACATGCAAGAGTTATGGCTATTGGTGTCAGTTGTGACCTTAATAAAGTGCTCAACAGAGCCTCGTATTCAGTTATCTTTCCCCAATTTTTTTTTAATTAAGTCAACAATATATGAACTTCCATATAAGAATCTTTACCTATGCATATTTTGTAGATCTAAAGTGTTTTATTTCAATCAGTGAAATAAAAAATTGTTATTTATTTATTAAATAATTAGGTATTTTTACCCTTTTGGGGCCCCTAAAAGGGTTATAATTAGATTTGCTGGGCATAATGTAAGCTTCTCTTTAGGATTATGCTAAAGCAACAAATGTATATGCTGGTATTGATTATTACCATGTGATATGGGAATATAATGTTTTTAACTATTACAGTGTTGTTGTTTTTTTAATTTTAATGGACCCATTTTTGTTGCCATGGTTACCTCCAGTAGATATTATCTTCCCATTTCTTTTTTTATCTCATGACATTTCACACTCAAGGCTTTAATTAAGCATAACCAGAATGTCAAATTATCAGCACAAGCTGTCTGTGGCTAATCAAAAATGCAAAAAATATGATTTAAGGGGTAGGCTTCCCCCACCCACATTCAATCGATTTGAGCCCCTCGGGAGCCCCTCCTGAGATTTACAATTGTTTTTATTCTTTAATTACAATTGTATAATGTAAACATGACTTTTCAAAACAACTTTGATACAATTAATTCTATTATGTAAGAGAGCTTTGACTTTTTTTCAAATAATTTCTTAATTTTTGCCCGTTGCGCCCCTAAAATGACAAAATCTAAACCCCATTGGGGCCTCTGATAATATTTTTGAATAGATATTGGCAGAAAAATGGTAGCTAAACACTTTCTTTTGTTCAGTGTTACAGTCTGGCTGTTGTGTGAATTTCACACCTCATAAATATTTGTTAAATTCAAAACATGCATTTTGGAACGGTGTACCTCTTGTTTCCATGGTAACACTTAGAAGATGGTAACCTCCCAAAATTTTTATTCTAGTTTTTGAGAGATGCGGTAATATAGATTTTCATGTTGGTCATATAATGTGTCCGGCTGTCATGCCCTTAATGATATAAACTGTCAAAAAGTGCAAAAAACGACACATTTCGTTACCCCACCCTGATTCAATCGATTTGAGCCCCTTCGGGAGCCCCTCCTGAGATTTACAATTGTTTTTATTCTTTAATTACAATTGTATAATGTAGACATGACTTTTCAAAACAACTTTGATACAATTAATTCTAATATGTAAGAGAGCTTTGAAATTTTTTCAAATAATTTCTTAATTTTTGCCCCGTTGCGCCCCTAAAATGACTAAATCAAACCCCCATTGAGGCCTCTGATAATATTTTTAATAGATATTGGCAGAAAAATGGTAGCTAAACAATTTCTTTTGTTCAGTGTTACAGTCTGGCGGTTGTGTGAATTTCACACCTCATAAATATTTGTTAAAATCAAAACATGCATTTTGGAACGGTGTACATCTTGTTTTCATGGTAACACATAGAAGATGGTAACTTCCCAAAATTTTTATTCTAATTTTTAAAAGATGGGGTAATATTGGTTTTCATGTTAGTCCTGTAATGTGTCCGGCTGTCGTGCCCTTAATGATATAAGCTGTCAAAAAGTGCAAAAAACGACACATTTCGGGGTTGTGTTACCCCACCCACATTCAGTTATAATTCAGTCAACAAAAACTTTTCAGTCTGGATGATATGAGGTATGATTTAGATAAGTTTAAGTTAGAATTACCAGACAAAATGAAAAATATTGTGAAAGAAAGGCAATATAAATGGCAGTTTTGCAGTGAAATTATTGAATTTTAAGGTAATTTTGGCTGATTTTCGGCCAAAATATTTGGAAGCCGTTGCCATGGCAACGGAAAGACAAATGAGTGAACTAGCATTAAATATTTTGGTTTTACCAAGAAATAATCATTGTCAGCAATTTTTAATAAAATCCGAGACCGAGCGTGAACAACCTCTATTATAACAGGTTCAGTAGTTACAGAGAATTGATGTTAACTCTTTACCAAATACAGAAAAACCTGTGTAAAATTGTCACTCAAAAATCAAACAAAGATCTTTATGACAAATGGTAGCTTAATGAAGGTCGAAAGTATTGCAGAATGCTCCAACGGGAGCATTCTGCAATTCTTTGACCTGCTTTAAGTGATAATTAGTCTTGAAAACCAATTTTTGCAGCTGATAGTGGTTGTGATGTCATTGGTTAGGTCTAATAGTTGAAGGTGTAATAACTTTTACTCTTTACCAAGTAAATGGCCATGATGTACTTGTCTGCTGGTCCATAAGAGAAGACTATAACCATTCACCATGAGAGTTCATGTAGGATAGAGATATCTCACCCGATGGGTCAGAATTTTAGCCAGGTTAAATTCCAACCCTAGGGTGAGATTTCTCTATCCTACATGGACAGACTCATTCATGATGGAGTGTTTGAGACGCTTTTTCCAAGATTTTTGGTTAGAACATAAAAAGTCCATAAAACATGAAATGCTCATCTATTTTACTAATTGGATTCACATAATTCTTAAACTCACAAGTTTTTTTATCGACATATAGAAAGCACCTTGTTTTTGGCTGGAAAATACAATTGGAGTATAATTTAAGTTGTAAAATGCAAAATAAAATCCTGAAAGGTTCCCTGTGCTGTTAGGGTCACGTTACTGATATTGTCAAGTGACAGAAGTTTGGTGACGTCATCAACTTTAATTGATGTTAGTAAGTGATGCTTAACCTTCTTGGTGCATTTGAGTTACTTAGGCACAATATATTGGGTTCTCTGAATACTCTTTGGCTGGTCTCTGCCTTTGTTGTTTTCCGGTCGTGGCCCATATTATATTAGCTTTCTTTATAATTGTCCCAGAACAAGTAACTGTCCTGTCTGAATGAAAGTGGACCAGTTTAGACACATTAGGCAAGGTATTATCTCTTGTATTTACTTATAATAAACCACTTTAGTAATCTTCATAACCATGGAGGTCAGACTACTATAATGTTCAGCCATAAACTGTATACGTGTATTTTCAATCCTATTTATGCTTTTTTTGCAAGAGATATGTATAAGACCAATATTAAAACCCATGTAAAGCACTACATGTATTTGTTCTTATTTTTGTTGCACCTGATAAACCCATTGAAGCTAATGGACTTTCCAATCCATATTAATTGGACTTGTCCATTTCTGTTTTTAGGGTTGATGAGTGATAATTATCATTTATTTTAACTCACCTTAGCCGAAGGCTCAAGCTGAGCGATTGTGATCAGTCTTTGTCCCTCATCCCTAAACTTTTTCTTTAAAGGACACCTCCTCCTGAACCACTGACCCAAATTCAAATTAATTTCATAAGAATGTTTCCCATAATGCCCTCTTCCAAAATTGCAGAAATGGTTCCACTCCACTGAACACGAGGGCCTCCAGAGCTCTAGATACGAAATCTTTTAAATGACATCTCCTAAACGAATGGTCCAAATTCAAAATAATTTCACAGAGTTGTTCCTCATGATACCCTCTACCAGAATTGCACAAATGGTAGCACTCTGCTGAACAAAAGGGCCCCCAGAGCTCTAGATAAGAAATGTCATTAAACATCTGATCCACTGATCTAAATTCAAAATAATTTCACAGAATTGTTCCTAATGATTATGATACCTTCTACCAAAAAATGCTCAAATGGTTACGCTCAGCTGAACAAATTGGCCTATAGAGCTCTAGATAAGAAATGTCTTTAAACAACTTTTCCTGAACCACTGGTCCAAATTCAAAATATTTTCACAGAATTGTTCCTAATGATACCCTCTACCAAAAATGAAGAAATGGTTTCCCGAGGCTGAACAAAAGGGTAGCCAGATCTCTAGATAAGAAATGTCTTTTAACGACATCGCCTCCTGAAGCATTGGCCCAAATTCAAAATAATTTCACAGAATTGTTCCTCATGATGCCTTCATAATAAATTGCACAAATGGTTCCACTCCACAGAACAAAGGGGCCTCCAGAGCTCTAGATAAGAAATATCTTTAGACGACATCTCCTGAACCACAGGTCCAAATTCAAAATAATTTCACAGAATAGTTCCTCATACTTCCATTTACAAAAATTGCACTAATGGTTCAGCTCTGTTGAACAAAAGGGCATCCAGAGCTCTAGATAAGAAATATGTTTAAACGACACCTCTTGAACCACTGGTCCAAAATCAAAATAATTTCACAGAATCGTTCCTCATGATGTCTGCTACCAAATTGCACAAATGGTTCCACTCTGCTAAATAGAAGGGCCGTCAGAGCTCTAGATAAGAAATATCTTTAAATATCTCCTCCTGAATCATTAGTCCAAATTCAAAATAATTTTACTGATATGTTCCTCATGATGTCAACTACCAAATTTGATCAAAAGGTTCAGATTAATCATATCTTTCTAGCCACAGGCCAATGCATCATCTACTCATGTGCTAGGATTCAGGTGAGCTATCCAGGGCCATAGGGCCCTCTTGTTTAAATTTCAACAGAACATTATGAAGACTGATCAGATGCTTCTTTACAGAGC
>CAXHUL010000420.1:179600-223769 GCA_964019695.1 Loripinus fragilis
TAAAAAAAAACGCTTATCATAGTTTTTATTCTTAGTTGGTTAAGGAAAACAGTGTTGCATCATATTTAACTTCAGGTTTTAGACACTTTAGTTATTTCACGATGATTGTCATAAAGACTAAAATGAAATGACCTTGGAAAAACAGATCCAGCTTGACAGAGACAACCTACGAAATATAAAACACAACTGACTTGGTTCCATTGAGTCTGTTTAATATGAGGGCTAGTTGAAAGTTAATCAACTCCTTAACAGGAGCTAAACCCTTTTTTGCCTAATGGAATTTTCCACCCTTATCAATTGGACGAATCAATTTCGAATTTATGGGTTGTTGGTAGTTATTTTCAATTTGAATCAAATTTTAAATGTACAGTTTGTATGCTAACAGTACAGATCCTGATCAGACGCCGCATATTGCGGCATCTGACCTTTTTTGCACTGTTTGCTGATGTCCCATATATAGGACACTAGACTTAAATTGGTTAAGGGATATTCAGCACTTTCGTATAACACAAATACTCTTATAGGATGAGAGTATGAAGCCTATTATTATTATATTGGTGTAGTGGGATAGGTTATAACAACACTCAGTGCCACAATGCAAAGTATTGTTTGCAGTCATTTAAATTTGATTAAATTTGTGAATCAGATGTACTGTCAAACCTGATCAGGTCTAACATTTACAAATAATCCTATCTGGGTTTACATGGGGTGTTTGATTGATTGGAATCTGAGCACAATGGTTATACACTGTCTCTTATTTGATCAAAATTGGTATTTGAAAGATTGGTTTTCATATTTATGTTTTCAAGGATGTTTTGATAGGTCACTACCAACACCAAAAACATAACTTTTCATGACTAAATGCATACTTTCAGTATGTGTTACCTTATTTACCTGTAACCTACTGAGATAAATAAACTTATAATGCCATACATAAGATAGTACATTAACCAATATACATATTTAAGCGAGAGTTACTGTCCATGTTTATTATTTTACCATTGTTTTTTATGGGAAAACGGCAATAACGGCAATAAAGTGAGTAAAAGCTCAATGACTTGAATACTCATTTTCTAAATTGGATGAAAGCTGTTCTGAACCATAACTATGTCAAACTGTATATTTAAAGTAGATTCTGTAACATATTTATTTTATCAAACCCGAGTTATTGCCCCTTAATGTTAATATTTACATAGAAAACAGAAGGTCATAAATCCCCTCTTCTCCAATAACAAGCTGAGGAAGGAGCATATTGCAATAAAGCATAATCACGATATTTGGTTGGATGCATCTTTACATCTGTTCACTAAGCTGATCTAGATTTTGCATCAAACATGAGTTACTGCGCTTGATTTTTCATTTTGAGGTGAAAAAATCAATAAAATAGGCCTTATGAATGAATCAATGATCCCTAAATATTGAAAAAAAAATTAAATCACCTACACTTTGATATATTTCGATGAACTAGACATAATTTATATATCAATGACATATATGTGTTTGCAACTGTCTGGGCCATTTTAAGCTCTTTCATTGCGCCAGAGTAGATACTCAATGAAAAAGTTGTTTGGGTTAGAATATATATTTAATTGTCAAGGAAAACTTTCTTTTATTTGATAACCATCGCAAAACTAGTTCCTACACATACAGAAAATATCAAAACATTATAATTACAAATACTTTTGTTCTGTTGAAAGTAAATTATTTTCTTGTTACATGTATGCAGCTAAAAGTTACGAAATTGATAATTAGCAGTACAGGTGGTAGGGGTAGTAATTCAGTAAAATATTTCTTTATAGACGGTGAAAATTGCTCAAATTGTACAAGGAATCAGGTGATATAAAGATGTTTATGATATGCAAGTTTGACAAACATATATTGTTGAAATTATCCAAATAAATTGTTTGAATATTTAGGTTTTAAATGTAAAATAACAATAATTTTGACTATTCATTTTAATGGTAAAGTTGGTCACTAAAATACAATGGCTTAATTTACATCAATTAAATATTCTTGTATTTAAAGTAAACTTAAGCTGTTATATTTGCACTAATTTACAATCTGCTATAATCATCAGCTACTATATCATAAACTGTCTGTCCCCTACTTCAGCCCTGAACATTTTGGAGAATAGGGGCGCATTATGCATGTCTGTAAAAACCACAGCTCAAATACTAAATGATATTTATTATGTTATTGTTTTATAGAATTATTAATATAATGAAACTACAAATAACAGAAAATAAAAAAAAAATATATATTTTTGAAAAAAAAATCTAAGTGTAGGTAGTGACCTTAAATGGAATGATTGAGACGTTCACAGTGCAGGAGTTAGAAATCGCCAAGAAAATAAAGACATCAAATCAAGCTTTATGTTGACTCAAATATATTTATTTTAGAAAAAAAATATCATTCACATAAATTAAATGCTCCAAAACATGACAGCACATTATTTGACATCATTCACATTTATATAATATTTTAGAAAACAATCATTGATGATGTGTGCGTACTAAGTAAGCATGTCAGAACAAACACATGTTATGCGCAACCTGACAAGGTAAAGCGTAGGTGGAATCCTCCTACACATTGCCAAGCAGTATTTAATCACTTCATGAAACGTAAATATCTTAAATAAATACATTATCAATATGTAAATATAATCATCTGCCAAACCCATTTCAAATCAAGATGGACCAAACTGATAGTCTTTCTCTACAAAAAATAAAACCTTTACATGCAGAGCAACAACAGCAGCTGAGCATAGAAAACATATTGCCGGTCAAAAACCATTTTATTAGTAAGTATAAAATGGGTTATAACATCATTCACATTGGATTCAGATGTACAATGTAAACTACGCATGCAAATCATTTATTTATCAACTGGGCCGCGTAGCACATCTAGTAGTGAGTCCGACTCCAGATCCTGGGATCACGAGTTTGATCCAATCCTGGTCCCATACTTTTGTGGAGATTGATCATGAAATAATTTCAAGCGAAAGTAGGTGCACAGAGTACTGGTAACCCTTTAGTCAAGCTTGCCTAGGAAAACGTGTGGTTAGGTAAACAGACTGTCTTGACATGACCATAGCCGTTGACTGAGATGTAAAACATCAAACCAAACCAACAAAAATCATTAAGTAATCAAATCAGATAAGAAGCTCTTATATTTTGTTATTAATGCATGGAAATAATTTGTCTACATACTTTGTTCTTGCAAGCACAAACTCTCCCAGACCATTAAAAGTATACTCTGCTCCATCAAGTGTTCTTACATGTGGATCCCCCCATCCTGACGCTAGAATGTAAAATTAACATAAACAAATTATCACTTCAAAATGAACTTTAAAGTGGCACAACACTAAATTGGGCATTTTTATCATAACGTCACAAGTACTTCTTGGCTTAGAGAATAAATCAGACTAGATGACTTACTGAATATCGATAATTTTTCATTTGAACAAATGGAAATTGAGGTATATCCCACATATTTTCAACTAAATAAAGGTAATTCTTTGAAAAATATCGCCTCTTTTTGGGCTTGGACTTGCCTAAATCAAGTGGCATAGTTTCATTTAAAATTTACTGTAAATGAGATGTGTTTTATTTCAAAATAGTTTATTTTCCATTTCTGGATGGATTTGTTCTAGCTCCCTTTCTTATGCTGTATATAATTCTCAGCTTATTCGTTTCGCAAGAGTATGTTCAAATTTAAGTGACTCCAACACTGGAGACCAATATTTGACTTAATCAGGTTATACATAAACAAATTACATTAAACATGAGCCTCAGCATGAGAAAATCGTATTTTGTTGCATTTGACCATATCTGCTCAGACCAGAATGCTCATCCACAGAGGCTGGTATACTTTTCGTATTCACACTCTCGATAATATCATAGCTAACCTGTCTACATAAGTCATATATCAATTAAGCTAGTCGCTGTAGCTCAGTAAGCTAAATTGAGCCTTGCCTTATAACAAACTCCAGAAAAAGGTCTTCTGGCACATTTTCATATGACGTCACTGTTATTCAGTTGATAAATAATGTTGTGACTACACGTTCCATAACACTTTTGGCGTGAACAAGTTACATCATGACGGCGTCTATTACAACAATGCAAATTTTCATTGAAAAAATAACAAGGGTTGATGGCAATAAAATTGCAGTTAAAAGTTCATATGATAAACAGACTCTTACACTCGTGATCATTTCATATTAAACTTATTAAACTCGCCAAAGGCTCGTTTAATAAATTTCACATGAAATGATCGCTCATGTTAGCTCCTCTATATATCACATAGCACTCATCAGGCATTAAGGATTTGATCAAATTTTTCTATATAGGATTCTGTAAACTTACCCCAGGAGGGAGGTGTGTAATATCGACATGTGTCAGAAGGGAGAGTGTTATAGAATAGATAACATAATTCCTGCGTTGTACCGCAACAATGCTTGTAACCCTCATCTATGTCAAGGTGTGGTGGAAGTTTAATGTTGTTGATAGTTGGGTAACCTCCATTTGGTGCACCTATAATTAAGCTCCCATTTGTGCTGCAAAGAATAACTATTCTGTGAGAATTGCATGATTAAATAAGGCACAATATGATCTCCAAAAATATGGCATTTTGAAAAGTGTAGACTCAGATGAGCTTGTGCAGTCTCCCTCAAAGCGTAGAAACTCCAACTGATTTTCAGTCAGTAGCTTAACAGTTATGAAATATTCAAGTGACTAGAAAATGCTCAGATTTGACTGCTCGTATGTGCAGGAGGGTCTGAGCCTTTGTTGGTCGTATATACCACATTGTTTGAAATCTCCTGTTGTGGCTCATATGCATATACATAATATGAAGAGGGCATGCCAATCACTATGTTAGAATAGTTGACTCTTCACTTAAAAATATATTGCTATAATTCTGTCATGATCAATATTTTATTTTGTAGCAACACAAACTTATGGTAACTGAATACGGACATACACAGGACTTTCCTTCCAGGACACAGGTAGCAACATATACAGACATTTAATCCCTATTTGTTGTAGGGAGGTACAATCTAAGTTAATAAATAATTTGACACAGATCCCAATCAGAGTTTTATGATGAAATGAAATTATATTACTTATGACCATCCAGCTTATAGCTGCTTAGCTTCACTGAGGTCTTGTTGTGAAACCTTTTAGATGTTATACAATTGA
Organism: Loripinus fragilis; assembly: GCA_964019695.1. Classification (NCBI taxonomy): domain Eukaryota; kingdom Metazoa; phylum Mollusca; class Bivalvia; order Lucinida; family Lucinidae; genus Loripinus; species Loripinus fragilis. Next base: position 184,799 of record CAXHUL010000420.1, read on the forward strand.
CCGAGAATTATATTTATTCTGACGGATTCAATTTAGTAAAAACATCTGAACATTTTACTAACCTAGCTCAAATGACACGTATTGTGTTTTATATTATTTATTACAGTATGACCAATATATATTTTTTTATTCTGATATGGAGAAATTCGTAGCTAGCTCCAAATAAGGATATATGATGACATCATTGCGTTTATATTGGTTTGCAGGGGTTATTGTAACGTGGTAATTGCACTTCTCCCCCATGATAAAGACAAGTAAGACTTAGTATAATATCACCAACTTTCAATCTAATTAACTAATATATACTATATGCAAATCAAATGTTCTACAAAACAGCAAATCTCATGTGTAAGAGGGGTAACTATAAAAGTCTGGTGACAAGTAGAGTGTTATGGTAAGAATCAGAACACACTCAAAAGAAAGTTGCAGAGTCTGTCACAATAAATCTATCACATGTAAGCAGACATCAACTAAATAGCTGCAGTGAGACCATTAACTCAAAATGGAACTGAATTTGTTAGGTTAAAAATAACGATGGGTGAAATTAAATATCTATCATCAGCTTTCCGTACACAATTTATTTTTATTTTTATTATTATTATTATTATTATTATATTGTGTTGATAAATGTATCAAAATTGTAATGTAAAATTGGGCCAGCACATAACATTATGATGCATATCACATGTCACGCAGGCAATGCTCAGACAAGCCAGGACATTCCGTCAGTCTCGTCAGAGCCTTTGCTGTTCCCGAAAACTAAAGTAAACTGAAGAAGATTTAGAATATTAAGACAAACTATTTGGCCTGAAGCTTGACTTAATTGCTACACAAAAGATGTTGAAAGAGTAATTTTACGGAGTTGCAATGAATACTATTACCATATGGCTGTAATATAATGTCATTTATCACATGTTAATTGATTGTCCAAAGCAAGGGACCGTGTTGAAAAAATAAGAAGTAGTATTGGTGATATCTGAGCAACTGATCCAGTTTGAAAACCAAACTTTGTGAATCAGCAAAAAAACAGAACGTGCTATGATCTGAAACTTTTAACCAGCTTCTTGCACCAAGAAACAATAAATGACCACAGGTCAATTTATGAGATATTTGAAATGCTACAACTTACCAGGGATTGCAAATTTCTTATTGCCAAAACTCGTGGTGTCTGAATCAGTATAACTCAATGGCACAACACCCTTAGCAGAATCTGAACAATACTGAAACCAGAACTGTTCAAGGTGGTTTATATGCATTGTGTTCAGGGCAGCTTCAACATAAAATGAGAAAGTAAGTAAGGGTGCAAAGGTCAGGAACCCTCATCTCCACTATGACAGAAGAAGCAGCGAAGATTCATCTACAATCCTCACAGTGATAAGATCTAGTTTAGTACTTTTGTTCTGTATAATCCAAAAATGTCACATTTATTTGCTTTTAAATCCTTCCGCATTGAGCACATTTTGTTATCCAGTACACAACATTGTGTATTGATGAGGTCATTGACCTTGACTGATTACACAAAACAGGGATTTCTCCATGAATGCAGTGAGATATATAAGAATCGATTGACTGTTGCTTCTTCTCGGAGATAACCCTAATTAACATGTTTTTTCCTTCTCAAAAATGATTTTATTGCTTTTGCATATATGGGACATGTTGCGTTGCTAATTGAATTAGCGTGGAACTATATTCTGTTGTGTCTCGATGTAAAATCCAGGTTTAATAGAGGAATTTGACACCTACATGTATGAAGACCAGTTACTGCATTTTTAAAAGGATTTTTGTCGCAGTAGTGGTCATGTGATAAACTGATTCTTACATTTGTAGTCATTTAATATGAAATTTATGAAACTCGTTTGTTAATTTCTGTATTTTGCTCGCCAATGCTTGCAAAATACCGAGATTAGCAATCACATTTCATAAATTCCATATTAAATGACCACTCATGTAAGATCCTCTATACAATAAAATCGATAAACCACTATTGGCTAACAAACTTTGGCAACGTTATGACATGACGCCTATAACAACGTCGCGTTTATACGAAAAAATCTAAATGTTACATTTATCACACCAAAATTGCGATTTAAATGTTAGTGTAATGTCATAAGATAAATAGCTGTACTATCTATCTTTTTAGATTTGTTGCCAAAAAATGGCAAGCTCCATATTTTATCGCTTTTTCTCAACATGTTTAAGAATTCAATAAAAACAAGATAACCCATTTTTCTTATGAACCGACCTTATTATGTACTTACTTGTAATGACAGTGTTGAAGTGTGTGTCCGGTTGACTTGAAAAATATAGATTGAAAACTGATGTAATCTTTGTTTGTACCAGTATATCGAAACCTGTTGTCCCTCCTTGCCTGGGATAGTGTGCAGGGACATGGTTCAGTTGATAAAAACTCTAGGACAAACATGAAGTCCTCATTTAATGCCCAGTTTCGACACTGTGCTCTTGTCTTTGTAACACTGTCTGATGAAGATGAAACATTAAACACCCATCTACCAGGTATACCTATTCAAAGAAGAAAGTTGACAAATAGAACGCAGTTTAACCCGTTTAAGCTAGTGAATCAGTCCATTCCTGTTTTAAGGACTGTTGGGTGGTATAGTCCTACCAGATTAGAGACGTTGGGCGGTTCCTAGCTAAGTTCACCCCTTGGACAAATACATTTGGAAATCGGTTATTCAGGTTGCATTGTTTGAGTATTCACCCATCTATGAAACTCTTCACACCAAAAGTATATACCTGTAGTCTTATAGTTGCCATATTGTGAAAAATCAGCGTTTTGAATTATTGCAGATGAATCTGATCAATCCAGATACTATGTTTGAAATATGTACGTACACGTATCTTAAACAGGCTTGTGTATCTTGAACTATACAAGCAAAACATCAATCTTTGACAATGTAATCTACAATCACGCAATATTTTATTGTTTTATAAAATATCTGTGTACCCTTTCCCTTTGGCCGAGATATTAAAACCTTATTATGCTGAATTTTAATTTGTATGTTGTGTGTGTAGGGAAGAGGGCTGTTTTTATGTTGTTGTTTTTTGCAATGCTATTTTGTCAAATTAAGAGCTAAACACCTAAACACTTAATTGTCAAACAAACAGAATTTGGAAGACTGTTTTCATCAACAACATATATAACGCGAATATTTCCAAGTATCATACTAAAGATAAACCTGTGTACCAGTAGACGCACACAACTGCAGCAAAGTTTAGAGATGAGTGTCTCTTGTTATTTTGAGTTGATTTTGTTTGTTTGCATTGATGTTTTTGGTCGCTGCCAACATGATTGCAGTCATGACGCGACGTTTCACTGTCCACCTAGGTTGAACCAGTACTTAGCAGAGAATAAAGTGTCTTGCTTAAGACATTACAAAGTGCTTCTAGTGAACCTTTTCAAAATAGCAATCCTTTAATCACAGGTCTAACACACTAGCTCTGAGCAACTGTGGACCTCGATTATTCGAGTTGATACTTTACATCCCAGTCAAGAAATTTTCAGTCAGGTCGTGACGTTTCCTGAGTTGAACCAGTACTAAATAGAGCATAACACGTCTTGCACAAGGACACAACATGGTGCCTCCAGAGAAACTCAATCCAACAACCCCTATGCCTCAAGTCGAGCACTCTACCACTGGCTGGCTCTACAGGTATTATTAAGATATTATGTCACTGTATATCCACTCGGTATGCAATGTCCCAGTCTCACATAAAGCTAACGGAGATAGGAACTGGCTAGACAGTGACGCAAAAGACAGAACAAAAACATATAAGATCCACAAAAGAAGTACCGCCTTGGAACGGTCAGTAAAATATTTTACTGGAGGGCTTAAACCGGTTTAACGGCGCCAACCTCACCCTCAATTCAGATGTGGATCAAGACACATAGATATTTGGTTTGCATGAAAGACCCCTAACTTATCAATGCATCATCTCCTAAAACATATACCAGACAAAAGAAGAAACGAACCACTTAGAACTGTTCAACTCTTAGGAAGACCACAAGTGATAGGCTAGTTTAGTTTATATCAGTGCAAAGGTATGTCAAGTACTGCTTCGTCACACGTCTTTTGCAATTTGACGTCGATATTGTGTTAAAGATAATTGGTCATGAACAGAGTGGGGGTCAAATTTTAAAGTCACAGGAAATAAAGCATTTTTATAATGTTCCTATGCTGGATAAGTTCAAGTAGGTTGAATCATCTCAGTAGACCTAATTGTACCCAGACACTTATTCTTGGCAAATTTTTTCATTAAATTCATCATACGCAATAAGTGAACGCTAGGTAGCCCATGTATTGTGACTACCCTTTGGATAATGATTCCACACTGGAGATAAACCTTACAAAACATTTAAAGATTTCAACATTGTTTTAATCAATTTAAACGGTCCTTAATGAAGAAAATGGATTTTGGAATTACAAAAAAGCATAAAAAACACATTGGTTGTATCACATAACGACAACATATCGTTTTCATACTTTGCAAATGTAAAACAAGCTTGGAATTCCATGCAGACTGTAGCGTTGAATTAACGCTTCCAAAACTCATTTACTGCTCGCCTTGATGTGTTTTGTGCCTACACAGGGAAAGTACAGATACTTATCTACGTCACACTCAAGTTTTAGTAAGATCTGATGAGAAATTAATATTTCATGACAATTCAGATTTTCGTATTAAAAGGAGATCTTAATGGCAAAATCGTAGTGGTGAGTTTCTTTTTTGTCGGGTATATAAATCAAGATATAACAAGGAGATAAAGCAAAGATAAGAACTTAACAGTAAATAAAAATGAATACCGGAGCAAAAGAAATCCAACAGGTAAACCCCGGTGGGCCCGACAAACAGCGCAAGCATCAGGCCCCTACCATCTCATCAATAGATAAGTCTTTAAGTCGGAACCATCATAGAGTCTGAAGTCCGACCCACTTTTGCCTTTGGCTGTATCTACCATGGATATACTAAGGGGTTTCATAAACTCTAATATAGGCTAATCGCCAAAACGTCAGATACAGTTGGTTGTGATTTTAGTGATTAATATTGCTATGGCTTGGATTGCGATTCCTATTTATAGGTGCTAGATTTTATGCTTGTGGAGTAGGTAAAACTTGTAGAATGGCGATACGTAAAAATATCACGTTAATAGCGTGACACAAGATTTTGTTTTTTGGAGGCAGAAAAAGGGTTGTATCAGGTGTATTTCATTGCAGGTATATAATAAAATCGATAACCTCTAGTGGTTTACAGATTTAGTAATGATAGTAATGACGTCCATTATTTCGTTGCGTAAAAGATGGCAACATCTTGACGTTTTCACGCCAAAAGTAAGTCATTCTAATGCCCTGTGGTGAATAGAATCTACATGTAACATTCGTGCTCCTGTAAAGTTAAAGCTAAAAAACTTGTTGCGAACAAAAGTGATAAAATGCAAGGCAAATGCTCTGCAAGCCTCGTATTTTATCATTTTTCCTCAGTACGTTTAATAGATTCAGCGTGACATGAGCACTTATGTTAGATCCTTTATGTCTTACCAGCTTACTCTTCTGATTTTTTTATCCCTTCCCAGCTATAAATTTCCTAGTCTGTGAGCTGTTATGATGTTATTTCTTTGTCTGAATCACTTGTTCAAAGACCCTTTATATAACACTTAGTGATGCATATACATGTACTTCTTCTTTATCACCATCAGTATCAATATCTTAATATATATATATGTCTACCTAACCTGATCCTGTAAATAGCTATTAATTTAAGAGAACTAACAACAATAAGTGTAGGTCTGTAAACTTTGACTAGCCTACAGCTTATTACACTGTAGGTCTCAACAATATTTAAAGGACATGTTTTCACAGTGAGTTTGTTGTTGTTAAAAGCAAATAATATATTTTAAATCAATCATTATACATAATCTGCCAAGGGAGCATTATGATTGATTTAAATATATTCCACTGATCAATATGCGTATAAAACTCATGAATGTATCGCGGTTCAATAATTGTATAGGCCTTGGTGTGACAAAACCTGTCTCTGGGGTTTGAGACCTGGCTATACCCAAACCAGGCTCCTCAGCTACAGAAACTAGCTTAAATTGAAATGTTGCTTGTAGATACTATTTCCAATAAGCAAATAGCAGGGTTTTTTCGCGCTGTGGCCAATCTTATAATGCATTATTTTTAACAAACCTATATTGCTGTTATGCTTTGCATCAGTAAAATCACCCTTGTTGAATTGTATAATTCCTTGTCCAAATGTTCCATTGCTGTAACCTATAACGACTTTTCTTCCAGGCGATGGTTTTATTCTAAATCTGGTTTGATCATAGTTATACACAAGTCTCGAGTATGTTCCATTTGAAGCTAGTAGAACTTGGAAATCGCTCATCTGTAAAGGTAAGTCAAACAAATACATATACAAGCCTGTATATACCAACCCATATCAGCTTACGCCAGAGTTTGTATTATGGGACATATGCATACAGTGCAGACCCAGATCAGATGCCAGTTAATTCTGCATCTGATCAGGGTCTCAAGTATTGCTGCCAAAATGTTCTATTACAATTTGAATAAAAAATGATAAATGCCACCCATTATCCCTAAATCTTTTGGAATTGACAAGGATGGTAAAATTTGCTCGACATACATTGGTTAAAAGACCCGTTTTGGACACAATTATAGTATGTGTCTCATTGTGAGACAATTTGTATTTATATCATGTTTTTTTTTTTGCTGACTGTTCTTTTGGTTGGTTGGTTGGTTGGTTTTGTTGCTTTACGTCCCAAGTCAACAGCTATGGTCATTGCGGGACGGTCAGTTCACCTAACCACACTTTTTCCTGGGCAGGCTTGAACAAGCGGTTAACCAGTAATTCGTGCACATACTTTCGCTTGTAACTGACAACAACCCTTCTTGAATGAATCAGCGGAAGGGAGGAGAATGACCGTAGAAATTATTTCATGATCAATCTCCACGAAAGTATAAGACTGGGCCGGAATTGAACTTGCGACCCCTGGATTTGCAGTCAGACTCGTAACGTGTTGTGCGCGTCTGTTTATATGTGCCTTGTGATCACATGCTGGGAAAGGGCTGACCTCTGGGCTCTCGTTTGTGGTGTCTTACTGTGAGTTTGTTCTAAAACAGTGCTTCTTTTGTGTATCCTCTTTGTTAATTATGTGTCATAGTTATTTTTGTTGTGCAGTCTTGTCTGTTCCATGCAGCCTTGTTGTCACCGGCTGGGAAAAGTGTTTTCTTGTGTTTTTGTCACTTTCCCACATAGTATTCCGGGTCAGGTATGGTACTTGATTGTAACAATTCCTGATCTTTGCTTTACCCTCTACTTTTATGTCCAGGAAACATACAGACATATCTGCTATGTAACATGGGCTTGCTAGAATCTAGAATGTTTAGAGGTAGTAAGTTGAAGGACTATGGTGTATTCAAAATAAAGAAAAAAAATGTTTACAAAAAACACTAGAATTCTGAGATTCCGGTTTGTTGCGTGACAAAACTGAAGTCAAACAAGGCGAATTCGTCAAATTCATATCACCAAACGAACGATAACTTTAGAGAAACGTGTATATCACAAAACAAATCACATTTCTCCAACCCCTAAGTTTACCTTAGGTATCATACAGATCATAATTAAAAGCCTTTCAGCTACTTTAGCTCACCTGAGCTGAAGGCTCATGGGTGAGCTAATAGTATACCAGTCACTCTGTCGTCCGTCCGTCAACATCTTCAAACATCTTCTTCTCTGAAACCACTGGGCCAATTAAACTCAAATTTCATATAGAGACTCCTAAGGACGCGGGAACAAAAGTTTGTTCAAATGGTCCCGGTCATATGACCAAGATGGCCGCCACGCCCATATATGGTAAAAACCTTTTAAAAATCTTCTTCTCCAGAACTAGAAGGCCGATGACCTTGGGACTTGGTATGTATCATTGGGGATGTAGGGCCTACTAAGTTTGTTCAAATCATGATCCTAGGTTGACCTTGACTTACTTAAAGCTGCATAGTCTGTAACTTTTGATCTTCTAATTTTAAAAATAATGTTTCCATTTTTCAAGAACACAGTAAAAATACTCAAATTCAGGTAAACATTTTACCATTTTCGTAAATCTTAACAAGTTAACACTATCAAAACAACTGCATTTATGTTAAAATTCAACGGTCTAGAATTTTTGGAGGGTCGAAAATAATTACCAACAAGAGAAAAAACACCTATTTGATAAGATAATTCACTTTTCCATGCAGTTTTCAGCTGTACTGAACATTTTTATTGTAAAACCATAGCTTAATTCTACTTTTACAAATGATTTAAAAAGAAAATAAAAATGTTCGAAAAATGTTCATAGTTACAGAATATGCAGCTTTAACGTCAAAGTCAAGTTTGCTTCCTAATGCATTTAAATGTGATTTTTTTTGAAAAGTTGATTTTTTGAATACTGTTGAAGCCAAAGTCATTATTCTCACTTGGTATGTTAAACCTAATGAGACATTTGCTTTTAATACGTTCCAAATGTCGAGGTTGACCTTTGACCCTCAGCTTAGGTCGCTCATATTGGAATCCCATCAATATATCTAAATATAGTTTTCTCACAAACCATTGGTCCAATTGAACTCAAATTTTATGGGAAGACTCCTTATGATATTTAGCTAAAATGCATGCAAAATATTTTGGTCACATGGCCAAGATGGCCGCCACGTCCATATATGGTAGAAACCATTTAAAAATCTTCATCTGCGGAACCAGAAAGCCAATGACCTTGGGACTTGGTATGTAGTATTGGGGATGTAGGGCCTACTAAGTTTGTTCAAATCATGATCCTAGGTTGACCTTGACCTACTTAACGTCAAGGTCAAGTTTGCTTCCTAATGCATTTAAATGTGAAATTTTTGAAAAGATGATTTTTTTAAAACTGTGGAAGTCTTAGCCAATATTCTCTTTTGGTATGTTAAACCTTATCAGACAATGGCTATAATTAAGTTCCAGAAGTCAAGGTTGACCTTTGACCTCTCAGCTTAAGTCGCTCATATTGGAGTCCGATCAATATATCAAAATATATTTTTATCACAAATCATTGGCCCAATTGAACTCAAATTTCATGTGAAGACTCCTAATGGTAAGATAGCCAAAATGTATGCAAAACATTTTGGTCACATGACTAAGGTGGCTGCCACGCCCATATATAGTAAAAACCCTTTAAAATCTTCTTCTCGGGAACCAGAAGGCTGATGACCTTGGGACTTAGTATGTACTATTGGTGATGTGGGGCCTACTAAGATTGTTCAAATGATAATCTTAAGTTAACCTTGACCTACTTAATGTCAAGGTCAATTTGCTCCCTATTGCATTTAAATGTGAAATATTTTGAAAAGGTGATTTTTTAAATACTGTTGAAGCCAAAGTCATTATTCTCACTTGATATGTTAAACCTAATTAGACAATAGCTTTAAATAAGTTCAAAGGTCAAGTCCACCGCACCCACATATGGTAAAAACCCTTCAAATATCTTATTCTCTAGAACAAAAGGTCAGTGGCTTTGGGACTTGGTATTCAGCATTGCGGTTGTGGTCTCTATTAGGTTTGCACAAATGATGAATGTAGCTTGACCTACTAAATGGCAAGGTCAAATTTGATTCCTAATGCATATATATGGGAACAATCTTGAAATTTTTTCTATAACTGTTTAAGCTTAATCATAATACTTTTTCGAAATGTTTAACCATATGAGACAATGGCTTTATATAAGTACCAAATGTCAAGCTGACCTGTGACCTTTTATCCAATGCCACTCATTAGGACTGCCACATGTCACCAAAATGGCTGCAACTCCCATATATGGTAAAACAAAATATGTTTTTATTATAAGCTGCAGTTGACCTTGACCTATTTTAACATTAATTAAGAGGTCATGTGAGCGCCTCAGGACCTTCAGGTCCTCTAGTTATTGCTTAGTTCAATAAAATTGTTCTTATCTGTACAATTTCAATATCTGGCCTTTCAACCTGACACAGTGGTCAGGTTGTGTGTACGGTTAAAATGTTTGCTTCTATAATGGTTGATACTCCTTTCTCTTTAATTTGATATGCAACATGACCACATTCAAAAAAGAAAGTTGACCATTCAACCCGACCCCACAGGCTGAGAGTGTGTGTAAGGACAGAATATGCAGGGTACTCTCCACCATACCCTCTAATTTGATATGCAATATGACTACTTTCAGAAAAACAAAACACGTTTGACAATTTGACCATGCCCTGTGTCTACAGGCAAAATAGTTGCTACCATGCTGCTGCATGTGTCATTCCCTTTAATTTGATATGCAACATGCATGCAAAATTTGTGTTTTGTGTTTGGTCTTTGTTTTGGTATGCTTCGGGCCCTTTCTAGCTTGCAAGCATCTTGACGAGGAAGAGAGAGCAGAATGCTTTGCTTTAATAGTCTTCCTGATGTCTTTTAGATATTAATGACTCTTTCTCATGGTGTTGTGGGTTGGTCTGCAGTGTGTGACTGTGGTATTTTCAGATCATACTAACTTACTTTTTTTAGTTATTGCAAAATTGTTATATTTGACCTTTGACCCCCGCCTAAGGATCAGGGTTTGGCTAATAATTTTGTCATAGTCATGCTTATCTACATACACAGGACAATCATGGGCTATAGTGAGAAGTTGTCAGATAAAATAGCTTTGGGGAAATGTGAAGTTTTTTTACACAAAAAAGCCAATTAAAGCTTTTGCATTAACCAACACCTAAGTTAAAAGGGCTATAACTCTGTCAAAATTTTGCAGAATTTTTTTTCATAATAGAACTTCACCTGTATTGAATGATGCTTTACACTTCTATAAACTTTTAATGGAATTGATGTATCCCATTAACTAAACATCATAGTTTTATTGATAAGAAAACAAATTTAGCCAAAACCTAAGTCATAAAGGGTCGTAACTAAGTCAACATTTAGGGGGATTATCTCCAATTTCGAACTTGGCCTGTATTTAATGATAATTCACCCTTCTGTAAACGTTGAGTGCAATTAATGCATCCTTTCAAAAGTTATTGACAGGAAACCAAAAGTGTGCCAACTAAGACGCTGACTACGACACAGATGAAGGCATGATCTTATGTGTCGACCATGCTTCGCAGCAACACAAAAACATGTTGGAATACGACATGACTCTTTAAATTGATATAAAGGGAGTCTAGAAAAATCCTTTGGAAATACAATTGTCCTCCTGTTAGGTCAGAATATGTGTTAAATCACATAATTCGCACTGATGTTCTTTAAGTGGACATACTTGTAAAGAAATAAACAATAGAATATTTAATCTAATGCTTTGCTAAGAAAATATGATCTGAAAAACCAGTTCTCCATGAAATTATTTGGCTTGAGGACCAAAATAGGGGTGTACTACAAACAATCATTGTCATGCAATTGCGTTTGTGATCAGAAGCTTTTGTAATTAGTTAAGAAACCCTCCATGGTCTTCGAAAAAAACTATTAGTAGTAAATATCATGCATGGTCATGTTAAAATGTATGTGACGCGCTGACCTTTTTGTTTGACAACATTTTTATTCAATTTGGCACCAAGCTGAAAAGACAAGTAGTTGGAATTCCTATGGGCACTAATTGTGCTCCCTTGGTTGTCAATTTATTTATGTTTTATTATGAGAGGGACATTATGATGTCTCTTTCTGATGATAACCAGGCTGATATTATTGATACGTTTAACAATACATCCAGATATTTTGACGGTATTTTAAACATTAATAATATTTATTTTGACAATATGTTAAGTCAAATATAGCCTTCAGAGAGCTCTAACTTAATAAACCCAATACCATTGATACCCAAGCCGCATCTTAGACTTGCATTCGTCAATTTCTAATGATATTGTTTCTACCAAATCTATGATAAACGTGAAGACTTTGATTTTGAAACTGTCAATTTCCCATTATCACATGGTGCTGTTCCTCGCTCTACATCCTATAGAGTCGATATCTCTCAACTCATTCGTTTTGCTAGAGCATCTAGCTGTGTTAGTGAATTCAACACTCGTAATAAATTGTTAACTCAGAAATTTCTTATACATGGCTATTGGTATCATAAACTTCGCAAAACCTTTTCTAAATCTTATAGACGATACTATAATTTAATATCTAAATTCCAAGTTGGCCTTAAATCTCTCTTGTGCCAAGGACTTTTAGAACCTGAATTCTAAAGTGACTTAGTGTATAAATTGAAGAAGACTGTTGGCTCTAATAATTTTTCAGCGCAGTTTATTAAAATAATTTCCCATTATAAAAAGATAGGCTATAACATTAATGTAATGCAACAGACTGCATGCTTGGTGATCAACCCAATCACAGTTGGCACCTTTGTTTTCCCCTTAAATTGCACGCAGGTGGGTCGGACTTCAGACACTATGAGGGTTCCAACTTAAAGACTTATCTATTGATGGGATGGTAGGGGCCACCAGGGTTTACCTGTTGGATTTCTTTTGCTCTGGTATTCAGTTTTATTTACTGTTGAGTCCTTTTCTTTTCATTATTACCTTGTTATATCTTGATTTGTATTTTCTAGATGATGCATTGATAAGTTAGGGGTCTTTCATGCAAACCAAATATCTACGTATCTTGATCCACATCTGAATTAAGGGTGAGTTTGGTACCATTAAACTGGTTTAAGCCCTCCTGTAAAGTATTTTACTGACCATTCCAATGCCGTACTTCCTTTGTGGATATTTTATGTTATTATTCTGTCTTCTGTTTGCTACGCCTTTATAGGCGTCTGTTTATATGTGCCTTGTGATCACCTGCTGGGAAAGGGCTGACCTCTTGGCTCTCGCTTGTGGTGTCTAACTGTGAGTTTGTCGATTTCCCATTGGTATCTTGGGTCAGGTGTGGTATTTGATTGTATCGATTCCTGATCTTTGCACCCTTACTTACTTTTGTATTCAGCTTATATAAACATTTTGGATATTTCCTAAACTGCAGGGCTGTTAACAAGCATCCAAAATCATAAATTTTACAGTTGTTTGAAAATATTACATTTTTTCAGACCGATTGAAATACATTTCAGTGGAATACACTGATGTGATCCATATTTTGTAGATTGCTATAATGAGATACACCTATATGAAATTATATTACTCTGGGTCAAGTATGTCATTTGAAGAGCTTATATTTTATACTGATGCAGTCATTATGTTCAACTGAGAAACAAATATTTGTAATCCTGTTTGAGTGCAATATAGGAAGCATTTTAGTTAAATAATTTTAAATAAAGACCAGCTGTTCAAGAGATGTTATTTGAAGATTTTTATAAGTTTAACTTCAGTGCCCATTTTGTTCAGCAAAGCAGACAGATTTAATCAATTGTGGTATAGAATATAATCAAACGATTTAAAAAAAATAATAAAAACAGTCGTCCTTGAGATATCAGTATTTTACCTTTGAGCTAAAGCATTTGTGCAATTTTGGTCACGGTTTCAAGAGGGAAAGTTCATGGTTGTTCAGTTAGTCAGATTTTGTAAAACCGTGTATGAACAGGGCATTAGTGAAATATATGACAGTAATGGGACAAAACGTGGCAGCCTTGAAATGCTAATTTTGGGCAACTACTTAATCTAAACTGTGTTATAATTTATAATACCTCACTCTCAAATGTAAGTTTTTCTGGGTATGGAGCAACACCCTTCCATGTGACTAGCAATGCAATCGTTGGTTCAAAATCCTCAAAGATCTTGTCTAATAGTGTTTTACGATCTACTGTATACACATACATCCTGCTGTGTGAGTTGCTCATTCTTGGTTGTAGATCTGTCCACAATGGTGCAATCACTGGTACATCCTTTGGCCAATCTAATTGATATGTCGGAGGAGTTTTAAGATTCACCTGTTGACCCAAACTAATGAAGCCATTCATGTTGACCTGTTAAAATCAATGTTGTTGTGCAAAATAAAAGTCCACATGTGCCAGATCTTGTGATTTCGTTATTTATCAAAATATGAAAGCAGCAAAGGCGCAGATATCCCTGTTAATTTTCTCAGTTTCTCTAGAGCCTTCAATGGCTACACGCATGCACTGCCACCTTGTAAACCCAGATGTCTTATTTCTAAAACTCTTTTACATCTTTTATATATAAAATATGTTAAAGAGTTTTACAAACAAGACAGCTGGGTTTCCAAGGTAGCAGTGCATGCGTGTTTGGGATTACTTGCACATATGAGATAAGTACATTTACCAAAACGCTAAAGCGCTTACTCATATATTAAAAAAATAAACTCTTAATTGTTGTGATAAGAACAATAGAATATACATACGGCAAGAATACTTTAAAAAAACACTTGTCACAGTGATATAGAAATGTTTTCATGCTTGATCGTAAAGAACTATACAAGCCATACAATGAGCAATGACATCTCGTGTCTTATCTCTATAACCTGATCAGATTACAAAAGGGAACCAAGTATGAGCTACCATGAATGAATTTGAATGCTAACTAAAACCTTCATGGCCCAAACATATAGTTGTAAGCATGTCGTATTAAAATGCAGAGAATCACTGCATTGCACATATTAACAGTGTTAATAATAAACAGAGGAGATTAAACATGACAGCTTCAATGAGCATACAGTGTTGTGTGCAGTAAATATAGAGAGATACAGAATGTAGAATGCAAATGCATATTAGTAAGACATCACCATCACAATTTTATCCAAATATGTATTGTTTTAATCAAAGGTTAGTGGTTTGACATGTAATGTTCAGCACATATAAAAAACAAGCAATCAACTTCTGCGAAATTAAGTCTAAGCTAGGCGGTTAACAGCAGCACATCATTGAATGGTATACAAATCTAGACTCAGACGGCAACAGCACAGGATGAGTCAGCGTTAGTACTACACCATAATAACGCAAAATAATTAAAACTTTTGGGAATTATGATTTGTTGCTCGTGAATAGATATGTATTCATACAAGTTTGCTGTAGTTCAACTTTTAGGCAAACACTTTTGGTCTAATTTATGGATAATTAAGTGAGCAGCAAGCTATTATTATTCGTTGTGGTTGCAATAAAACGCAGGCTACTGTATTAATTGTCTGTCTTTTCTCCTAATTCTCTGAGTACAATACAGCATACCCTGGTGTTAAGAGGCATGTTAGTTATTTTAATTTTTATATGTCATACAATTTAATTGAATCTACCATTTTCTAAAACAGTATGTTCTTCCTATTTATGAAAGGTACAGTTATGATATTATTCATATCCATAAGATAAATGAAAAAACACACAATAGCATAGCATTATTATAAAAAAAATCCCAAATAGGTATATTTAATGTGAGTAAACTGCATCACTATAGCTCCAGTAAGGGTAATGCATATTATTCAACTGTACCACACACTGGCTGTAGCAATTATAAGTTTTATTTAAAATAATAAAATCAATTACCACATACATGTAAGAGGTAAGCAGATTGCATTGTTGCATAAAAATCAAACCTATTGTGCAATCAAATGAACACAGCTAGCTCTTCTTGATGGATGTGTGTATCATATTTTCAAATATTTATAATAATAAAACAACAATTTCAAGTGTTCAATTCCATCTGTGGTAGAAATCGAGACTACATAGGCATTTATAGCAAGACTTTATTAATACACGTGTTAGTATGCCTCAACTAAATTTCTTCTAAATTAAAGCCACACAGTAAATTGTAATCATACAATTCATCTCCAACAAGTGGTAAGGAGACTTTTACAAAGTTCAACACTTTCTTTAAAACGAGAAACACCAGTGAGTATGATCAGTAAATGTCACATTGAAGAAGAGATGTAGAAATATTACAGACAAATAAATGAAGTCGAGAATGCAATTACAGTTATAAAAGTCACTCTTCTCTCTCTCTCTCTCTCTCTCTCTCTCTCTCTCTCTCTCTCTCTCTCTCTCTCTCTCTCTCACCTTCTAAGTTAAATAATTGTCAAACTAGAAAGGAAAAAACAAACGTTTTTACAACACCAAGACAGTACATAAACCCCAACTAACTATGGGGAGCAGCAAAAACAAGAGCTTAATATCAACAGAACCAACTCCACAGAATGGAAACCAGTCAATGTCACCAGGGGGTGCTTAAATATGTTTTACGCTGACGATTTTGCTGTTGACAGGATACAAAGAATGCGTAGCTCACAATTAAGTGTCCTAACTTATATTATGTATCATCAGGTGGAAAAACAAATTAGATTTTTGTGATAAAACAATGAAACTGACTCTCAAAGCCTTGGTAATTTAAAAATATAGTGAGTAGAACTAATGTTTTGTTTGTTTGATGTTTAACAACGAATCAACCCTTATTGGTAATAAGCGTCAGAGTGTATTAATTTAAATATGATTTGGATGGAAAAAGGAAAAAAAATTGTAATAAGTAAAATGGATGATAATGAAGAATTTTATAATGACATTGAGTTGCAATACGATTGTTGACACGAAAGATCATGTACAATATCTGACAGTTTTTAAGAGCTCTTCAGAAAACTGTACATTTTCTTTGACTGAACAGAATATAGCGATAAACGATCATAATGATACTATATATAGAGCATTATATGCTTATACAAATATACAACAAAACACGTTTATAAAATTGGGGTTAGACTTTGTTAAAAAGGTTTATTTCTTTTAAAAATGTTATAATACTATCAATATGTATATCTTGATATAACTGTTTTATGTTATCAACATTGAAGCAATTATTTCTTACTTGTTTGAAATCACAACAATCCAAAAGGAAGTGGTGTACAGTAACTGGTGCAACCTTGCAGCTGTTCTTCACCTAGTTGTTAGTATGAATGAGTGACTCTTGTATGATCTAAGTGGAACCGAGCCAAAACAACTTCTTATTTTCTAATGTTCCAAACAACTGATTGATATTCACCAATAGTTGGCTTTATCTCAAGAAGTTTATTTCCAATGCTGTAATTCCATGAAGTTTGTCATTCTTCCAAGATATATTATTGATTGATAGATAGTTAAACTAAAAGGTGCTAATTAAAATATTCACTAGTTTTGTTTGTATATTAATATGAATAAGAGTCCAAAACGTTCATCAGTTGTAGCAAACATATTTAATTTTGTTTAATATCAGCTTCTGCATTTACATATCAGTTCAATAAATCAATACGAGTATAAAGGAATATCCACTTATAAGGGATTCAAATGACTTGATTTACTTTATGAATCTGGTTTACTGCAACCAAATACAAATATGTTAAACTATTTGGGACGGTCCTCTAGATTTTTGTACTTATTGCATATGCACAAATGCCTTCTTTAAATGTCAAACTGACCTAGCTGGAAGTGCTAGAGGCATACATTTTGGTCAGAGTATTTTTCCACTGCAATACTCAATATTTGTAAGAGGCATTTTCTCTGGCGAGAATACACAGGCTCATCTGAGCCTTTGCTGCTCGCCTATGTAATACATACCTACATGACATGTGCTTTCATATTAATGTAGATTTGATAACAAAAATATTACAATATGTATTATCAGTCTGAGCCTTCTTTGCTCACTGATATATCAAGTACCTCAATATTGAGTGCTGGCCCATTTATGTATTTTAAAAAAACAAAACAAAAAAAAACAATAGTACAACAATTTGTAAAAATAGTCCATACTTACATAAGCTCTGAAGTAGGTTTTACCAAAATACTGTATTCCTTGCAATAGGGGAACTTGAACTACTTGATCATCAGACCATCCAAATGTATAATGGCGAGCGTTTAAATCATACAGGACCTCATCTACAATAAACACATATACTGTTTAGTACATACTCAGAAATAACGCGCATATTTGACATCAATGAGATAATCATATAAGCAGGGGTGTAAGTACATTAAGCACTTTGACAAATTTAAAGAACCTAGATAAGTTTATTTATCATATGACGTCGCGTCTGGGAGTGAAATTAAACTATGCAATTAAATCGATAAACCACTAGTGGTTTACAGATTTTTGGGAAACGTTATGACGTCAATAACAACGTTGAGTACATAAAATGACAAAAGTATAACGCTTTTATGGTACAAATGAGCTTTCAAAGTATCTTAATGTCATATGAGAAATAGAGTCTAAAATTCGTGCTCTTGAATTATTGAATTTGTTAAACTCGTTGCGAAAAAAAGAGATAAAATGCGAGGCAAGCATCGCATTTTATCTCTTTTTCCAAACTGGTTTATTAAATTCATTAAAACATGAACACTCATGTAAGGTACTCTATGTAGATACGTACATATGCACATATTTTCATCTCTTCTGTAACCTTCTTTGCATGTACAGTTGTAGCTTCCAAGACCATTTGAGCAGGTTTCATTCGCTGAACATGGGTTGTTTGTACTCTTGCATTCGTCTATATCTGAAATTAATACAACCGCACCCATATTATTTGAACCTTATCACGAGAATACTGCCTTCAAGGTTTCCAACATAATCCAGCCAGATAAGCTACAAAGACCGTGAGAATGATAATACTTTGCATATAGCAAGTTTAACTATTAAACTTGCCAGAGAGTCAAAAACAAAGGCGATTATCAGACTTTACGTATGCGCAAGCTAGCCTGTGCCTTTTATGCTAATGTTGCTCAACTGTAGGACATACACCTTATATAGTATTATTTCCACCATTCTCTATGCTTTTTAAAAATATGTTGTTCTCACTATAGCAGGTAGAACATTTTACATTATACAGTACTAGAATAAAACTAGATTTGAGTATAATGTACTCAAATCTAGTTTTCTCCACTCTCTGTTTATCTGATATGATGCTGTGATCTGTCACATAAATCATTAACTTTAAGGTTAAATGGGTCATTATAACAACCATTTTTCAGGGTTTGTTTATAGCATCAAGATTGCTTCAACAGTCAAGATTTTTTTTATCTTCAGTTAGAAATACAAGCATGTTTTTATTTTCGTCCGCTCATTTTTTGAAAAAATTTTGGGAATACCATCAGAGAGATTAACAGTTTGGATACAGATCAGGTCCCGCGTTTTGTCAGGTCTGATCTGGGACAAACTGTTTGCAAAGGTTTTCAGCAGACGACACTAGTAAGCATGAGCAGTCTGATCCTGGCCCACTCTGTATATTTTTTCTTGCTCATGCGTGTCCAGTGTTCATTTGATCACGCACTTTATCTAAATGTGGCTCATAAGTTTGAATCAGTATTTATGACATTTTGCATTCACATCCATTTTTGCCTATAAAACGGATCGTTTGAAAATATTATTAAAGATAGTAGTGGATACGAAAGTTGCCTGACCACGATTTACATTGTTTGTTTTGGATTTACATTGGCCAGCTCATGCGCGGATCCAGAGTAGCAGACCCAGAGTCGTGACCCCCTCCCCTTGAAAATCACAAAGCTAATCGATTCCTTAGCAATACTGCTCAGGATCCCGTGGAAAGCACAAATCTACCAAGCCAGCATTCAATGTTGGGCCATCATCGGCTCGCCAGTGAAACGCGATTTAAATTGCGTTTCACTAGTAGACCGATGATGGCCCGCTTTTAGAGCTATTTAGATCATCTATCCTACCCTCATAAAAAACGTTGTCAGAGTTGGACCCTCTCTGACGCAATTTTCTGGATCCACGCATGCAGCACATTAGAGTTGGATACTTATTGAGTTGTCAAGCAAATGCGCAGACTCACAAGAGCTTTTTTGTGTTTGCATGCACAAAGTATGAATGTAGGTAAAGACTCAGACGAACATTTAAACCTTTAGCCTCGCTAAAAACGTCATCATGAACGTTAAATTTAGGAGATAAGTCTTAAAATCTCATGCACTGGCTCATACAAAAATATTTTGAATTAACACAGTTACTTACCATTTTCACACGAAGAGCCAGTCCATCCCAGCAAGCATATGCATGCATAACTACCAAAGAGATTAAAGCATGTTCCGTTGTTTTCACAGTCATATAAGGTACTATTTGAACATTCGTTGATATCTGAAATAATAATTAAAGCTCACAGCATAAATGGGCCTCAACACTAGAACCCTTGTATTTGGCGTTTCCGTTAACGTAAGCTCAATTAAGCCTGCTGTGTTACAACGACTCCCTAGAATATTGAACTGTTGCATTGGGGAAAGATTCACTTCTTTATTAGATAAACTTTCCAAATAGCGAAAAAAGGGCGCTGATCAGACTGAATGGGAGCGCAGGCTGGTCTGCGTCTTTGTTAATTGCATGCAACAAAAATGTAAGTGAGTATGATCAGGAAATACCACAATCACAAACCGCAGACAACCCCATGGCACCGCGAGGAAGAGCCACTCAACCATCACGAGACACCAGAAAGACAAATTAAGCAAAAGCAGCCAGCTCTCTATTCCCCATCAAGATGATTGCAATACTAGAATGGACATAAAGTAACGTATAACAAAACATAGAACAATTACAGACTCCCACAATGGGAGTAACAATAAACAAAAAGGTAACACCAACAGAACCACGGCCTTAGAGCGGACAGCAGCCTAAGTCACCGGGGGCTTAAATGCATTTTACTGCTACTAAATCTTATTGTAAAGGACTGTCAACAATTATACAAACATGTTATAATGTTGGTAGAGAAAATTATTATCATATAAGTAGACGAAAACAATCATTCAGATTCATGATCTTTTTCAACTCATAGTCTGATGAGAAAGTTGTCTACTAGAATGATCTTTTGTGGAGTAGCACTTTTAATTAAAAATGTGACTACTATGTATAAAAAGATTTATACTAATATCATTGGAAACGTGCGAAAACAGAAACACAATGTCAATAAAAACATTCAGCTGATCAAAGTGGAGCTAGACAATGTCAGTGGAAGACAACGGTAAACAACTTATTAGCATGACTTGGAAGTTGCCATCTTAAATTTCTTAAAGTCTTATGATATGTCAACTTTAAGCAGATTTATAATAAACTGTTACACTATGGTTTCCATCATTGTTTTTGCTTTCACACTTCTAAACAAGTAATTTGATGCTAAAAGCTAGCCGTAGTGAGTATGAACCAGAAATGCCCAAGTCACATACTACAGATAAACAAAAGGCACTATAAGGATTAACTATTAAAATACAGACAAAGATGCACTCGTCAAAGCAAGAAAGCAATAACAGTAAGGCAGCCAGCAACGAAATGATGACCAAAAACAAGTTAGTATGATAAGGAAATCCCACAATCACAGACAGACCAGTATACGTTTTATTAGTAAAATATATTTGTTGCATAATATGTTATATGTCATTGACATTCAAAAGCAGTTTTCACACTTGATTTGGAACTAGAAATAACAAAAACTATGTTTAACGAGTGGACAAGTAGATGCAAAGTTTTTGACTATATACTTACTCCAAATAAACTATGCATCTGTGTAATATTCTAAAAATCGACTCCTCTATTCACCTCTATATAGATATATGCTAAGAATTAAAAGTTCTATTACCAATAAATAGTTGGTATTGAATTTTATTTGAATATGTCACACTAATCAAAGTTATAAAATAACCACATTTCAGTTAGGTTATGAAGCCTTATTATAATTAAAACATGAAACTTACCAAAACATGAGTAACCATCACCACTGAATCCCTTGTTACATTTACATGTGTAATTCCCTGCAGTGTTTGTACAAACAGCAAACTTATGACATCTATGCGTTCCTATAGCACACTCGTCTAGGTCTGATGAAATATCACATATAATCAAAACATATCCTACTTACAAGCAAGAACACAAAATTAACACCAAATTTTAATTTGACCCGCATACAGCACAATAAACCAGGGTAAAAATGGAAAGTGTGAACAACTATAGTCAGGAAGTGGAAGTTTGAATAAGACTGAAAACCAAAAAAAAAGGGTGTATGTGGGTTGGCAATGTACATGAGTTTGAGCAAAGAAGAGATGGACCATAATGTAGTAGTTACTGAATGTTAGGCAGAAATGCTTTGAGACATTGATACAAATGATAAGACAGACAAACAATTTATTAACCAGCTCCCTCAGTTGTATAAACTTTTTTCATTCTCAACTCAACTGAACATGGAATTCCACCTGCACATTACTTAAAATGCTAAAAATGCTTTCAAGCTCTAGTATGCTGTATTTATTATGCTATAAATGTTAAAATGCCAACAATTGTTGACGTTCTAACACTCATGAGCACGATAAAGTTTATCAATTGTGTTAAGCACGAAAATTTTTTAATTACTTCAGTGCCAGATTAACTACATCACCATTTAGTAAGAAATAGTTGAAGTCATTGGTCCAGAATTTTGAAGAAAACTGACACAGAAGTTTGCTGTTACAGTAGTAAAATCGAAATTCACAAATAAAGAAACAACATGTGTGTCACCAGATCAACACTGATTTGCGTGCTCTTGGAAAGCACAATGCATACTATGGAAATGTGCGATTATTTTATGAGCAAATTGTATTTTGTGGCACAAAACAATAGCATATTTATTCATTTCTTGGAAATCCGTGCTAGATTAATATTTAAGCTGAAAGATTATAGGTTAGTCATCATCAATGCGTGTATCCTTTGTACACGTTCTTATGGGTCTGAATGTGTCATAGAGAATGAATCTGTACATAAAACATGTGGGATCTTGTTATATAACTCATTAGTGTGCGACGAGCCTAGCCATATTATGAATAGAAATTTCACTATATAAGTAGTTGTGTTTAACATTCAGCTATGCACCATTCAATAGCATAATCAAACGCTACATCTACATATTGGTAAAAATGTCACTGAATTATTTAATTGCATTCTATAAACCTGTTGCATTTCTGCTTGTGTGTAATTTGTTTTATCATTTTCCTGTATTCTTGTGATTCTTGCTTTAGGTGCAAGTTTTTATGCGATCTGCAATTGTGTAAATACCTTGTCAGATGCACTATATGTTTTCAAAATTTATTTTAATCAAAACTATCACATTGTATTTTTATTCAAAATATTAAGTCAATACAATAGTTTATACTTAGTATCAAATGTATTACGTATACAGTTGTATACACTGGTCTGTAATAATATGATGTTATATGGTTTTATATGATAATCAAAGTAAATTGGTATATTTTAGCATTAACATGGCATTATTTAATGGTGTTCATTGAAGTAACGTTATAAAGAGACAAGCATACAACACAAAACTGGTTCAAAATATAGACAATTCACAAAGTCTATTTTTAAACATTAAAGTGATGTATTAAAATTAAATATTGTATATGATGTTATACAAATAAATATAATTACCTGTTTCACAGTGGCGGCCCTCCCACCCCACTGGACACGAGCAGGTATAATTATTGACCATGTCATTGCAAGTACCCCCATGTCTACATAGCACGCCGGCACAGTCGTCAATATCTGAAAAGTACATATTATCAAAAGAAGTACAATTGACGGTACTAGCCATGACAAATATTATATTGAATTACATAAATTCTGTAAATATCAATCTTCTTCAAAAGCCTTCACCTGTTGGATTTCTTTTGCTCTGTAATTCAGTTTTATTTACTGTTGAGTCCTTATCTTTGCTTTATTTCCTTGTTATATCTTGAGTTTTATATTCTGGGAGATGATACATTGATAAGTTAGTGGTCTTTCATGCAAACCAAATGTCTATGTGTTTTGATCCACATCTGACTTAAGGGTGAGGTTGGCGCCATGAAACTGTTTAAGCCCTCCCGTAAAATATTTTTACTAACCGTTCCAGGGTGGTACTTCTTTTGTTGATCATTAATGCTTTTTCGGTCATGTGTTTGTTATGACTTTGTGTACGTCTGTTTATTTGTACCTCGTGGTCACCTACTGGGAAAGGGCTGGCCTCTTGGCTCTAGTTTGTGGTGTCTCATCGTAAGTTTGTCACTTTTCCATTGGTATACTGGGTCAGGTGTGGTACTTGATTGTATCGATTCCTGATTTTTGCACTCTTACCTACTTTCAAAATATGATCTTTCAATATCAAAACAGCTTCCAACGAAGATAACATTTTAAGCTCTTTTATGAAATGTTGAATGTTCCATGTATCAAATTATACAAAAACATTACGCAATTGGATGTCTTTATATTTACTCTTTATCATAAGCTATAGCAAAACATCGTTAAAGAGATGACTATATCTTCCTTTGTAGTCAAAGCAATTTCTATTGACAATTTGAAATATCTTAATCACTTACCCATTATATGTAAAAATAACGTTGGCAGTATAACCAAAGTGATTGTAGTAGTACATACAGTATTTATATCTAAATGTAACTGTATATATGTACACAAAACACTTCATACATTACACCAAGATGGAGAGACATGGAAACACACATGAACTAATAAGCCACACACAAACTCAATCTTTTATTTTTTTCTGAATAAGAGTCCTCACCATTTTCACAGATTGTCCCATTGTATCCAACTTTGCATGAACAGCTAAAACCATCAACAAAATCAGTGCATGTTCCATCATTTAAACAAGGATGACTGTGACACTCGTCAATATCTGCAAATAAAAGCAATTCAATGATGAAATCATTACACTAGAGGGAGTTATACAAAACCTTCATTATGAAAGTAGACACAACCAGCAATTTGACTTTGGGGCATGTCAAGACTCCGCTAGCCTGGGCATCCATTTAGACTTATCAGATTCAGAGCCTTTGTTATGCGCTAAATGAGTGCTTAAACTTTCTACATGCACCAATTGATGATTATTATCATCCCTGGCTGCAAAAAACAATGTGTTGTTGGCTTTGTCATGCATAGGCCCAAATGTTTATTACAAGCGACACATAGCTTAGTGAACTTGATCAAGTTAAAATGTGTAGTGTGTTGCTCATATCCCTTGCTTATATACTTAAATATCTGACACGCAAGAGGTTGTTCCATATCAAATGACCACAAATGTACGAAATTTCACAAGGGTCTGCACTTTTATACGTTATGAGAACAAATAAATCTTCAAGGACTGAGTTACCTTTGAACCCTTGATATATACTATGAATCATTCTAGTTTCATTTTGACAAACCAGATGAAAATGTTTTGGCATACAAAAGCTTCTTACCAGTTTCACATCTTGTTCCAGTATATCCAGATGAGCACACACATTGGTATCCATCAACTAAATCGGTACAATTACCTTCATTTTCACATGGTTGGCTATTGCATTCATTTATGTCTGAAAATGATTTAAACAAAAGAACGAATCCAAGCACCTATGGTATGGAAATGAATATACAAAACATTTTATCTCTTAACAAAAGCAATTAATGGGCAACCATTAAGTAAAACAAGCAGAAAAAAAATTGATGATCACCAGTTACACAACAAAAAATCTGTATTTGTCTTGCAGCTGCAGTGTTTAAGCTGGATCTTTTTTAATTTGACTTTTGTTTGAGATCATGGAGGTAAAGCTTTGCTATCTGCTCAGAATACATATCATTTAATGTATCAAAGGTATTATACATACTGCACTCAGTATTATTCAATTAGTAGGTCACTGTCTAGCCACGCCTCTAACTGGTTCCCATCTCTGTTAGCATTAGAACCAAGACATAGCATGTCACGTGGCGATACATTGACCAAATAGCTGAATAATAGAGGTTTAAATTCGAAGCTTGTAGATATCATATATATTGACAAACAAATATTCCGATTGGACACAAACTCAGACGATGAAATGAAAAATTGATCAATTATTACAAAACAAATTCATCCCTGCAAATAAGCGAACAGAAAACGTCACAATCTGAGATCACATGATACAATGGCTTCAAGAGGAAGAGACAAAATGGGCCTCCACACGACAAAAACTGTCTTTGGGGTTTCCAACAAAGAAAGACTCAAACCAGTCGAATCAACTACAAAGACTGGCTAAAAAATTAAAATTTCGTCTGTAGAAAGTTTAGATATAATACTTTCCAAAAAGTGAATAATAAAGGCGCTGATCAGACTACACAGATTTTCTCTTCTTGGTCCAAGCTAACTTGTGCACAGTATATACAAGCAGATCAACAATAATACAATCAATCAAATATCTCAAGTTGTATTTATTTCAATAACCCAAGTTAATCTCAGTGTACTTAACTGTCAATTGAATTGCTATATTGAACAATCAACCCAAAAATACAATTTGTATCCACTGGGCGCTACACAGAATAGTAAAGGACTAAAACATATTTTAAATGCATGCAAATCAACAAGCATCTCAATCAATCAGATATCTCTAATTGTATTTATTTCAATAAACCGAAAAATCGCAGTGTACTTAACTGTCATTTAAGTTGCTATATTGAACACTCAACTCATAAAGTCACGTGTAAACCACTGGGTGCTACATAGAATAGTAAAGGACAAACATATATTTCAAATGTCTTCTTCCTAACCTTATTATATCAAACAAAATACTATAGAATGGTATCGTTACCATTTCATACTGTCTTGTTTACCCTTTTATATGTATCTTGGATACCCTTTTAAGAACATATTTGTATATAATATAATGATTATTCAGTTAATAAGAGTATGTGCGAATAATGTTCCATTCTATTGAAATTTTATCTTTTCCTACACTTACTTGTCTCACACCTTGATCCTGTATAGCCAGGTACACAAGTACATTGATAACCATTTACAAGATCTTTACAGGAACCGCCATTATCACATGGGGTGGGTGCACATTCATCAATATCTAAAGAAAAATAGTTCGTTGTTATATACAGATATGATGCATAGAAAATATAACATATTTATTCATTATCAATGGCTGACTTTATTAAATGAGTTCGAACAAAATAATAAGATGCTAGGCTACGTTTCACAAACTAGTTTAATTAAATTAGCCGTGATACGTGATTTCCAACAATGTGGCAATTTGACAAGTGTAGCCTCAGACAAGCCTGTGCAGCCTCTCTATAATCTT
Source organism: Loripinus fragilis (assembly GCA_964019695.1). Lineage (NCBI taxonomy): Eukaryota > Metazoa > Mollusca > Bivalvia > Lucinida > Lucinidae > Loripinus > Loripinus fragilis. The sequence continues at coordinate 211,803 of CAXHUL010000420.1, forward strand.
AGAATCTCCAAACACTGTTCGGTCAGTAGCTTAAGACTCATAGAATCCTCAAGCGACTAGCAAAGGCTCTGAACAGACTGCGCGTATGCGCAGGCTGGTCTGAGCCTTTGTTGATCGCATATACCATATTGTTGGAAATCTCATGTTGTGGCTCAAATGTACTCTCATAAATGTAACAATGGCTTTATATTCGGTTTGTTTTGCGTAAAATGTCAAGATTTGTTCATAGATAAACTTGGCGCTGTAATACACTTCATATATATGCAATTATAGTGTAAATTTTGTTTTCTTGTCCTTTGGGGTCATGGATCAACCATTAGTTGGTCACTGACTAGACCTTAATGGCCGGAACTAGCTTAGTCTGGCCCATAAAACTTGCACCCTCTACACTTTTACTTCTTTCGTGCATTCTTTGCTTCCAAATGATAACCTTTTTAGCAACATATTTGAAGAGGTCATAGCGACAAATGTCATCTTCTGAAGGTTTTTGTTTGATTTGATTCTTAACGTCTCATCAACAAGCTTTCAGTTATACAGGGACGGGTCTTCCTGGGTTGAACCAGTACTAAGCTAGGATAAATGTGTCTTGCTCAAGGACCACAAGGCAGTGACGCCGGTGAGGCTAGAACCCACGGCCCCTCAATCTCGAGTCAAGCACTCTACCACTGAGCAACTGCGCTCCCTTATCTTCTGATGACATTTAATTTTGATATATACTTACCAATCTCACACCTTGTTCCTGTATATCCAGGTACACAAGTACATTGATAACCATTTACAAGATCTTTACAGGTTCCACCATTCTCACACGGGCTTGGTGCACATTCATCAATATCTAAATAGCAAAAGATGGGTTTATACATTAATTATATATATACAATCTGATATGACTTTCAATTATTATTGAATTTTTTAAACGAGTTGAAACAAACTGTTAAGATGCGCGGCCTTGCTGAGCATCTCATTACTTTTCCAATGAGGACAATTTAGTCATTTATGATTCATCACGAATGTTAGAGTATACTTATTATATGCTAAAGTGACTACAGCTTCTTTGAAATTTGATAAGATGCGGTGTTGTGCTGAGCATCTTATCATTTTCTTCCAATTAGGAAAGTGAACTCAAACCGATTTAGCACTAAATTATTAAATGATATTATCACATGCCGCCTCAAATACTCGGAAGTATTGGTTTAGGTAGGGCATCAATACGTTGCTGCTCCCATATATGTCATTGCATAACGTTACCACATTAATCTGCATATTTAATACACTGGTGTATTTTCATTTTTAATTTATGACATTAAGAAAACATATTTGTTAAATTCAGTGCTATAAAATATTTTGTGTACAATTGAATGCGGATAATTCAGATTAGGTGCTGTTTCTACGAATTAGGTATGCTGTAAGCTTGGATTGAAATCTGTTTCCATCGTTCAACAAACGCGAGTCGCCCATTTTGGTCATTAAAGCCTATATGAATATATCATAAGTGTGAGAGTAGGATAGAAAAATCCGTCCCGAGAATTGCCGTCTGGCATCACGAGGCTTGACGAGTGATGAAAAAACGGTGATCCTGACGGACGGATTTTTTTTTATCCTACTCTCACACAAATAATAGATTATTTTTCTTGCTCACCACTGTTTATATTTTTTTTTAAAAAAAAAAGCTTACAGAAGTCCCTGAATACGCTAAGATGCAATTTCACAGGATTACGTTACTTGACGTCCTGGGTAAGATAGCATGGGTAAGATAAGAATTTCTATCCTAGGGTAAAATCTCAGATATCCTTATCCAGTGTGCAAGAAAATATACAATAAGCAACATGTATTTAATCAGTATAAGCGATTCCTTTTTAAACCATTTAAGCTCATGGAATTTTCCACTCTTATCAATCGGTCCTAAGTCTAGTTCAGTTTTAAGGGTTATTAAGTGTATTTTTCATTTTGATCGACTTTTTATAGCGTATTTTGTAAACAAAGAGTGCAAACCTTGATCGGACGCCGCGTTCTTATCCGGATCTGCACTGTTTGCCTATATCCCACAAAAGACGATACGATTATATATTGATTAATGCTGTAAATTGTGCGTTGGTTACAGTGTCAATTACACATCTATGCGGAGTGACTGTTCAAACTACATTGTTAAATTGCGCTGACAACACTTTCTAAAGTCATTAAAACATTAAAAATGTTATTCCAATTTCGCCAGTAGAATGTATGTTTTACTCCATTCACGAAACTTTATTCTTACAAACTAAATAAGAATAACTGAGTATTTAATGGGTTCACAGAAAATATTGGCAATCGGTCCTAGTCTACAACCCCCACGCTAGTTCTTAGGTTTGCTTTAACACATATTTGTTGAATGGGCATTTGTCCATTTTTATCAAATGCACGAATTTACCACCAGTTTTTAGAGTGGCAGGTCTGCTTGTTTTTTATTTGATTAGATTTCTTATCAACAAGCATTGGAAACACTGGTGCCACGTATAGCTTCTGATCTGGGTCTACACGGCTTGCCCATATCCCATCAATAGGATGCCATGCTAATATGGAGTATTGTCAATATAAAGTCTCCTACTGTATTGGATGGACTTAAATACCTAATGTTTTCCAGTCAATAAAATGATGAGAAAACTTGGAGAAACTCTGTGTGTAGATGTTTCAGTGTGACTTACCAACAGAGCAGTTACGGCCAGTGAAGCCTTTGTCACAATTGCAGGTGGCACTGCCATTAACAGATACACATGTTCCACCATTTTCACAAGTTTGAATGAGACATGGATCTGAAGACAAAAGAAAGAAATAGAAGATCTTACATTTATATAAGTGCTCATGTTTTATTGAATTTATTAAACGAGTTGAAGAAAAGTGATACAATGCGAGGCTTGTCGAGCATTTTATCGCTTTTTAGCAACAAAGAAATGAACAAATTCAATAATACAGGAGCACGAACATCCCTTAGATTCGCTACTTCTTTTTGCCTTTTTGTTTGCTGTCATTTAAATTTATAAGTAAAATGACATGAAAACACTGAAAAAGGAAAATAAAGCCAGTGTGGTATAACAATGGATTCATATATTGATCATTTCGACTTTATGTACCTATGTCATTAAATTCAACTGCAAAATAATCCTCAGTTTGAACGCTCCTCGTCTACGTTTGGGAAATATATAAATAGGGAGTATGAGATATGAAATAAAGCTTATTGCTGTACTCATTGTTTATGGGGGATTGTGTTAGGTACAAATTTACCTATTTTGCTACACGGTACTTAGTGCCTTTTCTAGTTTTGCAATCATCCCGCTGTGGAAGAGAAGGCTGGTTGCTTTACGTTTGTGTTTTTCTGAATTCCATGTTGTTGTTGTTGTTATTTGCCACTTTTTTTATCATATCCGTGTCGTGGGTTGGTCTGTAAAGAGTTATTGTGTCATTCCGTGTCATAATGGCTTACTGTTTGTTATTTGTTAATTCCATATCAGCCCATTTAGCCCACATATGTGACGGGCTACCTATATAGTATTCGCCTGTCAAAAAAGACGAAACGATAATAGGCACACAAACTTTGTTTCAAATGAGTGTCTACACGCGTAAGCTGCATACTCAAACTGTGTGGTTTACTTTACCATACAACCCCGAACCAAAATATGCACATTTTACTATTCTGATTAATTTATGAAAACTGTACACATGCATAAGATATCACATTACGTAGACAAAGTGTTTCCCATACCATAAGGGCATGTTATGAAAGGAAAAATGCAATAACAATTTCATAAAGGGACACAATTCGGACTCCCTTTGAATTGAGTAAATATTTTAGCCTACTGACTACGTCCTTTTTCATTCAGAAAGGACCTCTGACGGCGGTAATGGGAATCACAGTGTATCGCTGCCTATTATTTTGATAAAAATTAAAGTTAATCAAATGCTTCAATCTTCATTTATAAGCTCGCTGTTGGTCTCTATTTTTTGATTTTGCATTTCCTATTTCCATAAATGTACTGCTTTATTTTGGGGCTAAAATGGTCACTTTTTGTATTATACATATAGGAAATAGAAAATATTTTTAAAACATCATACCCCCCAGGGTTCCAACTAATCCTTTTGCACGTAAGTGTGTTCTCATATTTTACATAATATATCTGAAAAGCTAGTTGGAACTCGGGGGAATGATATCCCACAGCCCAAAATGTGGCGTCTGGGCGAGCGCAAACATTAGCATTTGGATTTTGGTGTGCTCTCTTGAAAATCTTTTTTTCCCCAGTATAATGAAATAATTAGTATGATTAAGTTCCTTTTCATAACCATTTAGTCATGAAATATTACAACGTTTTATCATATTTCTCTTTAGATTATGAATATTGTCCTTTTACTAAATTCAGTTGGTAGATTATTTAGCACATATACTGTATCTATCCAATACACATTAACTACATGGCCATTGACTAAGTGTACTTTACGCATGGATGAATGGTTATAGTACAATGCTGCATAATATTGCACCAGGGGCAGACTTGATTTAGCAATTTTCAGAGTACTCGGCGTACGCCAGAACAGCCACATAAACAAGTAAAACTGGGCACTTTGGAGTACTCTGGAATAAATCAAGCGAATCTAAATATTTCCGCGCATGCAGGCAGTGATCCGCCATCTTTTTTGGAACAGGTCACGTGACTGTTCTGTCTACACCACCTCGGAAGACGGAGTATACTCCGGCGTACGCCAGCACAGATGTTCCATCGCACTTGATTTCTGTTCTGCCTGTTCGGAGTGGAAGGAGTAAAGAGAACAGCTAAATCAAGTCTGCCCCAGGTAAATACATTGTCATCAAGGTTGAATATGGACTACAAGTGCACTTCAGAATATTTCATAACAAATCAGATAGAAAACAACAGCAAAAAAAAAAATCATTAAAATGTTCAAGATTTTGGACTTTAAAATACTTTCACTGTGATTTGTAATTGAGTATTGATGATATAATACCCTTACACGTGAAAATGATTGATTTCTAAATGTTTTGGTGAAGTCAAATTTGGCAAACCCTTCCCCCTTTGATAGCGTCTCCTGTTTTGTCATAGAGATCTGCCTGTCTAATTATAATCTTAAGTGGTTACTAATACATCTTGCGTCCTATTCTAAAGGAAATCAGTGATATTTTATGAATAGAGAAGTTTTGGGTAACATCTGAAAGATAGGCAGATTCCCAATCAAAGTGTCAGAGGTCCTTTTGTGATTTATTCACGGTTCGGTAGGCCATAATGTTTTCAACACAAGACACATTTTTATGTAAGAAATATGCTGTCATAAGATTTAGTTCTTGAATTTTATACAGGTTTATGAATGACGGAACGTTGTGGCTAATTATATGCTGGAACTACACACCGAGTGCTGATGACATAGTTAGAATTTCAAATTACACGTAACACATGAGCTGTGACATGAGACTTCCAACAATAATGTATGTGCGGCTAGCAAAGGCTCCAATAAGCCTGCGCATATGCGCGCTCAGATCAGAGCCTTTGCTAGTCGCTTGAATATTCCATGAGTGTTAAAGCTACTGACTGAGCATCATTTGGAGCTTCAAAGCTTAACAGGAGTTTAAGTCGTCTGAGTCTACACATGTCAAAATGCCACATTGTTGGAAATCACATGTCGCAGCTCCCATGAACTTACTAGAAGTGGATTGTTCTGTGATGGGTAATGTGGTGCTCACTGAAAGAAACTAGTATATTGTACATTAAAGAGGTCCCTCATGTTAATCTAGAAAGGGTGCCTGATATTTCTTGAAAATACTACATACTATGGAAATGCATTATAAAATGTTTCACCACTTCTATAATTCAATTCTCACAATGCAGTTGACTGATCCTTAGTAAAGTTTTAATGTTTTGCCAAAGTATTCTCAATCTCATTCAGGGTGCCGTAAGCTGCGTCTATTCCAGTAAATATTCAATGAAGTGAAAAGTAATTCTCCACATAATCTTGTAACATAAAGGTCTTTATTTCCATTTGCACCTGCCTCTAATTGATGGATTTGATTCGTTACGTCCCATCAACATTCTTTCAGTTAAACAGGGACGGGTCTTCCTGGGCTGAACCAGTACTAAGCTAGGTTAATGTGTCTTGATCAAGGACCACAACGCAGTGACGCCGGTGAGACTCGAGCCCGCGACCCCCTCGGTCTCGAGTCAAGCACTCTACCACTGAGCGACTGTGCTCCCTTCCTGTCTTTAAAGCCAGACAAAATGAAACTATTGCCAAATAATCAAATATATTTCAAATAATGAACTGCAAGAAACAGCTTCTATTTTGCTTAATTTGTCTTCCTGGAGTCTTGTGATGGTTGAGTGGCTCTGCCTCGCGGTGCCATGGGGTTGTCTGCGGTTTGTGATTGTGGTATTTCCTGATCATACTCACTTACTCTTTCTGAAATAACTTTCCAACTTTTGAAGAAGTTTTTGAATATCATTACACGATGAAGTTTGTTGGGATAATTTTCAAACAATTGGATATGATCATTATCCTTTAATCTTATCAAGGACTTTGTAACGAATACTTACTTTCAAATAAAATTGGAACTTCACGTTTAAGGGCGTGAGTGTATGGTAGAATGGGCATTACGTGCGATCATGGTTAAACTACAAATCGCCGGTGTTGTGGTAATAGAGCTGCTGTTATCATTGTACATGTAGATTGACCATTTATAGAAAATGAGGCGATGCCTACTCCCAATTAAATTAATCTTAGTCGCATATTATAACTCAATTGAGCTTACAGGGCATTTCTTCGGTATTCAGTTGTATGTACTGTTGAGTCCTTATCTTTGCTCTATCTCCTTTTTATATCTTGATTTATATGTTCTAGGAGATGATGAATGGATGAGTTAGGAGTCTTTCATGCAATTAAATATCTATGTGTCTTGATCTACATCTGAACTAAGGGTGAGGCTGGCGCCGTGAAAGCGGTTTAAGCCCTCTAGTAAAATAGTTTTACTGACCGTTCCAAGGCATTCTTCTTTTGTGGACCATTTGTGTTATTTATTGTATTGTGCATGTCATGCTTTAGCGTCTGTTCATTGCTGCCTTGTGGTCACTTGCTGGGAAAGGGTTGACCTCTTGGCTTTTGTGTGTGATGTTTAATTGTGTTTTTATTCACTTTCCCATGTGGTATCCTGGGTCAGGTCTGGTACTTGAATTCCATTATATTGGAACACATAAATATAGTTCATACTAAATTGCCTTCTTTTGGGTTTCAGTTGTGGACTGTGTAACGTTAGATTCCCATTATTTATCATAATACCATCTTAAGTATAAGGGCTTAAAGCTTTACCGTTCATGTTCAAATAATAATGGTTTACCTACTCTTGTTAGTAACACTATAAGTAACAAAAACAATTCAGGGCTATATGGCTTCACTTATCGACAAGTTGTTTAACAGCAGAGATGTATTGTGAAGTTCTCTCTGTCGAACATACATAGCAATTGATACATAATTGTTCAAGCCATCATTGCATTCATTGTTTAGGCCGTATTATGGTGTAAACTTCATTATGTAAACAGTGCATAGATAAAACTAATCCTAACAAATGTCTGTCCGAACACAAATACTCAGATCTGAATAAACCTATCTAAAACCCATACCATATAATTTGGACATTATTTTGCTACTAGTTCCATTGGAAAAGACCTGAGAGAGGACTTGTAAATCAACGTAGTTTTTAAAATTATATCTCTTTTTTATAAAGTATTCATTACACTGAAATCCATTTGTGACTGATAAACGAAATTTATCTTGGTTTTGCAATATATACATGTATATATACTGGATGAAACTTCTAAACTGCCACTCAGCATTTTCATAAATATCTCAGAATATATAATACGTGCACTAGTACAGTTTTTAAATCTAAAAACTTTTAGACAAATCAATTTTATAGAATATGTAAAATTTTCATCATCATTAATTGACATGAACATCCACATCTGAGAGACTGTATAATGGCACCATCGCATTTCATTTTCACACAAATGCTGATATTTGAACGCATCACTTAATACCGCGCTTGTCTACCCTTTTCAATGCAAGGGTCTGCTGGTACTTTGTCGACCGCTGTTGGATCGTTTTGTTGTGCGATGTACTATTTATGAGACCTGAAATGTGGAAAAAACGTTTATGGTGCTGTAAAAGGACATCATTGTTGAGTCCCGAGTTTGTTTAATGACAGTAATCCACAGTGTTCCTATTGAAGTCCGTGTGGCTTAAATGGACACGACGTGTTTTTGTTCACAGTAATATTCAAACACGCGTCACGTATAAGTCGTGTACTGCACATTTGACTTACACTGTTGACTTTCTAATGCAACAATTTTGCGTCACCGTGTCCTAGTATGTTGGACTGTACAGGATATCTTATAATATGTGTTATGCATAGTATTATGTCGAAACACTCGTCCTACGAGTCCAAACAAAAAATAACCAACATTTTGTATGTACATTTTAGACTCTATCAAAACATGTCAAATTTTACAAATAATTACAATTCTGTTTCAGCGAGGCCGATGCTTGAATGAAGCCCGCAGCCCGACCCCTCTCCTCTAAACTCATACCACCCATATAGGTTGGCATTTGTGTGATGGTAGAAAGTTGTCCAGTTGTTGTCGGTGAAGATGCGAGTATACACACTGCAAACCACATTTGGCATAGTGCCCCACATGCAAAGCCCAGAAAAGGGACAGAATCTTTACGCATCAGTGAACATTCCTTTAAAATCATATTTTATTTTGTTCAGTCGACGGATACTTGTGACCAAAGATACTGTGCCGAATATTATTACAAACGGTTACATAATTAATAACTATGTTTTGAAGGTTTTTTTCAGTGTATATGTGTTAAAGATAAAAAATATTTGCAAAATGACATTGTACAATTTAAACAGTTCCATTGTGATCGATACACGCATTTTAAAGTTGGGTTTGCAAAAATCTGAACTTTAAAAAGATTAAAATGTATTTACTAAATTAACTGCTAGCATATAAGCTGATATAAGCTGTAAAAAATGTTGATTCGGTTTCTTACAATCCCTTCAGTGAGATATATTGACAAATGAAAAGCAACAAAAACAACAAATAACCTAGCTTACACATAATTAACCCTGAATGATAACTATGGCAAACAGTGAAGATCCAGATGAAATGCCGCTTAAAGCGACATTTCATCAGGGTATGCACTGTTTTTAAAGACAAAATCGATCTTCAGAGAAAGAAAATACTTTATTGGAAAATTTAGCCAGTGACCACTCAATATATAAATATATTGAATCACCCTGACTAAACTGTATCAACCTTTAATGAATATTACATTGGCATTAATGTGTTAATTTATTACCGATTGTGGATGTATTATGGGTTGTGGTACCAGTAACTGCTGTTTCTGTTGTATTCGGTTGGCTAATAGTCGTCGTCATTGATCCAGATATACCTGGAGTTTCTTTTGTTGAGGTAATTATCATTGGTGCTGAATAACTTGTAGTCACATTTTTACTTATGGAAGCCGTGGAGCTTGCTTGTAATTTTGGCGTTGGTGTTTCAGGGATCACTGTTACAGTTGAAAGTGATGTGTGTTTGGAGGTTGAAGAAGACGTCGTCATTGATCCAGAAATACCAGGAGTTTCTTTTGCTGAAGTAATTCCCATAGGTGCTGAATGTACTGTAGTCCTCTTTTTACTTGAGGAAGCTGCAGAACTGGTTTGTAAGCTTGAACTAGATGTTTCAGGGACCACTGTTACAGTTGAAAATGATGTTTGTTTGGAAGTTGACCATGATGTCGTCTTTGATCCAGAAGTACCTGAAGTGTCTTTTGCTGAGGAAAGTCCCATTGGTGCTGAATGAATTGTAGTCCCTTTTGTACTCGTAGAACTCGTGGAGCTGGTTTGTATGTTTGACGTTCGTGTTTGGGAGGTCACTGTTTGAGTTGACTCTGATGTGCGTTTAGAAGTTGGAGAAGACGTTTGTGAAGTGGACGATGCAGATGTTGTTGGCACAATTGTTGAGGACGTAGGTGTTTGAGACTCACTCTTACTTTGTGAAGTAGACGATGACGTTGAATATGTGTTTGACTGTGCATTAGTTACAGAAGAATACGTAGAGGAATGGGTTGAATGTGTCGTCGGTGTAGATGTTGATGTAGGTACTTTCGATGTATGAGTTGATCTGCTGTTACCTGAAAAGAAAACAAATTGTCCATATTCCAACATTAGCGTATGCTTTTATATAATGAGTGTTGTTTGACTGTTTGCTGTAATAAAAAGATAAATAATTTGCAAATATATAGATGCCTGCAATTCCTTAAATAAAAATTAGCGGACACAGAAAATAGATTGGCATTGACGATTTCATTTGGAATTTATAAATTTGGTTATTCCAAGCATGTACTTATAATAAATGCCAGTTCAATATGTACTAATGGTGGACTTCATTCGATTTAACGATTTACGAAGCCTGTGTTAATAAGTTGTACCTACCCCAATCTTATAAGGGCGTAAGACTGTTAGTTTTGATCTGATGTGCAGCCAAAATCCATTTCCATGAGCTATACACCTGACATGACAATACAAAACAACGGGGTGTGCGCCCAGCAAAGACTCATTGGCTTCGTCTGTCCGTTCTAAGGTGATGTTTCTGTTTTATTTGATTCTTTCTTTATTGTTGCTCCCATTATTTGTTTTCTTTTTGCTTTATGTTTTTTTTTTTTTTTTTGGGTGGGGGGGGGGTGGGTTGTTTGGTCCTTATTCTAGTGTCTTTTCTAGTTTTGCAATCACCTGTCGGGTTTGACATCATACTGTTCAAATATGTGTCGACGATAAGATATCAATATAATCTTACTATCAATATTACGTATGCGACTCAGTAAACATTTCAAAACAATACGGTAGTGCTTCACTGTTTTACATAAAAATTACATTGAAAACAAGACATTTGCCTCTTGCAAAAACAGTATTTCCCTATAAAATAGTTCAGAATAATAAATAAAAATACCAGAAATGTGTATTTGGATGTAGAGATGCATGCTTCATTAACACTTATATGAGAGACATCGACCTAGTTTAATATTTAACAATCAATGTGAGTGTCTATGATATACTTTAAAGAATAAATAACTGCTATAATCTCTTTCTTTGAACGCCCTTTATCTAAACAAATGATATGACCAAATATAAATATCACATTCACACATCGGACCATACAATGATACCCAGAGGAAGAGATTCTAGAACAAAGACAATCAAAGAAACACAAATAAAAGCTAGAAAACAGTAACACACTGGTAAATGTATACGTCGATTTGGTGGTATTTACGCGTATTGCCGGTACTTCATAGACCGGAAGTGGTAGATATCGGTGTTAATACTATATAGAAAAACATGCCATATACCTAAAGGACTATAGAATTCAATCATTTTTAAGTATAAGGCATGCACATGGCGATTTATGTAAGCATTTAGGAATAGATTCGAGTACCGATCTGGATGATCGGTACTCGAATCTATTCCTAAATGCTTACATAAATCGCCATGCACATACTGAATACTTAAAAATGATCTAATTCTATAGTCCTTTAGGCATATGGCATGTTTTTCTATATAGTATTGACACCAATATCTACCACTTCCGGTCTATGAAGTACCGGCAATACACGTAAATACCACCAAATCGACGTATACATTTACCAGTGTGAGTAAACTACACATAATCAGTCACATCTCTCTTCTATAGTGAAATTAATGACAAACTATAAAGAATTTACAGAACAAAGATGACATAACAAAAAAACACACGCAAGTAAAACAACAAAGTCACCAGCCGCGATCAAGATTGCTATATAATATTCCAGTGGCCAAAGTGTCGCCCTAGAGTATGTTGCTGCATGTGGGTTAAAGCCTGACTAGCCCTCGGTTGGGCAAGA